>OY757913.1:88806498-88936498 GCA_963585895.1 Sepioteuthis lessoniana | reverse complement strand
GAAAAGCAGAGACTTGTAGGGGTCTACTATGCAACCTTGTCCGGACATCATCGACATCCAGGTAGAGATCCTTGGGATCTCGCTAGACTGACGGATGCCATAAGATAACCCTCTATTACCTTACGATGGCTAATGATCGTCCGGCTCTCCTAAGCTGTGTTCGAACTTATACAAGGAATTCGGGGAAGATTTCGCGCCTGGAGTAATAACCAGCAATCTGCTTTCGTGCACATCTTCATTTATTATGCCTTTTATACATAATACCCGTGTAGATCGGGGAGTGGTTCAGTGGATTTAAAAATTATGCATATCTATGATTACAAGAGTGTTCTAGTGGATGTCTCAGAACCAACAAACGATAATTTTTCAACTTCTATGAGTATTTGGTCCTATGATTGAGACTATGCAATCCTGGGTTCATTTGCTGTCACTCAATTGACCCAACAGATTTATTGTACACGTTCTAGTTTAGATTGAACTACATTTCATGTTAAGAATAGATTTGACATATATATATATATATATATATATATATATATATATATATATATATATAATAGAATTCCCCTACCTATTATATACCCCAATTTAATATGATAAGAATTTCAAGTTGATGGTAAAAAGTCTGACGACAAAGAAAAAAATGACATTAGTCTATAGACACTTGTTAATTTTGGCGCGCTTTGTGTTGCGGTTTCGTTGTAGGAAAAAAAAATCGGTAACCAGAGTAGAAATCCTGGAGGAAGCAGCTCATCTGCTACTGCCTTTTCAGAAAAGCATAAATCCATCTATTCTCTCTCCATTTATTGAAAAATAGTAGAGCAGACTGTGTTCTTTATCTTTGGCAATATAACCAACTGAGAAAGAAAACTTTGAATTCAAACCACCTTTATACCTGATAATTATTATGGTACCTACCAAGATGGTGATGAACAATTCTTACTCAATATATACCGACTCTACTTGACTCTCAGTGATATAAACTCCAAGCTGACTGGAGCGTATGCACTACTCTCAGGGAGGCGCTGGCCTGGGACACAATTCGGTCGGCCGCGTTTTATTAGTGCACGGATCTGGTCGGGTTTGTCCGGGTTGCAGTGGCAGTCGGTCGATGTCCACCTTGATCGGCATCCTTGAGCCTCAGGGATCCCTCCTTCCAGGCTCTAACCCTCCTTTGAAAGGCTAGGTTCATTGCCCGGCACCTGAAGTGCCCTTTTTTAGGGGAATGCCGACGAGACCCAAGGAATTTTGAGGAATGCCAGGCGTGTCGAGGCTACAGCTCTGCACCCAGACCCACCTAAAAAAGGCCACGTGCCATACTCGTCCGGTTGGTGGGACGTGCGTCAAATACCCATAACCTCCAAGCAGAGTGGAGCATATGCACTACTCTCTGGGAATCGCTAGGCTGGGACGCACTTTGGTCGGTCGCGTTTTATCGGTGCATGGATCTGGGCAGGTGTGTCCTGGTTCAAGGAGCAGTCGTTCGAGGTGCGCCTTAACCGGCTTCCTCGAGCCTAAGGGGGCCGTTTCCCAGGCTTTAACACTCCTTGGCGAGGCTAGGTTCATCGCCTGGCACATAAGGTGACCTTTTTTAGGGGAATGCCGGCGGGACCCGAGTAATTTTTGGGAATGCCAGGCGTGTCGAGGCTACGGACCTGCGCCAGACCCATCTAAGAAAGGCCTTGTGCCATACTCGTCCGGTTGGTGGGACGTGCAACAAATACCGATAACCTACAAACTGCCTGGCAGTACCAGAAGGACATTCCTAACTGTTGTATAACACCTGTATTCTGTATATTTGTTCTGTTTTGTAATATATTTGTTTAAACCTACTTCTCTTGTCTGCGTGTCTTCATTTGAACCCCTAAACGCCACAACAATAATCCTGAAGAGGTGATGAATAGATATATACATTATATTTAAAGATAACAAGTCAGGGAGTAGGAAAAGTTTTAATTTTAAATGCAAAAGCATTCGTGTTTTAACATTTATCATTGTCGGAAATGGACCCGGCAGACTGAGTTCAAATCCTGGGTGACGCTATTTACGTTTCACTTTCCGCTATTTCTCTTGAGAAAGGCATTAATCTTTTTTTTCTGACGGAAGGGGTCACTTGCAAGTAGAATAATTGGGAAGACTGTGTTTTTTAAACTTTTGGTACGACGATGGAGCGTATGAAGAAGGTTTTTTTACGGAGTTGGAGCTGTCTGTGAATTGTTGGGCATGTTGGAAATTTCTGGGTTTCGTATCTGACTCCTTTTTCTTCTTCTTCTTACCCCATTCATTTGTTGTCTTCTTTTGTCTTTGGGAAGCTGGAAGAGAATTAAGGACGGAATGAAGTAGACACGGAAGCCTTTATGTTATATTGTCATATGCCGTATCATAACGACACAATAATAAAGACAGACGCAATGATAAGGACGCAGGAAGACTTCTTTAACAATATTTACCTCTCACTTTATTTGTAAGGGTTCGAAAAGGTTGTATGGGGTTTTACTGTGAGAGGGAGTTGGAGACTGAACAGAACTGAAATATTTTGACCTCCACTCTTATGGGCGTCAAAGTTGTGTCTTTCTCGTTCTTTGATGCTCAAACCGGAGGCCCAGGTCCCACTCTGCTGAGTGATGGCTTTCTTTATTGCATCTTATCAGCATCTTCTCTGGACCCCAACTCATCAGGGCCAAAATGGCCCCTTCGGCCTGACGTGGCTTTCCTTTCCACATCTCGTCTATAACTCCGTCCAATCTCCAACTGTAACTCGAACTTAACTGGCCACTGGCCGGAACTCCAACTGCCTGCCACTCAACTGGCCCTTGACTTCTGTCTTGACTGCGTTATATAATAATTCAACGCCCACAAGATCGCCGACTTGATTTTTGAAATCGCATGTTTAATCGTCATCAAGCGGAAATAACTGTCATGCAGTTCAGAGGTCACTCTCTTCCGGTGCGTCAGTCTATGGGTGTATCATGGGCTTTACCTTGTCCCATTTCATCGGCCAATTTCCGCCCACGTGATTTCCTCTCATAACTGCCATTAGAATGTGTCACTTCCTTCCGATACATCACCTTGGAATGGCATTTTTGCTCGGGCCGAAGGTCAAAATATAACATTTAAACACAAACTTTACTCTGGGATTTGCGATTATTCCGTGGTGTTGAATGTTTTCCTGAACCAGTAGACATAATCACGTCTCCGAGACAAGCCGTTAAAATAAATCCTAGAGTCATTTTCAGTGGGTTATAAGTTTGAAATTCGTGGTGTGTCTAGTGGGTGTTTTCAGCAGAGGTGAGTACGAGCAGGAGAGCCAACGTGCCGGTAAGCCATCAGCAGTTGAGAGAAAACAGGATGTGCCCGAAGTGTAATGGTTATCGTCGTAGGAAATGGACACGGCGACACGAGTTCAATCCTGGACGAGAATGATTGCATTTCACATAGCACTAATACCCTTGGGAAAGGTATGAATCCAATTATTCTCCCTTCATTGGTGAGGCAACTAGTCTAGAAGGAAAACTTTGAATTCAAACCTGTTAGACTCCGCTAAAAAGTTGACCTTGTGTCATATCCTGCCCTAGCAGAGGGGGTGGTAAATAGGATAAGTCATTTGTTTACACTCAGTTTAAATGTCAAAGTACACAGTTCTATTTAAATGTCAAAACACAGTTTAAATATCAAAGTTAAACAGTTCTATTTGACCCATAGATCGGTCCCTATCAGAAGCTACCACTCAGGGTCAGAGTGAACCTGGAAGCGATGGCAATGAAGAGGTACTCCGCATTACCCAAAGCTCCAGCATAACTGGAGCATCATCATCAGATTGTTTCGTGCCATGTACAGAACACTGATTGGCGGAGTTTTACCCCTCTGCAGAGAAACAGTTGGTGTATTTTGTAGCCCTGACCGACTAGTTCAAAATGGAGGTAGAATAGTTTAATTTATGCAGTGTGAAGTGCAAACAGCCTTATCAGGTATTTGAACTCTGGTCTCCGTGTCCATTTTCTACCACGATAACCACTGCATCACGGGCTCCGCTATCGCCTGAAATATATAGCAGTTTGAAGTTGAAAAAAAAAAATAAATAAATATATCTTCTGATTACTGTAAAATTCTAAATGAATGGTGGCCATTTTGATTTTAACTCTGCACACAAGATAGATCTATCTCAAGGGCTGCCTGTAGATGACAAACACTGGAGGCTGGATAATGATCCGAGACATTGGCGAACCAAGTTGTTATTTTACAGAGATTTTTCTATGTATTACAAAGAGTAAGTAAAATCATTTGCAGTAGCTTAATTAGTCGAAGGTGTAGGGGAGGGTAATACTCAATTCCCTGGATTTCTCCACTTTACCCATGATTCGTCCCCTATAATGCTGAGTGTTAAGCAAAGAGGCATCAAGTACGATTTTTTGAGTCTTTGGTATGACTCGACCTGGGCCATGGCTGAACATTGTAACCATCAAGCTAATGGCCGGTATATTTCAAGGAATACACCCTCAGGTGCTCCTGACCACTTCGTCAGTTATGTTCTTCCCGAGATCATTAGGTGTTTTGGGTCTTTCAACATCATACAACCTCAGTAGGGTGACCCAGCTAGTGTTGATCAGTCACCAGCCTTTGGTCAGGAACCTTACAGTAGTCAAAAACACACACTCACACGCATATACATATTTATGATTTTTCCGTCAAAATACCAAATTTCCAGAATTCTTTCTTCTTTTGTCTGTTTGGGGGGGTATGGCATCTCAACCTTGGTAAGTTATTTAATGCCGAATCCATTTTAATACAAATGAACCGTCCTATTTCAAATAATTCAATTTAGCATAAGTACATAGTTTACTTGTTAAAAACATTTCTATTTCAAGCTATTCAGTTTCATCAGTGCGAATTCAAACAATTCAGTTTAGCATAAGTCCGCAATTTAAACGTAAAAACAGTTGTTTTAAACCATTCAGTTAAGTATAAGTACACAGTTTAGTTATATTTGACGCATAGATAGTACCCTCCAAGGTGCTACCACTCCGGGCAAGAATAGACCTGGGAGCGATGGCAATGAAGGAGTACTCTGTATTACCCAAAGCTCTGGCAATACTGGAACCTTACTATCAGATTGCTTAGTGTCATATCCAGGACACTCTTTGGCGGGGTCTTACCCCTCTGCAGAGATGCAGTCGGTTTATTATCCAACCCCAGTTGATTGGGCCACTCGTTGCGCGGCGGGGTCTTACTCCTCTGCTGTGATGCAATCGGTGTATTCTACAGCCCCAGCCGACTGGGCATGGATGAATTGTGTTCATTTAAATAAGTATATATATATATATATATATATATATATATATATATATATATATATATATATATATATAACTGTAAAATAGTTGGGTACCATGTAATGCTGTGACGGCCAGTGACCTAAGTGTCTAGCTGTGTGACTGACAGCAAATAGTTATTCACTATATCAGCAAGATACGGTTACACACAAGATTGGGGAATTTTCAAAAAGGCATTCAATTAGTTAGTTACCGGGAGAACAATAAGAAACAATAAAAACTTTGTGCTAACCAAAACAGCCCTTCCCTACGGATTCAAGTTTGGACAACGATTTGTCAAAGAATTTAACTTTCCTTGATCGACTTCAAAATACCACCGGACGTTTTTCTATTCTTTTGAGACCGATGTCGGATGGAAGATGTAACATCTAAATAATGTGTGTGGTATATATATATATTGTGACTCAGTGCTAGACTTTTTCTTTTCCTGATATTCACAGCCTTATTTCGTTCTCGTTGTCATCGTCGTCTCTTCCTCTCTAAGAGGCGCCCGCAAAACTACAACACTAGTGCAGAAACTTGCAATGGATAGATGATACCGAGATCAACACTTTTTCCAACTTTGCTTAGTTCGAGTCAAGTCCAGAAGTAAAGGGCACTCTGTCAGAATTCAAATCTCTAATAATGATCGGCTAGACTAACTTGCAAACATTTACCCCTTAAAAGTCCAGTCCAGGTAGGATTTAAATTTATAAGAACATCTTTTAAGATCATTTTGTTTGGTTGATTGGCCGGTAGGTTGATTTTACGCTAGGTCAACCCGTGTTGTGTTATTTAATGATAAAGTTGTTCTTTGCAAGCAATTATATAGTATCAAATAACTTATGATAATGTTGTTGCCTGTTAGGGACCAGAAAGAAGACACAGAAGAAGAGAAAATAGATGGAACAAGTATATTGAATAAACAGAACTTATATACAAAATAAGAGTGTTAGTACAGCAGGTAGAAGTGTCGATATTTGTCGCTGCCTCCCACCAGACACGACTTGACACAAGGTCAAAAGCCCGAAGGCCGATTAAAGTGAGGGTAAAAGAAGGGGGAGGTCGGGAACGAGCCCAGACTCGAACCCTGCTTGTCTATGCTGCTCATCGGCTCACTTGGTGCTTTATGAGCCTGATGGAGCAAGCAGTTTCACGAACCCAAATGTGGGTCCGGGCACGTATGCCAGTTTACGGCTTAAACTAGACACTCGGTCTAGTGTCATACATGGGTTACAAAGGAGACAAAAGTGCAGCTCGCCCACCCAAGGGTAGCCAAGTCGAAACTAGGTGCCTAAAAAGGCCCCAAGTCTGCCATTGTTCCTTTTGCAGAGCCACGCTCCGGACCGAAGTCCAGAACAGGCTCCGGGGTGTTCTACGCAAAGGACGTGCCCCAGCAGGTAGAAGTGTCCGGTGGAAACTGTCAGGTTTGACTGCTTTATTTCTTTTGATTGAACAAAAGAAGGCACAAGGCCTTGAAGTTTGGGGGAGGGGAAGGGAGCGGTCATTCTGTTCTCTATGTTCTAAGGGGACCTAGCTAGCCACATTCGCCGACCCATTCAACAATGCCATATATAACCATTCATCCATCGCCATATGCGCAGCAATCACCAAAATACCAAATTTGCTCTATGAAGAAGTCCTACTTAAAACCCCGAGATTAATGAATGATCTGTCAGGTTTGACTGCAATAAGAGTAAAACAGGGTTAGTATTTATGAAGCAGGAAGAGTCCATTATCTTGTAGGTGGGTCACAATAACAATATCTTTTTTTTCTTTCTTTTTTTGTGACATGAACTTAATTATACTCAAATACACAGCATTCTTTTTTTTTTACTTTTCGAAAAAATAAAAAAATAAAATAAAACAATAACTTTACAATTTCTTAGGGGGTTCATTTTCACATTTTAACTTAATGTAGAATGATCCCCCATTTCCAGAGTTCAATAATTGAATTAACAGAACATATATATAAAATAAGAATAAGTACAGAAGGTGTTCGTCTGAAAACTATCTGGTTCGACTGCTGGGAGGAAGTCGGTATTTCTCGTTTGTCCCACTAGCTGGAGGAATATGGTACAAGGCCTTTTTAGGAGGGTCCAGATGCAGAAACGTAGCCCAGACACTCCCGACAGCTCCAAAAATGCCTCGAGCCCCGTCGCCATTCCTCTAAAAGAGGGTGCCTCAGATGAATTGAGTATACAAATCGTATATTTAATAGATATGTAAAAAAAGGATTTGCCATTAAATAACCAACTATGGTTGATTTGCCAAAAAACTAAACCAAAAGAAACCAAAAAAGTTATGCACGAGTAATTATTCATGTTTAACACTCATTTCTTTATACTGACTCCGATAGTATTAAGTATTTCAAGCAGTTATATATATATATATATATATATATATATATATATATATGGTTTTAAGTAATTTAGAAGACTGAAACGACTGTAAAAGAACAAAAACTAGAAAGCAAAAATAGGTAAAAAAAAAAAAAAGACAACTGTATAAATACTTCGAGCTACAAACAGGGATGATTTCACACGGAATGACTTGATATGACGGGGTAGGAAAAGTTATCCACAGGGAACTATGCAAGAGATTAAAATTAGACCATTCTAATAAATGGCAAATTGACAAACCAACATCTATCCTAGAAAATAAGAACTATACAACTCTCTGGGTCTTGGAGACACAAACGGATCACCCAATTCCAACCAGAAGACTTGGCACGGTGTTAATTAACAAATAGAAAAGAACTTTTCATATAGTGGATTTTGATAACCTCAAAGCGAAAATGAAAGAAAACAAAAAAGATAGACATATATTTGATCCTTGCCGGAGAGCTAAAAAAGCTTTAAAAACATGAACGTGACGGTGATATCAGTAATAGTTAAAACACTTGGAAGCTCCCTAAGGAATTGAAAAAAAAATGGAGGGATATGAAATCGGAGAAAGTATCAAGACCATACTGACCACAATATCTTTAAGATCAGCAAGTATATAGAAAAGAATCCTGAATATTTTAGCTGACTTGCTGTCACTGAACCTCCATTGTAAAACCACCTGCTAAAGCTGGTATGAAAAACTCTCTAGGAGTGAAATAATAATAATGTCTAATTAACAATTATATCTCTAATTAACTATAATTAATACAAATAATTTGTTCGTAATTGTATTGTTACATACACAGGTTAGACAACATATTGGAAATACCTGAAAATTTCAAATAAATTCATTTTAATATGGTTTTCGGATTGCAGCCCTCCTGTGTAATCCAGCTTTGTGCAGCTCCCTTCAGAGAGTTTTTGAGGAAATTGGGTTCTCGAGATCGTCATTAAGGTCTGCGGTAATTTTCAGAACTGTATTCTTGTGATCCTCCTTAACAATCATCGTTAGAGTCAGACGGTCCCTATTAGGCAGCTTTTGGTTTCTTCCTGTGCTTGGCTTCAGTGGGCAGCATTTTCCTTCTTTCTCAAATGCTGTCATAACTTTCAAGACAATACTCCTTGCTACACCAAATAGTTCAGCGGCTTTTGTTACACTAACGCCTGCCATACAAGTCCCAACCGTTTGACCTCTTTTCAAAGTCTGATAGATCTGCCATTTTAATGACTTTTTATTAATTTCTTCTGATGATATATGTAAAAAAAAAAAAACAATTTTAGTAAAATTAAACGGGAAATAGTAATAATAAATCAAAAAAACATTATCATATGGTTTCAAGTATTCCAATCTAATATTAATAATTTTGAAACAGATCTGATGGAACACTAGCAGTTAAAACATTTTCTGAATCAGAGTGAACCTAGGAAAAATGGCGATCAAAAGGTGATTCCACATTCCCCAGGGCTCTAGACCTGAAGCTTCATTGTCGGATGTTGTTTAGTGTTATACCAAGGACAACGTTTTATTTTTTAATGAGGGAAAACGTTACCCCTTAGAGGGGATACGGTGGTGTACTCGAACACCCGTCGATGAGGTAACCCCCCTTGTTTGTGGAAACAATAAAAGATCATGTCCTGCAAGTAAAAAAAGTCTCAATTTTAAGTGTACCCTCAGGTAAATGAAGTAAAACTCTGAAAAATGTCATCCATCAATTCGGTAAACATATATTCATTCGAAGCTTGACAGCATCGGTTATGCTAATTTATGGGAGTGTTGCTGTTGTTATTTGTTTGTTTGTGTGTTTGTTTGTTTAGCGGGTAAGTTCCATTCAAATCATACCATAAAACTGATATCAAGTAGGGATACATTTTAGAATCAGAATAGAAATTGAATTTATTTCACAAAGTGGAGACGCCATCCAAGGAGTGATTGATAAAAATCACAGCCATTAACTTAGACAGAAAGACTGGTCAGAATAAATTAACATTTTATTAAGAGATACTTTTTAACTTGTATTCAGATAAAAATGTTTTAGACTATCGAAATACTACAGTGGACCTTTTTTAGCCGGGAAAAAATCCTTTCCAAACCTGGGATAAACTAATACAGTAGGGTTCAAATTGAAATCTTTACAACAGAATGGTTGACCAGTAATAAAGTTTTCGATTTCAGTCTTGCTGCGTAACTCATCCTCACTTTTTGTAGGGTTGTTTTCTTCCTTGACTAATACGCCTGCAATTTACAGAATGAACTTCGGTTTGGCTTGGTTTATTTATTCAACGATATATCAACCCCTCATCGGTTATCTAATATTGAAACATGATACAGAGTGTAGGAGAAAAATTAAGAATATTCAAGTATAAATGATTCTATTATAAAACAAGATTAATCTTAATCTTTAAAAAAATAAGAAGATAGACACCAAACATTAAATCTGCTCAATATGGCCACCATTTTTTCAATTGTTGTATCGACACGCCTTCGAAACGATTTGCATGCCTGCAAAATAAATTCTTCTGACATTTTATTCCATTTCCTAGTCAATTGCTGCCTTAAGCGAACCAATATTTGGATGGGAACGCGTATTTGTTTATTTTCTAAAATGCCCCATATAGTGTAATCAAGACGGTTAAGTATTGCGCTTAAATCTTGTTTAATTGCTGTCCTTACAGTTTTCTCGTGAACTTTTAATTCATTAGTATACTTTCTTTTTTAGGGTCCTTCTTAATCACCGGGGAGAGTGCAGTTAAAAAGCCTTGTTTTTGTTTTTTGTTCAATCCTCCACGTTCCATTTACCTTTAAAAAGCTCTTTTTCAGTAAAAAAAAAATATTTTCTTTGCTTTGTATACAATAGACAAAGAAAATTTGGCTTGGTTTCTGCGTTAAGTAAATGATAGATTCTGTGTCATTTTGTACTATACCCATGATACAGATATGTGAAACGTACATAGAATGTTCATAACATATATACATAGAACATAGGAATCCTGAAACACGAAAAACACTTACGACTTCTTAGTTCAGGTACGAAACTTTTTATTACCTTTAAGTTTAAAGGTTCTTCGACATAAGGAGAGAGATACACATTCTTTCTATTCTGGCTTTTTCATCTGCCCCCACCACAACACGTGGGAACCAGTCGCAAGGCCTCCGTGAGCAAGCGAAAGTCAATCGTCTTCCTCCGGGGCAGAACTCAACTAACTGACTTTCTTTAAAATCCCCCAAACTCTTCCGCACACGCTTCTGGTGTATGACTACATTCACATCCCTAAGTCATAATTTTCTATTTGGGATTTTTATTTTGACATCAGTGAACGACACATCCTCCCCGTGCGCGCGTTAACACCTGCGCTCAAGTTTGCACCTAACTAACCCATGTGCTGAGCCGAAAGGTTCTCAGCCTAACTAAACCCAAAGGCAAGATATACAAAACGAAATCCCTCGGCCATTATATTACAGTTTCTTTTCTTTCTCTTTCATATTAGGCTGAATTTAGCTAATCATAATAATATAGATTAATCGTCTTTTTTTTTTCAAAAAAAAAAAACCTTTTAAAAATCATTCCCAATTTTGCTTCTGCACCCTGTACAAATAGTTTTCTCATAGTTATATAGTTTCAAGTATTCCTATCTGATACTAATATTTTTAGATCTATTTTACCCAATGAGACCCTAAGAGGTTTTACCAATCCGTTCATGGTTGATCAATGATTAATGGCAATGAAGGGGTATTCCACATTCCCTAGAGCTCCAGAACTGATGTCTCATTTCAAGACGAAGTTTTATGCTTTAAGCTTCCGCTTTCATTGATAAAAAGCGCAAAGACGTAGTTTGCCCAATCTACATTCAGAAAATAACCCTCAAGTATTTGAGCGGAATAGATCAACTGAGGTGCTCGTGGTGAAGTCGTTATCGTCGTAGGAAATGGACACGGCGATACGAGTTCAAATCCCGGACGAGACTGATTTCATTTCACATAGCACTAATATCCTTGGGAAAGGTATGAATCCAATTATTCTCCCTCCAGCGATGGGTAAATAGTAGGGCAGACTAGGTTCTTCAGCCTTGGTGAGGCAACTAGTCTAGGAGAAGGAAAACTCTGAATTCAAACCTGTTAAACTCCGCTTAAAAATTGACCTTGTGTCATATCCTGCCCAAGCGGAGGGGTTGGGTAAATAAGGAATTGATCAACGGAAATCAGACAAAGCTAATAAGGACTTACGCAGCAATGCCCTCATTAGAGTTCCTCATTCAGCCAGAACCAAAATTTAAACTGGCCCAGTAGGCTGAGGCTGTATAATACACCGACTGCATCTCTGCAGAGGGGTAAAATTCCCCCAAAGGAGTATCCTGGATATGACACTAAACAATCTGATTGTTAGGTTCCAGTAATGCTGAAACTTTTGGGAATTCGGAGTACCCTTTCATTGCCATCGCTCCCAGGTTCACTCTGGTCCGGAGTGATAGCACTTAATAGGGTACTATATTTAAATCAAATAGAACTAAACTGTGTGCTTTTACTAAACTGAATTGTTTGAAATAGAACTGTTTGATATTTAACTATACTTATACTAAAATGGATTGTTCAAAACTTATCAAAATGACTTAATTCGGCGTTAAATGATCCAGAAGGGGTTGATACGTCGTAAAACACAACCAACCAACCAACCAACCTACGAAAATTAGAATAACTTTTATTGAAAAATATGTCCATGCTTGGCGTTATTCATTCTTACCACACTTTTAACTTTTTTATTTATGTGCCACATTAACCTAAACTTAGTAACGTATTATATCCAGGATTGTTAATGTTAATTTCAGACAGTCTTTCTAACTAAGCGATTGGCGCAATACAATCTTCCTATATCTGATTAGATTATTTTAAGGAGTGAGATAAGGCTAATATATGAAAATCTTTAAATTTCTATGAATTTTTATTTAGTAAGGATTACATCGCTTCTTTCCTATTAATTATACGTTGAAATTTTGAGAGCGTAATGTAGATGGGGGGTGTCCTCGTGGTGTAAAGGTTAAAGCGATGTACAGCGGGATCGTAGTTAGCGAGTTCGAATTCCAGTCGCGCTATTACGATCACTTTCGGACAAATACACTTAGGAAAGGTATGAATCCCCTTATCCTCCCAGCTATGGGTTAAATAGCAACACTGCTGTTCTTCTAGAAGGATGGATTTGGCATTAAATAACCTACAAAGGTTGAATTGCCATTGAACAAAGAAACCGAAACCGAACCGTAGATGGACACCGATTCGGTAAAAAAATCGTAGATGTGGCATGAGGAAAAATTAGACAATTTGTAATATAATTGCGGAGTGATTTTGTTTTGTATATCTTGCCTTTCGGTTTAGTTAGGATGAGAACCTCTCGGCTCAGTGCATGGGTTAGTTAGGTGCAAACATGAGCGCAGGTGTTCGCGTGCACGCGGGGAGGATGCGTCATTCACATATGTCAAAATAAAAATCCCAGATAGGAAATGAATCGTGGGTGGTGAATGACGTCATGCCCGGAAGCGCCGAGGATTTGGGGGATTTGAAAAAGCAGTGAGTTGAGTTCTTGCCTCGGAGGAAGAAGGTTGACTTTCGGGGCTCGCCGAGACCAGACCAGTAGTTTGCGGCTGGGTGCCGTACGAGGTGGGGGCAGATGGAAAAGTCAACATAGAAAGATTGTGCCTCTCTCCTCAAGTCGAATTACCTTTAACTCAAACGTAATAAAAAGTTTCGTACCTGAACCAATTTCATAAAATTTCGTGTTTTTAGATTCCCTATGTCTATTTCACACATCCGTTTATTATGGGTATGTAACAAATAACCAAATCACTAAGAAGGCCTCCCAATCGAGATCAAGTAGATACATAGTCTGTGATTTAAATAATGGTATTTTAAAATAACCGGACGCTTTTTTCATATTTGTGTTGTCATCTAAAATAAGCATAACAATTATATTCTACTCTACAGATTGTTGAAGTACTGTTAAATAAAATTTGTTCCTCACGTAGGACTTGAAGCAAGATACAGAAGCTGGATAGCCATCTTGTTCTCTTCAGACGTTGGTCGGTACTCACTGCTCCACCTTCTTGGCTGCCGCACGTTGTCCCTTTCTCTTCACTGGCAGCTCTCTTCTCTTTGTTGAGTAATAGCGATGATAACTTTAGGGTGTACACACATTCTTTATTCTTTTAGACGGCTTCTTTAACTTAACCAGACCATACAAAAAAAACGCGAGTTTGCCATTGGAAATTACTTCACAGTTAATTGGGATTTAATTCGTCCGTGTCTTTCTGCTGTTTGGGTCTAAATGGTTCAAAGTTAAAATCTAATTTCTAACTTCTAGAATTGTACTTACCAGACTTTTCAATTCTTCTATGAGGACCTAGCTTTTAACACATCTTAAGGTTCACTAAACATGAATAGAACGTATTTCACCTCAACAAGGAATGACTGTTTCTTTTCTGATGATAACTGCTTAAATATTTTCAGATAAATACAATGCCAAATAAAAGATTCAGCCCATCTATAGTTCAATTCAAATACTCCCTTGCAAAAGCATTATGCCATCAGATAAAGGTTTCTTTTCCTTCTAAAAGACTATTTCACGAGACTTTTTAAGGACAAAATGATTTTATCATATTTATTAGATTCTACCTTTTATTTTTTATGCTAAATGAGACAAAATTAAATGGTAATTCTTCCAGAGTTTATTGCTGAATAGTTTACCAAATCTTGGGAAAAAAAAGGTTCATTCAATGCATTTTAATAGACGATTATATCTTATATCTCCTAAAACGATGGTTCAAGTAAGGATTTAAGTTTTTGTAATCTGTGCCCTCGGATTGGTCACCAAAGGTCTGGAAAAATCCCGAGGGAACAGAAAAACAGTGGAAGAATCGATTGCACCCAAAACAAAGGTCTGTTACAATTAGTTTGAATACATAGAAGAAAATCAGTGAGATCAGAGTTGACCTGCTGTCGCTTAGAGTTCTATGAAAAATCATTTCTTAAATCCGGTATGAAACACCCGTGGGAAGTAAAATAATAATAATTTGTGTGCACACGATTTCTTATGGCTCAGATATCCTTACCTAATGGTAATATATATTTTAAAAACATATATATATGAACTTTAAATAACAGTTATTGCGTATATATATATATATATATATATATAATTTAAGTTTGTGAATAGACGTAAAAGGAAAATCCAAAAAGGGTGCTCAATGCAAAGCTAATTGATATATATAAACATATATTTAAAAAAGACATGCAGAGCAAAATATGGCATTAAAAACAAGAAAATTGATAGTAAATCCATCTGAAGAGCCAGTTAATAAGTTGGTGAAATAAATAATGGAGTATATCTATTAACTTTCTTGTTTTTAATAATATATATATATGTATATATATATATGTGTGTGTGTGTGTGTGTGTGTGTGGTAACAAATTCATTTTAAATTTACAAAAACATTTTTAATGGAAAGGCGTTAAATTTCCTTTTTCTAGGGAGGAAAGAATTTTCTTAAAACGACATCAACAAAAGACATTTTTCTCTCTTGATTGAAGGATACAAGTTCAATATGGACAGAAGGGGCTTTAAAAAATCATTCATGGGGAAATCAATCCTAACCAAACACATGCAAAACTTAGAACATATTTTTTGGGGCACATTCTTATTTGTTGTTTTACATCGTATATCAATATTTGTTTGTTTTGTAATGCCAAATCCTGTTTTATATATATAATGATTTGTAAGCAAATAGTTTATGGGTAACATTATTTTTAAACAAGCAAAAACTCCTTTGTTTGAATACAGTTAAATGGCTTCAAATCTCGTAATCCCATACAAATAACTCAATTCAATATCATTTATTTGTTTGCCCACATTTAAATGTTTTAATAGATAATTAAACAGTTCTATTTGACCCCTTCATGGGATCCTAACAGGTACAAACACTCGTATTAAGAGTAGACCAGAGAGTAATGACGATGAAAGGGTACACTAAATTCCCCAAAGGTCTAGGACTGGAGTCTCACCATCAGATTGTTTAGTATCATACCCAGGACTCTATTTAAGACGAGAGTTTTCAGCGGGCATTTTTTGCTTGATGAAAAAACGTTTTTAGAATGATTTATTCCTTTACTATATATATATTTATATATAGTCATCCACGGACAGATCTGTTTCGTTCTATCAGAACTCATCTATGTGGCTAGACATACTAGCTTCCCGTAGCTGGGATCGAAACCCGGTTGACTCAAACGCTAATCCGAGACTCTACCCCTCATATATATATATATAGATATTATGGTAGGTTTATTAACCAATTCCCGCCAGATACCATAAAACCGATGTGGTGATTCGAAAGGATTAATACATATATGTGTAGACAAAGGATGTCTAAAATGTATTAGCGAAGAAATGCAGCCCAGGAAACACACACACATACATTGTCTTCGACAGACAGACTGTTTCGTTGTATCACAACTCTTCAGGTTGATATGTCATTAAACAAAGAAACCAACCAAACCAAACTAAAACTCTTTAGTGTGGCTAAACACGTTGAACGATTGAAACCGTGATCGAAACCCACCCAACTTTACGTTAGACTTAGAATCAGATAACTCGGCCAACAAGCGTACCACGTTGGCTATGGAATTATAAGGTATCATGTAGCTACACCAGCAGTAACCCCCGTTTGTTTACATTTTTATACCTTATCGGCTAATATATATATATATATATATATATATATATTCTGAACTCTGGGTTTCGAAAAATTCACTTGATGATCAGACTGGTAAAACTCATTGTCATTAATCTCATTCATTTAACTTTTTTTTAAGATATTGTTCTGTTTGCTCAGTACATTTTGCAATTAGTATACAATTTTTATTTCTTATTAAATTTAATAATGTTGCTCTAAATGGTTGACAATATTACTGTTATACTTATGAGACTCTTTAAATATATATATATATATATATATATGTAACATCTCTTAAGCACTTTATCCATATGTTTAATGACTTGGTTTTGGGAATCAAGAGTTAACCTTCGAACAATGGCCACTAACAGCTGACTCCACACTCCCGAGAGCTCAAGAACCTGGTACTGACCACCCGAAGTAGATTTGTCTCAAAGCAACACGCATAGCTCCGGAATAATATTAATAAAATTATTTTTCGTAGATTATTTCCGTGGATCTTATTGATTGGTTTGTCTTACGGCATATCAACTTTTATCGGTTATTTAATGCTAAATCCTGTTTATACATTAAATACATATATGTCTTGTAAACGAATAACTTGTAGGTACGAGGTGCATACGATACGTTTCCAGACTTTTTTGTACAGGCATTTAAAATTGTTGTAGACTCTTTAAAATTCAGCATGTTATTGCAATACATCTTATGAGCTGACCGACCAATTTTTATGATTTCACATTCAAATGAACAGCTAAAGCAGAGATTGGAATACACCCTACTAAATCCTGATTGCCCCAGCTAGTGAATTTCAAAAATGCAATCTGACACTTTAGAAGAACGATATGCTATAAAATAGTTTTAAACTTGGAAAAAATGCCACAGAAACGTATGGAATGCTTCAAACTGTTTTTCGACCATCTTGCATGAATCGAGAATCAGTTAAGAGATTCAAGGTAGGGAGTGAGTCTGTGAGGGATGATGAGAGTTGTGGGAGGAGTAAGGAAGTCAATAGATCAGAGTAGATAGGCCAAAGGGTTAGGGTTAGGGTTACTATGTTGAGGTTTTAAGGGAGTTCAGGAAGAGATTCCGTCGGGAGAGACCAGCACTCTTCAAATCGGGTCAGTGGCATTTCCAGCAGGACAATACACCAGTCCACAACTGCATCCTTGTCACAGACTATTTCACTAAGATGGGCATCAAGACAGTTCCTCAGCCTCCCTACAGTCCATATGTTGCTCACTGTGACTTTTGCCTATTCCCAAAGCTCAGATGCTGTCGTTATGAAACAAATGAGGAGATGAAAGAGGCTGTGACGAAGGTCGCTGACACACTCACACAAGAGGACTTCCATGAGGCCTTCCAGAAGTTGTTGGAACGGTGCAACAAGTGCATTGCAACGGGAGAAGGTTACTTCGAAGGGGACTAGAGTTTCATGTGTGTACCATCGATAAAAGTGCCCATACGAAAAAAGTCTGGAAACTTATTGTATCCACCTCGTAAGTGTATTCAAAAAGGAGCCAGAGCTCATGTGTTCACCCACTTTTAAATGGTTACAAGTATACAAGACCATATTTACCAACCCCTCCGCTCGGGCAGGATATGACACAAGGTCAATTTTTAAGCGGAGTTTAACAGGTTTGAATTCAGAGTTTTCCTTCTCCTAGACTAGTTTCCTCACCAAGGCTGAAGAACCTAGTCTGCCCTACTATTTACCCATAGCTGGAGGGAGAATAATTGGATTCATACCTTTCCCAAGGTTATTAGTGTTATGTGAAATGCAGTCAGGCAGGTCCAGGATTTGAACTCGCGTCGCCGTGTTCATATCCTGCGACGATAACCATTACACCACAAGACGTTCAAAAATTTCTATTTGAAATATAGATGAGACCCTAACAGATGCAACCACTCCGGGACAGGGTGCACCTCGGAGTGCAAGCATTAATTGTGCAATGCTCATATCTCCCAAAACTCGAGGACTGGACCCTCACTATCGGAGTGTTTAGTATTACTCCTTAGATGGGTGGGGGTCTTACCCCTCTGTGCATGTTCTCATAGATATCTCTCTCTCTCCCTCTATCTCTCTCTCTCTCTCTCTATCTATCTCTTTCTATCTATCTATCTATCTATCTTATTTAATAATTATGATTTCAAACAGCTTCCTATGATTTTTGAAAAAAAAAACGCATCCCCATGAGACAGTTAATGTTATAACACAGAGTTGGAACATCTTTTTAAAAAATGTTGATATTCTTTTTTAAAACGTGGAATGGTTTGCATTTGGTAATTGCTTAATCAAGGAATCCATCGAGTCTGTAAATTGAAACCAGAGTGATGTGCATTGGCTGAATGTTATTTTTCTTTTTCTGTTTTGTTATCAAAAGAATCGAAAGCCATCACGAAAATTTGCAAAGTGGTGAGACTAAATTGGATGTTGAAGAAGAAAACAAAACAAAACAGAACAAAATTTGCTAAGCAATTTATTTGATGGAAGAAACTAAATACACTACCGAGCCATGTATTTCTATTTGTTTATGTACATAGATTTCTAAGTCGGTTTTTCGTTTCATCTATCTATCTATCTATCTATCTATCTATCTATCTAATCATATCTAATCTAATTTAAACTAATCAAATCTTTGTCAGTATTCATCTCAGTCTATTCATTTCCTTCTAACCTCCCTCCCTCCCTCCCTGCCTCCCTCCTTCTCTCTCTATCTTTCTATCTATCTATCTCTTTCTGTCTTTCTCTCAATCTTTCTATCTATCTATCTATCTATCTATCTACCTCAATATGTTTATCTCTTTCTCTCTGTCTATCTTTCTCTGTCTCTGTCTCTGTCTTTCTGTCTGTCTCTCTCACTCTCTCTCTCTCTATCTATCTATCTATCTATCTATCTATCTATCTATCTCTCTCTCTATATATATATATATACATATATATATATTTAACTCTGTTCATTATAACTATCAAATCTAATCTAATCTATCAACAGACATCTCAGTGTATTAGTCTTATTTTTCCTCTCTCTCTCTTTCTCTCTCTCTCTCTCTCCTTTTGTCTATTCATATATATATACATATATATCCTATTGGTAAAAAGGTTAACGTTTTCACCAATGGTGCGGGGTTCAATCCCAGGTCGAGTCATTCCAAAGACCCAAAAAATAGTACTTTATGCCTCCTTGCTTAACACTCAGCATTATTAGCTGCGGATCAACCCTGTGAAAGGAGTGGAGCCCTCCCCGACACCTCAGTTTTGTAGCTATTGAAAAGGGAGCCTTCCTGTCGCCCTCGCCTCCTTTACTTTACTTTATATTCCAATCTATTCGTATCGATCTATCTATCTAGTCTTTATTCTCTTAAAATGCTCATTCCCCACCTTTCTTTCTTTCTTTCTTTCTCTTTTCTTTCTATCTGTCTTTCTCTCTCTCTCTCTCTCTCTCTATATATATATATATATATATATATATATATATCTATTTTTGTCTATTTTTTAAAACTGGCCTTGTTTTTGCATCCAGTTCGTAGCAAAAAGGTTTGGTAGAGGCAGCTGAGTAAATCGAGTTATTTTTTATGCAAGACTTATACAAATATCATTTCTCAGAATAACTGTTTAACGAACGACTTGTTAGTCAAAATCCCTCATGATTTGTGTTGTATGAATCACACGTCTTCTGCCACTAAAAGCTGGGGATACTTCCCTGCAGAGGGGTAAGACGATTCCCGCCCGCCCAAACGAAAAGGACAATAAATAATCTGATGGTCAGGTTCCCGTAATGCTGGAGTTTTGGGGAATGCAGAGTACCCCTTCATTGCCATCGCTCCCAGATCCATTCTGGCCTTGTGTGGTAACACCTGATAGGGTCCTATCTATGGATCAAATAGAACTAAAATACGTACTTATGGTAAACTGAATTATTTGAAATAGAACTGTTTCTTGGTATTGAAACAGCGTACTTTTGCTAAACTGAATTATTTTTTAGAATAGAACTGTGTTGACATTCAACTGGACTGTTCTAACATTTAACTATTTGCAAACGAAAACTATACTATTAATAAAGAGAATTGTTTGAAATTTACTTCAGCTTTAAATGACCCGAAAAGCGGTGATATGCCATAAAACTAAATAATCAACTAACCAACGTATTTTACTTGACATAATTATTTGAGTGTTCGCCAATGGCCCTGGAGACTGGGGTTCAATTTCAGGACGAGCCATACCAACGACTCAAAAATGGTACTTGATACCTCCTTGCTTAAGAGCCCTTTAAGGTACATATCAAGGGTAAAGTGGAACAATCCGGAAAAAGGAGTAGTGCCCTCTTCTACTTGGTGTTGTAGCTATTGAAAAGGGAGTTTTCGGGTCGCCCTCGACTACGGTCAGCCAACTTACTTGCTTACTACTACTACTACTACTACTGAGAGGGGAAATCCCTATTATGAAATGGCTAACGTAATGGACTGAAGACTTTTGTTAAACTAATGACAAAAAATCTCATTGATATAACTTTGGAGGTGCACGTGATGTAATTGTTATCGTCGTAGGAAATGGACACGGCGACACGAGTTCAAATCCTGGACGAGACTGATTGCATTTCACATAGCACTAATACCCTTGGGAAAGGTATGAATCCAACTATTCTCCCTCCAGCTATGGGTAAATAGTAGGGCAGACTATGTTCTTCAGCCTTGGTGAGGCAACTAGTCTAGGAGAAAGAAAACTCTGAATTCAAACCTGTTAAACTCCGCTTAAAAATTGACCTTGTGTCATATCCTGCCCGAGGAGAGTGGTCGGTAAATATGATATGATATAACTTTCCATATCGCTTGTTTTTCTTTTATTATTCGTGTTTTTTTTGGGGGGGGTCATTTTTTTAGTGGGGGGGATTGGTTTAGTTGAGATTGGTTTGATTTTATAGCATATCACCCGATATTGTTTATTTATTGCCAAATCCATTTTATACATATATATTAAGTATAAATGATTTCTAAACACACTGGTTTATGATACGTTTTGCACACATTTAAATGGCTTCAAGTATTGCTATATAATAGTAACAATTAAACATTTTGCATACATTTAAATGGTTTCAAGTATTGCTATATAAAAGTAACAATTAAACATTTTGCACACATTTAAATAGATATACATGATATAAAAAAGATTAATTTGTCGATAATTTCGTTTTTTAATGAGTAGCAAATAATTTGTTTGCGCTATAGCATTGCTATTGCTTTTACATATTTAAATTGTTTCAATTAATCCTACTGAACACTTATAATTATATTCAATATCAATTATTTGTTTTCACACAGTTAAGTGGTTACATGTATTACTATTTAACACTAATGATTTTATTCAACATTCCGCATTCGTTTGTACACAGTTACATGGTTCCAAATATTGTTATGTATCACTAACAATTTTTTTAGACATCAGTCATTTGTTTACACACAGTTAAATAATTGAACAGTTCTATTTCAAGCAATTCCATTAGGCATCAGGCATTATTTGCACTCAGTTTAAATGTTAAACAGTTCTATTTGATCCATAGATAGGATCCTATCAAGTGCTACCACTCCGGGCCAGAGTGAAACTGGGAACGATGGCAATGAAGGGGTACTCCGCATTTCTCATTGATCCAGCATTACTAGAGCTTCATCATCAGATTGTTTAGTGTCATATCAGGACACTCGTTGGTGGGGGTCTTATCCTTCTGCAGTGAAACAGTCGGTGTATTCTACAGTCCCAGTCGACAGGACTGTCTTTTTTCTTTCTTTTTTTTTTTTGTTTCTTTTTTTTTTTGAGATCCATGTTTTGACCCTTCTTTGTCTCATTACATCTAACAACCGTATTTGGAATTTTGAAAAGGCAAAATTTCCTTACTCCGTTTATTCATCTGCCAGGCAATATTGGTTTGAAGAAACATTTTCAGTCTGATTTTTTTCGTTTTCGCTTTCTTTCCTTAATGGCATATCACCCTTCGTGGGTTATTCAATGCCAAAGCCATCCTTGTAAAAAAACAACAGTTGTACTATTTAACTTGTTGTTGGTGAGAATAAGGGTGTTTATTGATCCGGGAGACCAGGTTAAATCCCAGGTCGAGTTATACCAAAGACTTAAAAAATGGTAATTGATTCTCGCTTACTTAACACAGCATTATAAGGTAAGGATCAAGGGTAAAGTGGAGCAATCTAGGGATTGGAGTAGCACCCTCCCCTCCCCCTTGGTGTGATAGCTTTTGAAAAGGGAGCCTTCGGGTCACCCTCGACTAAGGTTGCCAAATTTATTTACTATACCTTTTCAAAGTGAACGTATTAGCAGTAAATGAATTTTGAACTTAGTTACTTCGAGGCCGCACTCAGCACTTAAGCCTCTTTGCGATAGAAAATTTTTCAGTTTTGGTTTCTTGGTATAATAGTACAGAATGTCTAAATAGATGCAACCCATTAATATGATAATGATTTACGACTGAGACAAGCGCAATGGTGGTCATTTGGAACACGTCCTGTAAAAATGCATCCTTTGAGCTAGAGATATCAAATCAAGGTTAGTTTTTTTCATCCTTACCATATCAGCCTCCAGAATATGCAATTCGTTTTTGAGTTTCTAATCTCAGTAATAAATTATTTTCATATTAATGGGTTGCATCTATTTTGAGACAGTTTTGAATGGTTTTGTCTCCAAATAAGTTGTGACACAAAATATTTTTCCTCTCTGGTCCAAGGCATCGTGATCGAGGATTAATAGTTGTTATCGTATACTATTTTCAAATCTGAATAAAAAAAAAGAACACAACATTATTATTAATAGAGTTATTAGCAGTCACATGGGCCCCATGTATATTGAGACACACAATATTAATAAGTCTCAGAATTGTTACTATGTTTAGTGTATGAAATTCATATGCAAAATCTGGGATTTTCTGCTTTCTTGTTGAGGTTGCTTGTAATTTGGGTACCCAACGATAAATTTGGCTTTTCTGACGATAATTGTTAAAGTTAAACTTCCGATTAAATTTTGTCAAATATTTTTCCTCTCTTGTCCAAGGCATTGTGATTGAAGATTAATAGTTGTTATTGTATGCTATTTTCAAATCTGAATAAAAAAAAAGAACACAGAATTATTATTAGTAGAATTATTAGCAGTCACATTGGTCCCATGTATACTGAGACACCCTATATATCAATCTTTGTGGTTTATCAAATGCCAAAGCCATCCTTGTTGAAAAGCAGTTGTGATACTACTTAAACCATAGCTGGGGAGGCGAACAAAGGGGTTTCATACCTGTCCCATTGGTGATATTCCGAAAGGGAACATAATAGTACGACTAGAGTTTGAACTCGCTTACTAAGATGTCTTAATCAAACACTTTAGCCACTACTCTGCGGACACTCGTCATCCCTCCCCACGGGTTTTCTCAAAAATTAGATACAGATCCAATTGCATACCCTGACTGTTGTGGCTCTAATGATGAAACAGTTATAGTCTTTAAAAATGGACCCGAATAGCAGATTTCAAATCTTAGATGAAGTAGTCTGAATTTCATTTTATTTCAGTATATTTCGGATAAAAGACAGCTGAAGATACCCCTCACAAGCAATTACGGACGTGGACTACGCCGATGACATAGCTCTTCTGGCAAATACACCCACCCAAGCTGAAACCCTGCAACATAATCTGGAATGGGCAACTGCAGACATAAGCCTCCATGTAAACACACACAAGACGGAATACATGTGATTTAATCAAAGAGGCGACATCTCCACACTAAACGGTAGTTTTCTGAAACTAGTAGACAAGTTCACCTAACTAGGAAGCAGTGTCTCGTCAACTGAGACAGGCATCAACACGCGACTAGCAAAGGCATGGGCAGCTATTGGTAGGTTATCGGTCATATGGAAGTCAGACCTGACCGATAAAATGAAACGCATTTTTTCAAGCAGCGGTCGTGTCGATACTGCTGTATGGATGCACTACATAGACGCTAACTAGACGTATGGAGAAAAAGCTTGACGGCAACTGCACAATAAGGCTGCGAGTAATATGGAACAAGTCCTAGAGGCAGCATCTCACAAAGCAGCAGCTGTACGGCCTTTTATTACCCATCTCGAAAACTATCAAAGTTAGACGAACCACCCATGCTGGACACTGCTGGAGAAGTAGAGACGAACTCATAAGTGATGTATCCCTGTGGACCCCTTCACATGGACGAGCAAAGGCAGGACGACCAGCTACAACCTACATACAACAGCTCTGTGCTGATACTAGATGTAGCCTTGAAGACCTACCGGAAGTGATAGACGACAGAGAAGGGTGGCGGGAGAGGGTATGGGAGATCCGTGCTGATGACATGACATGATTATGATAATGATGATGATGATATTTCGGAAACGCATTAATTCACATCTTCTTCAAATCTCAGCTACGGGTAAATAGCCGACTAGACTGTGTTCTCTAACTTTAGTAAGCCAACCCACGAAGGAGAAGGAAAACTCTTTATTAAAACCAACTGTTCACTGCTAAATAATTTACCTCTTGTAGTATACTATTCATGGGTAAGGGATTGGGTACAGTAAACCAATCAGAAACTAGAATTGCCAAGTCATTATTTCTCATATCATAACCAGCAGGCTTGAGTGGAGAGTGAATCAAGAACGATTCAATTATATTTCATATATATTTTCCGAAATATAATATCATATTAAAATTTGAGATTACATATATATATATATATATACTCCCCTACCCCCGTAGGGTTGAGTTCTCTGGCGAAGAAGTAATCGTGTTGCCATTAGCGTCTATTGCAAGCCTCTTCGTATTTGAATTGAGGTCTCGGCAACCGTTGAACGGATGTATGTAAACAATAATAATTGTGATTCATAACCGTTTAAAATTTACTTCGCAGCTAATGTCTCCCCGTGGCTGAATGGTTAGAAGCTTTGGCTTGGCGTTTGAGTCAACCGGGTTTCGATCCCAGCTACGGGAAGATACTGTCTAGCCACAGGGATGAGTTCTGATAGAACGAAACAGATCTGTCTGTGGATGACTCTATATATATATATATACATAGAGAGAGAGAGAGAGAGAGAAAGAAATAAATAGAGAGAGAGAGGTAAGAGCTGTAAGGACTATCAATATAATGGGAAATGAACGTTTATTATAAGAAATAAAAATATATCAAAATGAATATTATTTGTTGTTCTGTTTTTTCAACTCGTCTATAATAGGCGGCGTGAAGAAACAGATGCTTTGTAATAAAAGAATGACGACTGTCATATCAACTGATTCAAAAATTAATAAGTGCAGGCTGAGATAGATAGATAGATAGATATGAACATAATTAGATAGATAGATCATAAGAGAGATCATAAATGATAGATGTATTGATAGATAGATAGATAGATAGAAAGAGAGAGAGAGAGAGAGAGGAGCATAGATATGGACATACTTACAGTCATCTACAGACAAACAGATCGACACAAACACACACACACACATATAATATATATATATATATATATATATATAAGCAAAAATATATTAGTAAGTAATCTTCTGGTGACTTTCGCAGACTCAAAGTTACTAATTGCTAAAACAAAACTTGTCTCCGGAAATGTTCGCCGAATGAAAGAAAACAAGTGCGACACTAAATAATGGAATAGAAAGAAAGAATAATTAGAGATCATTCATAAAGTCAATTCCTGCTTTAGATAATGGTCGACACTGTTAGATGAATGAATAAAGAAAAGAAAAAAATTCAATAAAATTGTCTGTTGACCAAAGACTTTGTCGGCTGTCACAGGTCAAAAGAATAAAGAGTGTAATACTCGCCATAAGCCCATAAGGTTTGTCCGTTCGTTAAGACATTCTTATTTCCCTTGTTTATGGAATTCAATACTCACAGGGGGATCTTCTCTTTTATTCCTCTGCCAGACGATTTTTTGTCACATGGTTTTTGCTAGATATGAAGAACCCCAACAAGCGCACAAAAAAAAACGAACATGTTGACGCTTAAAAAACACCGTTTTTTAAAATTTCTCAAAATATCAACTAATTATCGGATTTTGGTAAAAAAAGAAAGGAAAAAAATCAAAGACGGTGGGAAAAATCGAAAATCAAACCCTGCAATTTAAAAGTCAGGATGTAGGCATTATCTGAGAGAAGAAATAAAAAAGGATACTATATTTGGTTTATGTTTTGTTTTGTTTTTTTCTCAAAATCCCCCCACTTCAAATCACCCCAACAGGAACGGCGTTTCGAAGGCTCTCCTGATGTAATGGATATCATCGTAGGAAAAGGACACGGTGACCCAAGATGAAAACCTGGACGAGGCTGTTTGTATTTCACACGTCGGTATTATCATTGGGAAGGGTATTAATACAACTGTTATATACCCTAACAATGAACATCAATGGATATGTCCCATTCCTTATAAATATGTTGGACACTATTGTGGTGGGGTTAAAATATGCGGACTAGTTCGAGTCTCATTGGGTGCCCCATTTATTCGGCCTTGTGCTACATCAAAGCAAAGAGCTTTGTGAATTACTAAAATATGCGGACTAAGTAGTAACTACGGGCAGTGGTTTACCTTCTTCACACCGCTGGCGAGTATTGTATTTTGTTAATGTTATAAAGATTTCCTTTTCATTTCCAACCTTTTTTTTATTTCTCATTCTCTAATCTTTTGTTAGGTTACAACACTAACTATCCTTACAACAAGAAGTAAAATAACAGGGCATATTAGGCTCTTTAACCGTGTTATGGCAATTTGTCAAAGCGAAGGAAAACTCTGAATTCGAACCTGTTCAGTTCGGGATAAAAATTGACCTTGTGTCGCATTTTGCTCTTTCTGATAGGTTGATAAATACATACAGTGATTGTTTTGGCATTAAATAACATACGAAGGGTAATATGCCACTAAACAAAGAGAATATTTGCTACTATGATTGATTTTCAGGATGATCACTAGGTGATGACACAAATAGCTGACGAGGATAAAGATTATCAACCCCCAATCTATACCTATTTTAGTTAAGGCGGGAGGTGTTACCAATCGAACTAATCATGAACACTTCCTCTTAGCCTCCTGCAAAGACGTTGATTCGGAGACGACCTTACTGGGGGTCATTTTTCTTCTTTTTTTTTTTTTTTTGCACATAAGCAAATCCTGATCATTGACGAAAAAAACTTGTCTATCAAATTTTACACACAGGCATGTCAATAATTAACTTAGTGGGGTCTGATTTAACTGTCTTTTAACTGTAGATTGATTTGCATATATAAGACTTCTGGGATTTGTTCTGGGAATGTAGATTACAATCGTGTAGATTAGGTTATACCATATTTCTCTCTTGGAAAGAGGAGGTATCATCGTGGTGTAATGGTTAAAGCGATGAACTGCGGGATCATAGTCAGCGAGTTCGTATTTCAGTCGCGCTATTATGTTCACTTTCGGGCAAATACCCTTCGGAAAGGTATGAATCCCCTTATCCTGCCAGCTATGGATTAAATAGTACCACTACTGTTCTTCTAGGAGAATGGCTTTGGCATTAAATAACCTACAAAGGTTGATATGCCATTAAACAAATAAACTAAACCAAACAATAGCTTAGAAAATATTACACCATTAGTTTGAATAATAATTTACTTTGTTTAAGGTATATTCTACAAAGCTATAATATGCAGTTATTGAATAAAAAGGTTTTGCATATAGTCTGTTATAGGTTTATTTACTGCTAAATAAAAAATGAAAAGAAAAGGGAACATACTTTAAGTATGTTAATTTCATAATTTTTGCCAGGGTTTGTAGTTTGTTTAAGATTTATTTCAGGAAGGTAAAATATTCAGCTATTGAATAATAAAGGTTTTACATTATTCCTGCCATTAGTTTATTTACTGGTGAATTAAAAAGAAAAGAAAATAAAGGAAAAATATATTTTTCGAAATGTGATATTATATAAAATCATGGGATAGTATATATATATATATATATATATATATATATATATATATATATATATATATATTATTCAACGCCGATGGTGGGAAATTCTATTTTAAGAATTTCTTTCTTCAATATCTATGTGAATCAAAATTCTAAAGAGAGCTCAATATAAAATATTAATAAATCAAAATGCAGTGCAAATAATTTTCTTTTGTATATATATATATATATATATATATATATATATATATATATATATAGTATTTTTCGGCCCAGTTAAACCAGAGTTGGGAGTAATTCCTTCAGGACAAGACAATCATTCAAAAACTAAACATTTAAATTTTCCCGGTAAATTTTCCTTAGGTAAATGAACTAAAATAAAATAAAAGAAAAATAAAGAAAAGAAAAAACGTATCTGATATACGTACACGACAAAAAATAGGTAACTGAGGATATAGACTCGAAATTAATATAAGTATTAATATTTCCCTTACGAAAAAGTTATTATATTAAAAAAAAACATTAAAAAAAAGTTAATCATCGAATTTAGCTAAAAAAGAAAATAAATAAAATAAATAGCAGAAAAATACAAAAATCTTAAATTACTATAATTCCAACCGACAGTAAAATTAAATAAATAAAAATAAATAAAATAAACAAATAAAAAAAATGGAAGTGAGAAAAACGAGGAGATAACTCTTCACCCCCCTTCCATTCCCTCCCGTGTCTATTCTGATTTATTTTATCCATAAGATCTGAAGAAGTCCTGTTAAATTTTTCTTCGTGATTTTGGAAACATCAGAAACACATAACACGATGGAAATAAATTTATAATCCTAAAATAACCGGCCTTTGGTTTTTTCTTAAAGAAAGTATATATACATATTTTTTTTTCAAAAAAATTAAACGAAAATGAATTCAATTTTGTAATTCAATTATGAGTTTCTTTCGGATGGAAGAGATATAACATTGAATTCTTTTTCGTTGAATTTATTTGAAAAAAAGGATTTTCTCTGCACGTGAATTTCGATATATTTTTCATCTGAAATTAATTATATATTCGATAGCTATTGACACTGAGCACTTAACTGGAGATTCCTATTCTCCTTAGATTGTTACTTTTTAGTCTAACCCTTTGGTTGGTTTGGTTTCTTTGTTTAATGGCATATCAACTCTTTTTAGGTTATCTAATGCCAAAGTCATTCTCTTAGAACAGTAGTGGTACTATTTAACCCATTGCTGGGAGGATAAAGGGGTTCATACCTTTCCCAAGGGTATTTGCCCGAAAGTGAACGTAATAGCGCGACTGGAGTACGAACTCGCGTACTACGATTCAGCAGTCCATCGCTTTAACCATTACACCACGAGGACACCTCCTCTAACTCTTTGATTGCTTTCTTCGAATTACACACACATACACACACGTATATATATATATATATATATATCATCATCATCATCATCATATCGCGCTGGTAGCACGGATATCCCTGACCCTCTCTCACCACTCCTCCCTATCGTTCATCGCCCTAGGTAGGTCCCCAGGACAACATCCCGTATCCTCACATAGCTGCTGAATGTATGTTTGTGCTGGTCGTCCTGCTTTTGCACGGCCATGTGTGGGGGTCCATAAGAGTACATCTCTCATGAGTTCGTCCCCGCCTCTCCAGCAGCGTCCTGCCTGTCCTAACTTGAATAGTTTTCGTGATAGGGGGCAGGTGGCCGTACAGTTGGTGTCTTGTAGGGTGTTGCCACCAGGAATTGTTCAAGATTTTTTTTAAGAGAGAGAGCAGGAATAAGGAGAGTCAATATTATAAGATAAGAACATTTATTATGAGAAATAGAAAGTTCTCAAAATGAATATTATTGACTGTTCTATTACTTTTCTATTCGTCTATGACAAGCGGCGAGAAACAACCGATACTTTGTAACAAATGTATTACTGTCATATCGACTAATCTAAAAATGAATATTTTGCAGCTTGACTGTTATTGATTTATTTACTGCTAAATTTATTTAAAAAATGAAGGTGAGCATGGTCTAACTTTGTTTATATGTTAATTTTTGCCAGGGTTAGTGACAAAAACCGTTTGAAAAACTCCTAAATAGTATTGTTTTTAAATTGTCATAAGATATTTCACTAAGTATTTCTGATGTTTTGGGGAGTATTTGGAGGCATTAGAAGGTATTTAGCGGGGTATCTTTTCATAGAAAATGATATGGATTTGTGTTATTTGATTTACACGGAAGCCGTAATAGGTGAATGAAAGCAAAGCTTCAGAAAAAAATGAAAAGAAGAACGTAGACTGCGCATAGGTCACACAAGAATTACACATTCTTACTTGCTCTTCTTTAATAAGAGCAACCAATGTGCCATCCATGCAAGACTGCGTACATAATAAAACATGTTCTCTTTGAATGCGGTGATCTGGCCCCTAAAAGAGTAAGATTTTACAACGTAAGCTGTATGAAAGAACTAAGAAAAAATAAAGTGGACGCTACAATGTCCCTCCTAAAAGCAGTGGGCCTATATGGAAAAATTCAAAGACCTAACAAATAAAAATATAAACAATACTAAAGTATCTGAAAACAAATCAGTATCTGAAAATTACTGTACCCCTTGAAAAAATATTTGAAGATATGAAGACCTTGAAACACACCAACTTTCTTCAAAATGACTTGATTCGGCGTTAAATGACCCGAAAGGGTTGATACGCCGTAAAATAAAACAACCACCAACCAACCATTCTTAAAAGAGAGTAATCTGCCTGCCTAAAATTGTAAATTTAAGAAAAGTTTTCCATCTTCGAATTTCAAGTTTTATTTTTTTGTTTTTTGTTTTCATCTCGAAGAAATATCTTGGTTGTATTACTCAAGACGTCTGTCATGCAAGTGGAATGTTTATATTCTTTTTTAATAGTTAATACTGTGTTAAACTAATATAGGAGAGATGCAAAAAATAATAAAAATGCGAGATCATTTACATGATTTTTCCTTACCTTGGTTGTTATTTACACGACGTTTCGGTCGCTTTATCCTCTTTCATTATTCAATTCTCTTTGGTCGAATTCTGCAATATTCAGGGATTTTAGGTCTGAAAGAAACCAAAATTTCACCAAGGTTTTACAGTCTATGACGATCCTTCTTTCTTTCTTTCTTTCTTTTAATAAGATATAAAAGTTTTATTCGCAGGATTCAGAATGCATAGATTGTATCCCTGGTAGAGGCGTTAAATCTCTCTAAAAAGGTACGCTAAATTGCATCCGATCAGAAAAAATAGTGAATTTCTGATTGGTTGATTTTATGGTACATAAACCTTTAGTGGGAAATCTCTTAACGAACCCTTTCCTGTCGGCTGGAGCTGTAGAATACACCGACTACTTCTCTGCGGAAGTGTAAGACCCCCCGCCAACGAGTTTACTGCATGTGACATCAAACAATCGGATTGGGAGGATCCAGACCAGGAGCTTTGGTGTATATAGAGTAACTCTTCATTGCCATTCTTTCCCGGCCCATACGGACCCGCAGCGGAGGTAGTTGATAGGGTCATCTCAATTGGTCATATAGAACGATTTGACATTAAAACTGTGTGATGAATTATGTTAAATTGAATTGTTAGAAATAAAACTCTTTGACCATTTAACTGTGAACAAATGACTGATGTTTTATGGAATTGTTAGTGATATATAGCAATACTGAGAATATTTTAACTGAGGGCAAACGAATGAAGAGTATTTTTATTATATTGCAATACTAGGAACCGTTTAATTGTATGCTAAATAGAATTATTGATATTACTTAGCAATAAAAGTAAAATTGGCGACTGTAGTCGAGGGCAACCCAAAGGCTCCAATTTTGACAGCTACAACACAAAGATGTAGGGGAGGACGCAACCCCTTTCCCTGGATTGCTCCACTTTACCCTTGATTGATACCTTATAATGTTGAGTGTTAAGCAAGGTTACCTCAAGTACCATTTTTTAAGTCTTTAGTATGACTCGACCTGAGATGGAACACAGGTCTCCCGGGCCATTGGCGAACCGGTGTTGGCAATACTTGGAACTACTTAACCATATTTACCAACCCCTCCGCTCGGACAGGATATGACACAAGGTCAATTTTTAAGTTGAGTTTAACAGGTTTGAATTCAGAGTTTTCCTTCTCCTAGACTAGTTGCCTCACCAAGGCTGAAGAACCTAGTCTGCCCTACTACTTACCCATAGCTGGAGGGACAATATTTGGATTCATACCTTTCCCAAGGGTATTAGTGCGATGTGAAATGCAATCAGTCAGGTCCAGGATTTGAACTCGTGTCGCACATCCTGCGACGATAACCATTACACCACGTGCACCTTGAAACTACTTAACTGAGTTCAAATGAATGATTAGTGTTCAATGGAATAATCATTGTTAAATAGCAATACTTGTAACCTCTCCACTGTGTACGAACAAATCTTCAATACTAAATAGAATTATTAATGTCCGATATCGGTAATTGAAACCATATAACTGTGAAGAATCAATAGCAATAGTTGTGTGCAAAAGAATTATATTCAAGGTCATTTGAAAATAAAATTACTCACAAATCATTTAAACGTGGGTAAACAAATGACTGGAGACAAATTAAATTGTTACTGTTACATAGCAGTACTTGAAACCATTTAACTGTGCGCCAAAAAATAAGGTCAGACTAATTTCAAAATACAATCTACAAAATGTTTACAAGTCACATATATGTAATATATATGTACAAAGAGGATTTGGTGTTAAATAGCCTAAAAGAGTTGACATGCCATAAAACCTAACCAAACCAAATCATCTATATTTAGTATATATTTATAAAGAGTATTTGGCATTAAATAACCTACAATAGTAGAAATGCCATAAAACCCAACCAAACCAAATCAAATATATTTTATATACATGTATAAGGATGATTTGGCATTAAATAACCTACAATGGTTGATATGCCATAAAACCTAACAAAATCAAATCATATATAGATATTAAGGGGATTTGGCATAAGATAATCAACAATGGTTGAAATGCCATTAAACTCAACCCCACTAAATCATATATATTTAATATATATATTTATAAAGAGGATTCGACATTAAATAACCTTCAATAGTTGAAATGCCATAAAAGTCAACCAAAACATATCATACATATTTCGTACATATTTATAAAGAGGATTAGGCATTAAATAATCTTCAATGGTTGATATGCCATTAAACTCAACTAACTAACGATTAACAAATCAATTTCTGTTTTGTTTTTTTTCATTCTCTGTAGAGCAGTGCCTAACGTGCTGGACTACGGCATCGTAGCAAGCGGGTTCGAACTCAAGTCGCGCTATTACATTTACTTTTGGACTTATACCCTTGGAAAACATATGAACCACACACTGACTTCTACAGACTCGTCGTCAATCAACGGAGGTAATCTTTTCTTTTTTCTCCTATGCCTTGAGGTATATCGTATCCCTCGATTAAATTTTCGTAGTTATTTTGCGCTTGTCTTGTCGCTTCATTTTTCCCCTCAAGGAATCAAACTCACGACTCCACTTGAAAATCTTGATCAACGCCTTTATCAGCTCACCGATTGTCCAATCGGAGAACGGAATACTGTTTTTAAGAGTTGTAAGCCTACTGTAATTTCGGTCGTACTCAATTGTTCGGAAAACGTTTTTTCGATCAATTAAAGGTCTCTGCTCGACGTCGAAGGTTATGTATTCTACAAATACAGCATATCTGTAGCTATTTGTTGTATCGCAATAAGGAAGAGACACACAATGAAATAGAGTTGTCTACTTATTAGCTGAAGTGGTACAGTCCAACAAATATTATAAGTCTCGCGCTGTTGGTGTTACATTCGAAGTTGATCTTACTACTGACCGAGATCTTTCAGTACTGGATAATTGTCTCTGCCTCCTACCAGACAGGACTAGACTCAAAGTCAATGACCTGAAGGTCGATTACAGTAGGTATTTAGGGGAGGGGAAATTCGGGCACGAGCCGAGGCTCGAGCCCAATTGGATTATGCTGCTCATCACAGTGCAATATGGACCTAATGAGCCTAGCTGGACTTGGACCCAAGTCTGGGTCCAGGCACGTACGCCTGATTATAGCTTAAACTGGACAGCAAGTTCCAGTGCTATACAAGGGTGACAGAGGTGTCAGTGATGCAGTTTGCCCACCCGAAGATGGCCCAGCCGAAACTGGTGGCCTTTCGGCCTCAAGTCTCTCCATGGAGCATTGACCGCCCGGCACGGATGCCAGTCAGTCCACTGAAAAACCTCTGTATGAAGCAGAGATCTTTCTGTAATGACCGTGCTTAAGAAACGCGATGTCTTTTATTCCTCCGAGATGGCGTAAGTCTCGCGGTATGAGCCATCATACAACAATATTTACCAACCCCTTCTAGTCAATTTTGAATACATTTCAATTTAGAGTTTTCTATCTCCTCTACTGGTTACCATCCTTTGGTTAAAGAGCCCAAACTGCTCTACTATTAAGTCGGAGGGAGAATAGTTGGATTCATACCTTTCTCAAGGGTATTAGCGCTATATGAAATACAAATAGATCTCGTCTAAAATCTCGCGTGTCTATTTCTTAGGGCGATTACCATTTCAACTTGAGTGCATCTCAATCAGAGCACATATGCATTTTCTTTAAATCCAGAGCAAATAATTCTCTGACACATATTCACAGTTACATTGTCATTTGACAATAACACAGGGAGTCTCAAAATATGATAATTCATATTGCATCAAGTTATCTTTCAACTAAGTCTTAAATAGCAATCATATCACTTCAGAAACTTCAAACCAGATGAGATGAGTAGAAATTGCTTGACTTCATCTAAAAGTGCATGTGAATGACAATGTTCTTTGGAACGTCTTCAGAGGGACTTTTTTCGGACTCCTTCCGACATAATCTTTCACGGCATCCTCATTGTCAGGACATCTTACCGTCAACTTCCTGCTAAATCTGGAATTTTCTGCCTTCTTGTTGAGGTTGCTTGTAATTTAGGTTCCCAACGATAAATTTGGCTTTTCTGAGGATAATTGTTAAAATTAAACTCCCTATTAAATTTTGCGAAATATTTTTCTTCTCTTGTCTAAGGCATTGTGATCGAGGATTAATAGTTGTTACAGTATACTATTTTCAAATCTGAAACAAAAAAGAACACAACATTATTATTAGTAGAGTTATTAACAGTCACATGGATCCCATGTATATGGAGATACCTTATACATGTCTTGCTCCCAATAACTTATTATTCTTGGCCTGTGTTTAATGTAATGATATCAAAGTACTTGCCGGTTTTCCGAAATTCACAACGTTAGAATAACATTTTATCATTTAGAAGATCCGGACTTATCTTTCTTTTCGATGTTATACTCACAACGAGCTCTAAAGAGAAATCATCTGGAGGTTGCTGTTTCAATCCCGACTACAGGTAAATAACAAAAAAATACTTACTATAGCTTAACAATTGCAGCCGATTATGGTTAACGGATTCGCCCATGGTCTGGGAGACAGAGGTTCAATCCCAGGTCGAGCCATACCAAAAACTCAAAAAATATTACTTGACACCGCCTTGCTCAGCATTATAAGGTAAGGATCAAGGGTAAAGTGGAGCAATTCAGGGAATGGAGTAGCGCTCTTCCCTGCGCCTCGATGTAGAAACTATTGAAAAGGTTGCCTTCGGGTCACCCTCGACTACGGTCACCAACTTACCGCGCCATGGATTAAATAAAGGGTTCTGTTCGAAGTGGTCTGTGGGTTCCTGAGTTCGACATAAAACACCTCATCGGCTAAAAGGTTGTGAGTATATAACTATGAAGATGAAGGCAATAGTCCGAGTACTTCAAGTGATAAAAATCATCTCAGAAATTTAGACTAGTGTATTTCAATTTTTAAACGGAAATTTTTTCAAGTGTTTATATGTAATAAATCTAGTCATTTCTTTTGTTTCTATTCCCGATGTAACCCTATGTGCTTGAACCAACAATTTATGATATAAACTGTGTTATATTCTTTTAACCATCTAATGACCTATGAGAGACCAAAAAGCCTGTGGACAATTTAACTTGATGAGCGTGCAAAAATTAATTTTCTCTCTTCCATGAAATAACGTTCTCATTAAAGTATTACTTTTTCCCTGAGAGTTAATTAGCCTGTGTTGGGTTGACCCCATGTTTTAATGGCTGACGTGCTGGATTGCTCTATTTAAGGTAGCGAGTTTGAGCTCCAGCCGTGCAATTAGGTTCACATTCGGACTAATACCCTTGAGAAAGGTATGAACCCTGTTATCCCTCTTCCAGCAATGGATTAAATAGTATCACTGCTGTTTTTCTAAAAGAATGACATAAGAATGAAATAATCCATGAAGGTTGATATGCCATTAAATAATTATATACCAACTAAACCTAATTGACTTGAGTTATAATTACGCACAAGACTATCTTATCTTCACTCTAATTGGTAACTTGACTGAATTTCAACCAATTGATTGTCTACATTTGCTCAGGACAATTTTTTCCTTCTTAAATCAAATTCTACAGGGAGCAGAAGCAAAATTCGGCATATTCTCGTATAATCATCATCATGTCATGCCGCTAGCACGGATATCCCTGACCCTCTCTTAGCACTTCTCCCTATCGTTCATCGCCTCTGGCAGGTCTTCAGGGAAACATCCCGTATCCTCACAGAGCTGCTGTATGTATATTCGAGCTGATCGTCCTGCTTTTGCTTGGCCATATGCGGGGGTCCATAGGAGTACTTCACTTATGAACTCGTCCTTGCTTCTCCAGCAGTGTCCTGCATGTCAGGTTAAAAAAAACAAGATTAATCTTAATTTGAAAAAAAAAACAACAAAGGTAGACACAAAACAGTAAATTTACTCAATATGGTTACCTTTTTTTTTTGTTTTTTTAATTATCGTATCAACACGTATTTGAAACGATTTGCATGCCTTCTAATTAAATTCTTCAAACATTCTATTTTATTCTTCCTCAATAGTGGTCTTAAGTGAACCAATATTTTTTTGGGAAGCAGCATTTGTTTTATTTTCTAAACCGTGTGATATCGCTTAATCAAAGGGGGTCGAGGTCTGGGCTTGATGGCAGCCATAAAGAAACTCCGATTATTTTGAAATTTTTTTTTGTTTTGTTTTTTTGCTTGATTTTGGCGTTAAGCAAATCATAGATTCTTCGTCGTTTCTTTTCCTGCTCATTCATATTAAACATGGAAATTTAAGTTTATCGCGTTTTTTTTTTTCAAAAACTGGACTTATCAGACTAAAAAAAAGTTTTAAAAATTATTCAATTTCTTGTTTCCAGACCCTGTAAGCCGCTGTCGGCGGGACTAAGAATACCTCAGACGTATTTCTTGTAATGGAGTAATACCACACAAAAAAGAGTGTCCAAGATAAAACGCTAAACAGCATCTTATCGAAACACTATGACTATTTTTGGTTAGTTGGTTGGTTGATTTTTATGTCATATCAACGATTGTTGGGTTATTTACAGCCAAATAAATCACTTTTTTCACAGGAATAACTTTTCTTGTTTCAATATAATACTCATTTGTTTGCACAAATTCATGTGGTTGCAAGTATTCCAATCTATAATAAATAATCTATATTTCACATACGTAGTCTTATTTGATAATAAAAACAATCATTTAGTTTTCTGAATTTCTGAAACGAAGCTCGATGATTTTTATCATTAAATGTTTTCGGACTATTGTCTTCATCTTTATTGTTATTCCCACAACGTTTCGGCCGATATATCATCCGAGCTTCGTCTGGTATTTGTCGAACTCGGAAACCTATACGGAACTTCGAACCACGTTCTTTATTTGAATCCACGGGCTCGCCTGTTCTGACTTCGTTAACCATAACGGGATACAAGCGTTAAGAATTCCTGTATTGTTACTCCACCAACGGAATTCAACATGATCAAGAATTGTGTTTACTCCCTTCCTTGCAGTTGTGGCAAAATATAAAAAAGGCGAAACAGATCGCCCACTAAAAGTAAGGCGAGAAGAACATCGGAAGACAGTAGTACGAAATAAAATTGAAAAGTCGGATATGGAGCTCCGTATGTTGAAGGAAAAGGGAAACCATCTGCCCTTATGGGATGAAGTTGAAATAATTGATAGAGAAGAACACCGGAAGATCAAATGTCTTAAGAAATCAGCACATATGTTTCTTGTATTCTTATACAATGCTAATGATTTTGAAACAGATCTATTTCTCCCATAGATGGCAATCAAGCAGGTACAAGTGCCCGTGGTGTAGTCGTTATCATCGTAGGAAATGGACACGGCGACACGAGCTCATATTCTGGAGGAGACTGATTGCATTTCACATAGCACTAATACCCTTGGGAAAGGTATGAATCCAATTATTCTCCCGCCAGCTATGGGTAAATAGTAGGACAGACTAGGTTCTTCAGCCTTGGTTAGGCAACTAGTGTAGGAGAATGAAAACCCTGAATTCAAACCTGTTAAACTCCGCTTAAAAAATTGACCTTGTGTCATATCCTGACCGAGCAGAGGGGTTGGTAAATAGTATCAAGCAGGTACAGTTACTCCGAGTCCGAGTGGATCTAGGAGTAATGGCAATGAAGAGGCACTCCACACTCCAGAGATCAGCAGAACTGAGTCCTCACCATCAGATACAAAAACATGATTCATTTCAACGCTATTCTTCATTATTGTCCACCTTTCAGAGTTTTCTTAACTTATTTTATATAAATTAATCGATTATAACTTTTAGGCTAGAAGATTGACCAAACAGACAGACATTCAACTGTACACGGAAATTATATAATTCGATGAGTTGTGGCTTGCTTGATTTTACGGATATGACAACCCTTGTTTGCTTATTATACACCTGTAGGATTTGAAGGAAATAGATCGAGGTATTCGCTTTCTCGTAGAGTCACAATAGGTGATCTCAGAAACCAAGTCCGCCATCACTTTCTTCTTTCCTGTCAATTCATTTATTCGTTCGTTCCTTCGTTCTTTGTATCAAACCAGCAGTCCGAAGAACCCCAACTCTTTCTTTGACTGACATTCCTCATCTTATGCAAGTTCTGGTCGGCCAAAATTTGAATACGTTACAAATCTCAATTGTCTGAATTTCTGAAACGAAGCTTGGTAATTTTTATCATTCAATGTTTTCGGACGATTGTCTCGTCTTAATTGTTATATTCACAACGTTTCGGCTAATATGTCATCTGGGCTTCTTCAGGTGTTTCTTGTCGAACTCGAGAGCTTACACAGAACATCAAGCCACTTCCTTTATTTAATCCATGAGAGTCGCTTGCTCTGATTCCGTTAACCATAACTGGGAACAAGTGTTAAGTATTCCTATATTGTTACTCGCCTGCATTTAGGATTGAACTAGCAACCTCCAAAGTGATGTACGTACATTAAGCTTATAAGCCCCGAAAAATTCACTCTGTACTGCCCAATAGGAGACATAGTGTAATGGTTATAGCCGTTTGTTCACTAAGCTTCTGAGAGACAATCATCGGGCGGTTTTAGGTTCAATCTTGACAACAGGCGAGAAACAATGCAGAAATACTTAACACTTTGTATCTTGTTATGGTTAACGATATTAGAGCAACCGACACCCATGGATTAAATAAAGGAGGTGGTTTGAAGTCCCATGGAGGCACCCGAGTTCGACAAGAAACTCCAGAAAAAGGCTGAAGAACATATCAGCCGCTACGTTGTGAATATAACAATGAAGACATGAGTCCGAAAACTCTGAACGATAAAAAGTTACAAATCTCGTCGCTGGTAAAACGAGACAGGAGTCCTATCAATTGTAATTCCAAGAACGACCATGTTTCCTACTGTCGGCATCCTTCCCGCAAGACACGTTTGCGCTCGCGTGAAACCCTGAGGCCTTAGTCGAGGGTGACCCAAAAGCTTCCTTTTCAATAGTTACTACACCGAGGTGTAGGTGAGGACGCTACTCCTTTCCCGGGATTGATCCACTCTACCCTTAATCCTTACTTTATAATGCTGTGTGTTAAGTGAGGCGGCATCAAGTACCATTTTTTGAGTCTTTGGTATGACTCGACCTGGGATTGAACCCCAGTCCCTCGGACCATTAGCGAACACTCTACTCAATAGGCCAATGACCGAGCAATAATGGTCTCCAGTTATGTACAAAACAAACATATATATCATTTACATTTTTCGGAATATTGTCCTCATCTTTGTCGCCATCTTTATCACAACGTTTCGGCTGTTATATGCTCTGGCCTTCTTCAGATGGTTGGAATGTCGAACTTAACCCTTTATTTCGCTTACCGGGGTAGACTATTCTAGTTCCACGAGCCATGTTTAATGGATGTCAGTTATCAGTTATCTCCTGTTAATTTCCTCTCTGAAAGTTTCAAAGGGGAAATTAACAAGAGATAACTGAAATATAGACTGACAAACATATATCATGTCAACCTTTGTTAGGTTTTTTTATACCAAAGACATGTAAATAATTATGGTCTCTACTGAAAGCTATATCGACATATGCATAGGTAAGGCATGAACTATGAAATAAAACAGGAATTTTTCCATTTTGTAGCCGTGTCAGAACTGTTTTTTGTTGCATCAGTTGGAATTTAACTAAAAAGCTATATGGGAATTTCACAAGGATGTTGCTTGCGTTTTTTTAACAAATCCGGAGACCAAGTTCCTACAAACTGCAAGTGTATGGCTACTGGACTTACCAATTGCGATAGTGGACAGGGTTGGAGGGGGAGAGAGAGTTAAGAGAAACCGTACTGTCATCATGTTTTGCTGCTGCTGCTGTACAAATTAAAACCAGTAAAATGTTTCTCTATTCCTTACAGGCTTTGAGAGTTTGAGTAAGCGGCGTTACAAGAATCCAGACAAGATATATTTGCAATAGTTTTTGGTTGTGTTTTAGAACTTTATTTTTGTAATTGTAAAAGAAACTTAACAATTCAATGTTTTTGAGCAGAGATTCTGGTAAAATTCACTTACAAGACAAATTTGATTGTATCTTGGGGTGGGTGTCGTTCATTCTTCTCGCGTTTCGGTGATCAGTGATATATGCAGGCAAACAAGTTCATTTTAAATGAGAAAATCAAATTACCTGAAGTTGATTCTTTTGTCTTTATTCATTTATTTACCTATTTTCTTTTTCAAGCTGTAAGGAAGTGATTCTTGAAGTTTTAAAGTTATTCAGCAGCGTTTGGAATTCAATGGAGTCTACTTATTTTTAATAAAAATTTCAAAGAATATATATTTTTTTATCAAACGCTGGTGTTTATTGTATCCTTTGTAAGAATTGTAAATTAAAATATATTGGTGAAACATCTCGGAACCTTCACGTTTGCTTGAAAGAATACTAAAGAGACATTAGAATTGGTAACTTAAACAATGCACTTCTTCAACACATTTTTCCATGTAATCACAACTTCGATTTCAATTCTGTTAAGCTGCTTATTTACATTCACAATAAAAGACTAAGACGAATTTTCGAGGCCGGTGCTATTTCACAGTGCAATTCCTTTAATACTCGTCCGGGCTTTTATAATATTTCTCCGTAGTTGAGCAAATCCATTTTAAGTAGCTACTATATATTCCATATTTAGTTAATATATTCCACATATATCATAATTCTATATTTTCTCTTTTTCTTTTTCTTTTTTCATTTTCTTTTTCTTCCTCTTTTTGATTAAAAATCTTTCTCGATAAACAAACGGAACATAACATTTATAAAATAATCCTAATATGTAAAATGACGTAATTTAAAAAAAAACAGACGCTTATTCACTAATTAACGGCCAACATTTTCTTGTTATACAATTTTTTTGTATTTTGTATTTTCAAACATTCATCGTCGATTTAACATTACTAATATCATCCCTCACAGTTCTCATGATGGTTCTTTAGAACCGAAACACTATAGTTTCAACTTTGCCTGTCAAGAAATCTCTTCTACTTGGAATACCTTGTTATCAATTTTTCCTATATTACACTCGAATTAGACTCCATTATTTACTTATATATATACATATATATATATATATATATATATATATATATATATATAAGTGTGTGTGTGTGTGTGTGTGTGTGTGTGTGTGTGTGTGTGTGTGTGTGTGTGTGTGTTTGTGTGTGTTGTATAAAAGAGAAAGGTAATAACATTGACGTATCAAAATATAACCTGCTTCTTTTCTTAACCTTTTATTGTAACGTGATACGGAGAGTCGAAGCTAGAAAGAAAAGGAGAGAATAATTGCTGGGGGAGGAGAGGATAAAGAAAAATAATAAGAAAAAGGAGACAAAGAGTCTACCGAACGGCCAGAATACTTCAGAGGAGTCAGGCCAAAGCACTAGTTGTAGATCAGCCAGTTACGGGTGAATGACTACGGTAATTAAAAATGACTAGAAAAAACCCGGAGGTCCCAAATCTTCTGCGCAATGTTGAAGTAAGACAGAAGTAAGGGGACAACTAAGGTTTGAAAATTAGTTGACTCGCCGATGTGACGAGTTAAAGACGAAAATGAACTCTACCCAGGACAATGTGACGAATTTTAAATCCCTCATTTTGGTGTGAGCTCCAAAAAGGTGTCTCACACCAAACATGCAGCTGTAAAAAGAAAACCAGTAAACAGTTCGCTAAAACGACAACAGAATACCAGAAAGAAAATTCAAGGCCAGTGTCTTCCCTCTCTTACTCTCTTCATGACTTGTTTCTCTTTGCCCATCTAATGCAGTCCACTCTGTTTTCATACTTTGTTTCTTTCTCCCGACGAGTACTTTAAAGAAGGTTCTAGCGAATAGACTTTTGTAATTATATACCAGGATAGGGTTTCTCTGTATTCGTCACTTTCCCACGGCGGGGTTTGAACCGTACATTTGGTTTGTAACGGTACAACGAATTATTTGGTGCAGTAACATCACAACCTTTTATTAAAGACCCGTAATGCTATATTATTACTTAAATGTACTCATGGGCAGCGCAAGAGAGTGTCAAAGACGGATGATCTGCCCACTCAGAGGCCGACGTATGAATCTTCTGTGAACCCCTTTTTTTCTTCCAACTGTCGTCTGGCCGAAATCCTCCTGGTTATATAACATCCTGGACTTCTCGCGGTTACACCTCCTCCAGCCTTCTGCCAACACACAACACGTTGTTACGCTTCCTTCTAGCCTGCCACTCATGCAATTTATGAGGAGAATATTAGCGTCCTGTTTACTTTCGGTACCAGGTGCATATCATGTTATTTTCGCTCAAAAAGTGTCTGAAATCTGCCGTTGCATCAAAAGGTGTCAAAGGGAATCTTCAAGTCAATATCCAACGCATACATACATACATACATACATATGTATGTATATTTATATATATATATAAACTAAATAACGAAAATGATAGTAAACAAGGTGCTCCTCCAAGAATGAATTTTGAAGCACAGCCAATTTTGTAAAAGAATTCTGGTGACAAGTGACGTTCGTTTATTGACCCCTACATATGGACGTGCCAGTGTTGGCCGACCGGTAAGAACTTATCTACAACAGATCAGTGAGGACACAGATGTACTTTAGAGGTGCTGCAGAAAAGGATGAATGATCGCGATGGGTGGGGAGAGAGAGAGAGAGACAGCGGGGGGAGGGAGGGAGACAGAGTGAAATCCGTATTGTCAGCGTGACTTGATGATGATGATGATGACTTTCGAGTAAGCATAGAACTGTGCCAATGCAGCATCCTCCATACTCCCCAGTCCTAGCTCTATGAGATTTCTTAATTCCTAAACTAAAAACTAGTCTCAGCATTAAGATCTGAAGACGAGGAAAACGTTTTAAATACCGTAGAGCAGTTTTATACTAAATCAGAAGAAGAGTTTCCCAGGTGAATTGATCAACAGAAAATATAATGAATTTCATGAACGCCGTGGGGACTGCTATTTTCCTTAAAGAAAATTAACGTCTCATTTATATGGTTTGGATTTCTTTGTTTAATGGCATATCAACCTTTGTGAGTTATTTAGAGCTAAAGAAACCCTTGTGGAGAGAGTGAGTTGTGGTGCTATTTAATCTATTGCTTGTGGGGGCAGGTAAGTGAGTCTATACCTTTCCCGAGGGTATTTGTTGGAAAATGATGGTAAAACGCAACTAACTTAAACAATGTCACGTTAGCCATTACGTCATAAGAACTCCCCCTGGCTCATATTTAGTTTTCATTCATCTCTGTCTTGTTAAAATTTGGCGGCAATACTTCTTCAAATAAACATTTTTCTAGAGGGTACATAATCAATAGTGTATTTGAATATATTTTTTATTGTTTTACCAGTTATACTTGAATATTTTGTAACATTTTTAAACGAGAGATCACGGAGTGTGAATAGATAGGTTTTTGTTGATTTTTTGTTGTTCTTTAAGCCAGCATCCGAAAGAGAAAAAAATTGATAAAATTTAACACCTTATCTCTTGTAGTAGGTGTACAAGATATGCTTGATCTTGACTCGCTGGCTGAAAAATGACAATTGATGAAAAATTAATGAAGTTGTCAGACTATCAGGCCTCTAAGGGGTTTTAAGTGCCGATCAGTTCGGTGTCCCAAGAAACCCGATAAAAGATGCGGGGTTTTTCGATTGGTTCTTTTTGGTGGCTTAGGTCAAGAGTGAGAAAAGTGGGAACGTGGACAGAAAGAGAGAGAGAGAGAGAGAGAGAGAGATAGATAGAGAGAGAGAACACAAAAAAATCCAAAAAGAGCTGTTCCCAACGAGATCCAAGATCGACCCGCGAATCTACAGCGCATATTGTGTCTGTCATTCCTTTCCATGTATTTCGACGGCTTTAGTAACTGACCACACGAAATAAAAACGGAATACCCTACATTTGAGGTGTGTGTATGTGTGTGTGTGTGTGTGTGTGTGTGTGTTTGTTTCCCCTCTCTCATTAGACGCTAATCATTTGTGGTATTGCAGTTACTGATTTGGTTGAGTATAAGTATAGATTTTTGTTCACAAATAGTTGACTATCAAACCAGTTCTATTTCAAACAATTCAGTTTAGCATAAGTACATGGATTCACTATCAAAAAAGAGTTCTATTTTAAACAATTCAGTTTAGCATAAATGCACAGTTTAGCTCTATTTGACCCATAGATAGGACCCTGTCAGGTACTACCATTCCAACCCAGGGTGAACCTTGGAGTGATGGCAATGAAGGGGTACACCGCATTTCCCAAAGCTCCAGATTTACTGGAAACTAGTATCATATCCAGGATACTCATTGGAGGAGTTCCTACTCCTACCGAGAAGCAGTCAGTGAATTCTACAGCCCCACCCGACTGGACAAGGTGACAATGGTATTATATGTATATATATATATATATATATATAAGTGTACGTGCGTGTGTTTCCCCTCCCTTACAAGACAATTACCATTAGTGACATAGCAGTTGCTAGTGACAATGCTACAATATATATATATAGATATATATAAGTGTGTGTGTTTACACTAATACGCTTGTTTGTAAACTATGTACACATCGTTCGTTTTATATTATCTACGGGTCACGGAAGGAAATTATGCCCACACAAAAGAGAGAAGAAAAAGAATGACTTCCGACTATCGCCACTCTATACCCCACTCTATACGTTTTTACTCCTTCAATCCTTTTCGGGGAAATAATAGTAGTAGCTGTTGCGTTTGGACTTACTCAGGATAGCCGAGTATTTCAATCACAGGGTGAGGTTAACGGATTTTTATAGAACATACATTTTTTTTATCATACAACGTGTGAAAGCACGTGCGATACCCTGCTCTCATCAGCCGCCAACCAGGGGTGATAACACAGTTTCGGTAGCTCAAGGCGGTACTGCCACTCCTAGCGCTACCGAGCAGCTTTTTCCTCTGCAAAGAATACATATTATAACGTCATGAATGAGATATCTTTTCTTAACAGATACATTTAAGTACATTTATTTTTTGTGCATCTTTTTTCAATAAAATAGTTATTTCTTCTTTACCAAAGACATTGGTCTTTTATTATTAATATTTTATTATTTCTTGTAAAAAATCAAGTTATCAAAACTGATATTTATAGGTATTGTAATACTACAACACCAAATAGACTTTTGTACCACCACGTTTCCCAACAAACGTTTATAGCACAACGGCAGCGCATTGACAGGTGTAACATCACTGTTCGAAATTGTCTATGGGTGTAGCACTATGTCTTAGGTTTCAGTCGGAACCCCCATGTAACCTCACAGTGCCCCTCTCATTTTAGTTCCATATTCTACTAAATTCATCTGTAAGAGGGTTTCATCCATCCACTTCTTCTTTATCATCTTCTGTAGTCCCCTTACCGGGTGACTGAAGACCAGCTCAAAGGGGCCGAACCCTAACGAGTCTTATACGGATTCCCGGGCTGTAAATAGCACGAAGCTAATTCCCTGATCCTATTCGCTATCGTGTTCAACGCAATCCACCCTCAACATATTCTTCATAGTAGCAGAGAATATTTTCAATGCTCCCTACGATTGGGAGATATGGATAATTCATAATTGTTCCGTCACTTGGCGGAACATCTTCGACATGAACAGTGTGGATGTTTTTGGGTAGTCCTATTTTTGTAAAGAAATTCTCAAGTGTCGATATCACTTTCTTCGTCGAGATCTTATGCAACGGAATTGCCTCTGGGAACCTTGTAGCGGCACACGTGATGGTCAACTGGTATTTATAATCCATCCTCTTTCTGAGCAGGAGCCCTACACAAGCCACTATCACCCGGCTAAATGGTTCCTCTACTAAAGGTATGATTTAGAGAGGTGCCAACAGAATGGTCTGGTTGAGTTTTCTCATGGTCTGACATACTGCACAGATTTCTACAGAACTTCTTGACATTTCCTATAATGGCCGGCCATTAAAAGGGTTCGTTCACCTTCCCTTAGGTTTTAGTCACACCCAAGTATCTAGCTAACGGTGATTCATGTGCTGCCTTGAGGATACTATCCCTATATTTTGTCAGCACTCCTATATGTTCACGCACTGTCCAATCCTCTGTTTCCTTATTTTTATGAGGTTCCCACCTCCTCATCAACTCTCAATTCTTGTAAAAATATCTCAGAGTGAAGGGAACCACTCTGGTTCGCTTGTTATGATTAAATAGAGAGGTATATCCTTCATTGGACCGCTGCTCTTTCATCAATTCGAGGCGCGGTATATGGCTCTTGGAAGGGTTTAATGCCTAGAGCCTTATCCTTCTCTCTTTTCTATCTCTCATTTTCCCTTTTTCTATTACGATCTCTTCGTCCCTTACATTCACTCTATTTTCTGTACCATGGTCAGAACCGCAAAGAATGATCCTACCTTCTTCGACCTTATTTCAAATTTTCCACTTTTTCATGAAGGTTTCGGTTGACTTGTTCTATTTAGGCTCCTGTTGCGTCGTTACCAATAACATTGCAACTCTTTGAATAGACAAATTATCAACTACCCCCACCTTGACAATTCCTGTGTCCCATTTTGACCGTAGTCGGATTTTGCGGAGGGAGATCTCTTTATCTTGCCCTCGATGCCGCTGATGACCACTGTGGTTCCCAGGTCTGAAGAATCCCCCCAGGTAGCTTATGTCACCTTTTTAAGGACTGAGATACACCCATCTCCCGATAGATGGTGACCAATCGCTGCCGACCGCTATTCGGGTTAGAAACATTTACCTTATCAACAAAGTGTAGGTAGATTTCATCCCACTTGTCAAATGAATTCGCACCCTGTGGCTTGCTTGTTGCTAGCTGATTATTTCTTTCCACACAATACTCCTGACAAGTCCCTGCGGTTTCCCACAATTGAAGCATCTAATTGGTGACTTATTTTCTTACGCAAATAACGACCACTTGCTTAACGCCGGCGCCTTCCAATCTAACACGCTGCCTCTACCGAATATCGTTTGAAAGAATAATAAGTGTTACATAGTAATGTGTACACACAAATTATCAATATTAAATAGAATTTAAAAATAAAATTACATTCAAAACATTTGAATGTGCGTAGACAAATGGTTAATGTTAAATTGATTTTTCAGTGTTCAATAGCAAAACTTGAAACTATGGAACTGTGTGTAATCAGAAAATAATTAATAGTAAATAGAATTCATGTCAGATCGACATCCTTAAAACAATTTAACTGTGTTAAAAAATGAGCTCAAGATCATTTAAAAATGTTTCATGCAAAATGTGTATACAAATCATATATATATATATATATATATTCATAAGCAGAATTTGACATTACATAATCTGCAAGTGTTAAAATGCCATAAAACCTAACGAACCAACCAACGAATAAAGAAACCAAGCAAAAAAACATCCCCGGCTTTATGGCACTGGTGATGCAGACGTTCTCGAATAAGACTACTTTTCATCTTCTTTTGTGGCGGCTTTCAAATCATACACTCGGTGAACAATGCACAACATGTCAACGCACCCACTACTATGATACTCACTCTTACGTACTCATTGGAAACTTGCACGTACCAAATTATTACATTGCTTAGTCAGCTGGGGCTCTTGAATACACCGACTACTTTTCTGCAGAGGGGTAAGACCTCCCAACAAGTGTCCTGAAAATGACACTAAACAATCTGGTGGTAAGGTTCCAGCAATGCTGGAGCTTTGGAGAATGCAGATTATCCCTTCATTGCCATTACTTCCAGGTCCACTGTGGCCCGGAGTTGTAGCACTTGATAGGGTCCTTCCTATTGTTCAAATAGAATTAAACGGTGTATTTTTGCAAAACTTAATTGTTTAAAATAGAACTGTTTTGACATTTAAACTCTGTACTTATACTAAACTGAATTGTTTAAAATAGAACTGTTTTGCAATTTAAACTGTGCTTATGCTAAACTAAATTGTTTAAAATAAATCAGTTTTGACATTTAAACTGTGTACTTATGCTAAACTGAATTGTTTAAAATAGAACTGTTTTGACATTTAAACTGAATTTTTTTAGATAGAACTGTTTGGGAATTTAACTGAATTGTTTTGACATTTACCTGTGTATAAACAAAAACTATACTTATACTAAACTGAATTGTTTGAAACTTTTATGAAAATTATTTAATTCGGCGTTAAACGACCCGATAAGTGTTGATACTCTGTAAAACAAAACAACCAACCAACCAACCAACCAATTATTGTAAAACTTTTGACTTTACCAACTATTTCGAATTTGTTCTCCCAGATATCAAATAAGATTGTTAAGTTTACTAGTTAATTGGGGCCAAGTCGAGAAAATATAATTCGTCTGAGCGTACTGATTTCTCTAAAAAAATACTCAATGGGGAAATCATGTTTGTTCGAGGCCTATATTTTAATATTTTCTTAATCTTTTAGACAGCTAATTGCGACTGGAATCTGCTCGGCCGTTTAGAATCTCGAGAGAATGGCCATTATTTATCGATTGCATGAGACACGTTTTCTAAAAGATATAATTTTTTCTTTGTTTGGTTGATGAGTCTCTAAGAATATTGAATATTTTTCTTCCTATTATTTAAACATCAGAACCTTCAGTAAAAAAAATCGAAGGAAGCAGGCAGTAGAGAAAGCCGGTAGATATTATAACATAAAAGGGAAAGATAAGAAGGAAAAAAATAGAGAGAGACAGACAGACAGAGACACAGAGACAGAGACAGAGAGGAGTTAGAAAGAGGGGGGGAAAGAATCAGAGGATAGAAGATACTTAAGAAAAAAGAAGATCGGGAGAAGTAGAAAGAGAGAATCTGAAAGAAAGAAACAGAAAGAGAGAAAGGGAATAAAGAGTAGAGAGAAGATAGAGAGGAAGAATGAAGTTAAAGAAGAAAAAAAAAGAAAAGAAAAAGAAAAAGAGGCAGATTGAAAAGGCACAGAAGAAAAAGAGAGAAAATGAAAGAAATAAAGAAGCAATTGTTAATAAAGACGGAGAGAATGCCAACAAAAGAAAGAAAGAAAAAAAGGAAGAAAGAAAGAACCAAGAAAGCAGATAGATAGATAGATAGATTGAAAGACTGCGATTATGTAGACTCCTTGTGAAGCATTACACCCGCAGCCACACCTCACCAAGGGAAGTGCTGTGGTTTCAGTTACCAGAAAATTTTCTTTTTTGGAATTGCTCGTCCCATACCCTAATTGACAAATAGATTGATTTTTTTTGTTACTGAAACCACAGCAGTTCCCTTGGTGAGATGTGGCTGCGGGCTTTATGCTTTACAAGAAGTCTACATGATCACAATATCAATGTATCAGTCTATATGCTTCCTTTCTGTCTTTTGTAGGTATTCTCACCGCATTTATTAACATTTGTTTCTTTGTTTATTTCATTTCCTCTCGGGGATCGATAGATATGAACGAACCTACTTCGATAGGAAAAATCAGAATTATATGCATATATATATATATATATATATATATAGTCATCCACTAACAAACTGTTTCGTTGTATTACAACTCTTCAGTGTGGCAAGACACGCGAGATTCTCGCAGCTGTGATCGAAACCCGGTTGATACCAAACGAAGATTCTACCGCATAGCTACGGAGAAACTAGCATAAACGAAGGAATTTTAAACGCTTATGTATCCCTTTTGTTTTGTTTATATATATCCGCTTAACGGCTACCGAGAGCTTAACTCATACGAAGAGCCTTGTATTATGCGAGCGGCAACTGTTATTTCCTTCGCTAGAAAGCTCAAACAGGGTTGAGGGAGCATATATCATTATCGACAGACAGCGAGACACGTGAGATTCTAGAAGCTGGGATCGAAAAACGTCTGACTCAGAGAGTGAGAGAGAGAGAAATTTAAAAAAAAATATATATATATATCCAAGTCAGCGTCCGAAGACAGTGGGTGTGGGTTATTTGTATATAGAATATATGAGGAATTTCATATTAATCTCTGGGAGTGTTCGATAATGGCTCTTCTCTATCCAGGTTTATATAACAAAATTCACATACAGTGCTTATACAATGCAATTCGAAGGAAGCTCAAACCTGTTAAATTGTCATTATGTATTTATTTCAGCGAAGAATATCCTCATCATATTTACCCAACCCCTCCGCTCGGGCAGGATAGAACACAAAGTCATTTTTAAGCGAAGTTTAACAGGTTTCAATTCAGAGTTTTTCTTCTCCTAGACTAGTTGCCTCACCAAGGCTGAAGAACCTAGTCTGCCCTACTATTATTTACCCATAGCTAGAGGGAGAATAATTGGGTTTATACCTTTCTCAAGGGTATTAGTGCTATGTGAAATGCAATCAGTCTCGTCCAGGTTTGAACTCGTGTCGCTGTGTCCATTTCCTACGACGACAACCATTACACCACGGGCACGGGAAGAATATCCTTATACACCACGTCTCATATATAAACTATAATCCATATTTGCTGTTTTTCAACCTCAAATTAAACGAATGGAGTCATCTGATGAGACGGAAAGTATAATGATATTCTTCATCAAAATAGATTCATAATGACAATTTAAACAGGTTTGAGTTTCCTTCTAATTGCATTATATATATATATATATATATATATTAAATTTTGAGAAGAAGAGGGGAAATTTGACCGAAACGTAGTGAAAGAAGAAACAACACAAAAAAAAAACTACCAAGATGAGGACAAAAGTCCGCAATAAATAAAAATTAATTCTCAGATTAACAAGCCTCATCTCAAAATAATCCAATCAAAGACAATTATATATATATTACTTCGTAGTGTTTTTGACTCTGGCTTTCATGCTTTACGCATTCGTCAGAGTGAAGGTTTTTGTTTGAAGGAGGATTTTGTTTGTGTATATGTGTGCCTAAGTTTGTGTGCTTTTAAAAGTTACTACATTTGTATATATGCTGTCACACATATATGCGTATATTTATGCATGTGGTGGCATGGATCTTTACGTATAGACCCAGATCTCCGATGCCTGTTGTTGGGAAGGAGTGACGTAAAGAAAGAGAGAGAGCGGGGCAAAGGAAAGAGAGTGAGAAAGCAAGAGTGGGTGAGAAGTGAGCGGGGACAGAATTCTTACAATGAGGATGGTTTGTTTTCTTTTATTGTTTTTTTTTTATCCTACCGACTTTCTGATAGCTAAAGATTTTTTTGATGTGAATATGAAATGTCTATTTTCTATATATATATATATATATATATATATATACGTAGAAAAGGTAAAACGGAAGAATAATATGTTTGATGATTTGTTTATTTGCCACACGTATCGACTTCAGTCTTTTTTCCGAATGCAAAAATATTTTATAAAAATTATTTTTCTATGAGAAATTATTATGATTGATACATTTTGATTCAACTGGAAGTCTTCATCAGGGCTTGTAGATATTACTATGTGAAAAATACTGGTTGATATGTTCAAATTGCGTCAAGTTATGCGATGGATTTTTTTTTTTTTTTTTTGAAAAGTAAATGGTGTTTTGTGGTTTGAGGTTTTGTAGTTTGAGAAACTGATTGGTGACGTTTTATTGCTTTGAAAGTTTAGAGAAAGGGGAGCGAATCTTTAGTGTGAATTATGAATTCTGTTAGTATTATTTTTCCTGTAAATGCTGATATTTGTTAGTGTGCTATTGTGTTGCGGTATGCAATGGAACATGCTTCAATTATTCTTCCTTGTCATGAATGAAAACAAAAATTGCATATTGAAGTCGAAACGCGGTTGGAAAATAAACAAACCATCAAACATATCTTTCTTCCATTTTACCTTTTCTACATATAATCTGTCGGATTCGACACATTCCGTCTCTCTCTCTCTCTCACACACTCACACACACACACACACACACACACACATATATATATATATATATATAGAGAGAGAGAGAGAGAATGAGACAGAGATAGAGTGCGTGAGAAAGAGGCTTATCTATATATATATATAAGAGAGAGAGATATATAGAAAGAGAGAGAGAGAGAGAGAGAAAGAGAGAGAGAGAGAGAGAGAAAAATTAAAAGAGACAAACAGACAGATAGACATATGAACAACTCAAGATAAATAGGAACACTCCGAGATAGATAGATAGATAGATAGATAGATAGATAGATACTACCCACTTTTTTCTGATATCTTCAAAAATATTTGAGGGACCTGTCCTTATGCTTGTGTATTGAGCTGGTCTTCCGTCGTGGGAGCTGACAGTAATCACTCATCATGTTTAAGTTGGACTGGCATTGACACACAGGTTTCATCCAAGATCGCCCCTGGTGAAATATCTCACCATCCGCATCGCTTTCGTTATCCAGATATTTTGTAAAAAAATCAAGATGAGACCATAAGATGGGTATTGAATATTTTCTTTATTAAATCAGCATTGTTCCCAACGCTATAGAACCCAAAAAGTTAAATAGATGTGTTTTCTTCTGTCTGGAATCATGTGGGAATTGTAATTATTTACTGTTTATTCGCTATTTCCATAAGACGTGTTTTCGAACTGACGTAACTGTCCCAGTCTTTTACTTAATACGTCTTTCGGAATATTGAATTATTATTTTTCCATTTTTCAACACCTGAGATCCTTATTTTTGGGGGCTATAAAAGTTAAAATAAGAAGTGCCGACAGCTGGGAAAAGAAGAGAAGAAATAGACAGAAACAAAGAGAAAACAGACAGCGAGTGAGAAAATGAAAAAAAAAAGAAAAACAGAAAAGAGAAAGAAATAACGAGGAAGAAAATCAGAAAGAAAATGAATGAAATGGCTTATAGAAAAACATGAACGCAAATTTATGAATAGAAAAAGAAAGAAAAAAGCAATGTTAAAGAAAGAAAGAAAGAAAGAAAGAAAGAAAGAAAGAAAGAAAGAAAGAAAGAAAGAAAAAACATTTTTAAAAGAAAGCCCTAAAAAGAAAGAAATTCTGAAAGAAAGATTGAAAATTCTAAAAATCCTTCAATTCAAAGAAAGAAAGAAAGAAAGAAAGAAAGAAAGAGGTCCGGAGAACAAGAGAAAAAAAGGAAGAGGAAGAGAGAGAAGGAGAGAGGGAAAGAGAGGATAACATAGAGGGGAAAAATAGAGTCAGATGAAGAGACAAAAAAGTGAAGAAAAAACATGAAAGAAAATTCAAAAACAGAAAAAAAGAAAGAAAAAAGTAATGTTTTGGAAAGAAAGAAAGAAAGAAAGAAAGAAAGAAAGAAAGAAAGAAAGAAAGTTTTCGAAAAAAAGTGCTTGAATAAAGATTTCAAATCCTAAAAAAAATTCGGAAAAGAAAAGGAAAAATAGAAAAAGAGAAGGTCGGGAGAGGACATCAACGGGAAAACGAAAGTCAGATGTAGGGACAACATAGCGAAGGAAAGAGAAAGAAATATTGTGAATATAAAAAAAAGAAAAAACAATGTTTTAAAAAGTAAGAAAGAAAGAAATTCAGAAAGAAAGAAAGAAAGAAGGAAAGAGAGAAAGAAAGAAAAAAAGAAAGAAAGAAAGAAATTTGATAAGAAAGAAAGTCCTTAAAAGAAAGAAATTCCCAAAGAAACACTGAAAATTCTAAAAACTTTTTCAATTAAAAGAAAGAAAGAAAGAAGTCGAGTGGATAAGAAAAAAAAAGACCGAGAGAAGAGAGAGGGGAGGGTATAGACGGGAAAAACAAGGGTCAGATATAGATACAAAAGCGAAGAAAGAAAGAAAGAAAGAAAGAAAGAAAGAAAGAAAGAAAGAAAGAAAGAAAGCAGTCCAGAGAACAAGTGAGAGTAAAAATGAGAGAGTAAGGCTTAAAGACAAAAAGAAGAAACGAAAATGAAGTGGCAAAGAGAAAGAGAGCCAAAAAAACTATCAGAAAGAAAGAAAAAAAGAAAGAGAGAAAGAAAGAAAGAAGAAGAAGAAGAAGAAGAAAATAATGTGTAAAGATTAGGAGATTGAGAGAGAGAGAGAGAGAGAGAGAGAATAAGAATGAAATCAATAAAGGAAATACAAAGAAAGAAGGACGATGTGAAAAAGAAAGAAAGAAAGAAAGAAAGAAAGAATACTATGAGAGACTGTGAGAGAAAAGAAAAAAGATTCAAGATAGCATAGGAGGAAGAATGAATGAAAGAAAGACGATGTGAAAGAAAGAAAGAAAGAAAAAAACAAACAAACAAACAAACAAAAGAGCACAGTGGGGAAAAGAAAAAAAAAGATTAATAAATGAATGAAAGAAACACGGTTTGAAAGAAAAGAATGAAGAAAAAAGAGAAGACGTAAAAAAAAGCATGGCCTAGCAGAAAGAAAGAAAGAAAGAAAGAAAGAAAGAAAGAAAGAAAGAAAGAAGCATGGTGTGAAAGAAAGAAAGAAAGTCCTTCAAAGAAAGAAAATCCAAAAGAAAGATTGAAAATTCTAAAAAAAAAAAAAAATTATCGAAAAGAAAGAAAGAAAGAAAGAAAGAAAGAAAGAAATTATTTTTTAAAAAGTCTTGAAAAGAATTAAATTCCCAAAGAAAGATTGAAAATTCTAAAAAATCTTTCAATTAAAAGAAAGAAAGAAAGAAGTCCAGAGAATAAGAAAAAAAGAAAGAGAGAGAAAAGAGAGGGGGGCATAGACGGGAAAAACAAGGCTCAGATATAGATACAAAAAGCGAAGAAAGAAAGAAAGAAAGAAAGAAGTATGGTCTGACAGAAAGAAAAAAGGAAGAAAGAAAGAAAGAAGGATGGTCTGAAAGTAGTTGAAAGAAAGAAAGAAAGAAAGAAAGAAAGAAAGAAGTACGTTATGAAGGAAACAAGCGGAAAAGAAATAAATAATAAATTTTAAAAAATTGAAATAATCCAAGAAGCAAGAAAAAATGGGTAAAATAAACGATTAAAAATTGAATGAATAAAAGAATGAATGAATGATTTCCATAGCAACACCAAGTGAACTCAGCTTAACTCGGAACTTGTTATCAGATTTTTAGTCTCTGATCTTGCATCAAATGAAAATGTCTGCTTTCAGTTTTGTCAACTTTCAGTGTGTCAAAGTTCGTTTTTATTGAGTGCCATCGAGCGCTAGTCCTTTAATGGAAAGGAATTCCCGTGGGGTAATGACTAAAAAGCTGGAGTATGGCCTCGAAGTAAGTAAGTTCGAACTCCCGTCCCTCTGTTGTATCGCGGTAAGGAAGAGATACATAGTGAAATAAAGAGTTAATTATTTATTAACTGAAGAAGTACAGCCCGACAAATATTATAAGTCTCGCGCTGAGGGTGTTACGTCCGAAGATGGTCTTACTACTGACCGAGATCTTGCAGAACTCTCGTGCTTAAGAAACACAACGTCTTTTATACCTAGGTGATACAGCAAGTCACGTGGTACGAGCCACCATACAACACCCTCAAATACATTCACTTTAGGACTAATACCCTTGGGAAAGGTATGAACCCTTTTATTCCCCAGCTATCGGTTAAATAGTATCGCTACTGTTCTTCTACAAGGTTGGCTTTGGCATTAAATAACCCATGAAGGTTGATATATCTTTAATTAAAGAAACCAAAGTATAAACCAAATTAAATTGTTTGTAAAAATCAAATCGGGTAAAAAATCAAATTAGTTAAGTAAAAAAATGCGCAAATGTTGACCCCTAGAGCAGCATAGAATCTAAATGAAATTAAAATCTTATCTCTTTTCTTATTCATTACATTGCTGAGAGTTTTAAAATATATATATATATATATAGTCATCCACAGACAGACTGTTTCGTTATATCACAACTCTTCAAAGGTGATAGACACGCAGGGCCCCTCAAGCTGGGATCGAAAACTGCCCAACTTCACATTAGACTTGGTATCATACCGCTCAACCATCAAGCGACAAACGTCAGCTCGGAAATCTATAACGTCTTATTTAATTCGAAGAAAAACTCAATAGACCATCATTTGGCTATTATAAATTTATTTCAGTTAGTCAGTCCATGTGAGAAACCAACCTCTTCAGATAGCCATCATATAATGGAGAAAAAATTAATAAATATTCTTTCCCGTTCTTACCGGTTAAAAAAGAACCAATAAAAAAGGAAAGAGAAGGTGGTCAAAAAGATATGGGCAAAATCTGGTGTCAAAACCGGATATAATGTCAATGTCTGTTATGTATCCTTTTATATCTAAAAAAATATTTTAACAAGACTTTCAGAATCTTCAGTAACTGAAATCTTTTCAGTAAGTTACCCTATTTTATTTTAAGAAAAAATCTAGTTATTTATTTATTTGTTTATCAAAGAAAACCTGCGATAATTACTTTTACTAATATCAAATTTATCTTTAGTTAAAAATGTCTTTAAGGTTTTATCTGATTTCGATTCAAAATTGAAATTTAGTCTTCATTTAATATTTCTTGATATTATCGTACATTTTTTATTCTTATTTAATTATATCATACATCTTCATTGATGCATCAGTGATATTTCCTTTGGGTTCACGGGGGGGGGGTTCAGGGTCTTGCAACATCAGACCCCCCTTGCCCAAACAATCCAGTTGGCATTGATCTTACGCCAACTCCCATCCCGGCAGCTAAACTGAGTCTCTTCCACACAAGACAAATGACTGCAGAAATGGCTCTATCCAAGGATATCACTTTTAATTTGCAACGGCCAATCAGGGTTAGGCTTCTTTGAGGACTGCTGAAGCTTTCCTTTAAAATTGGGAGGCCACTTTGCTCTTGTTTTCCCGGCCGTGATGACGTCGTTATTTGCCTATATGTTCAATCCGGTATGTATTCTTCTATTTCAAAACGTACAATAAAAAAAGTCTGAATATAAATATAAAATTGCGATTAAAACAGACTCCGGTTTAAGATTGAGATATACGTTTAATGTTTTTTTCCGAAACCTAATTACAATAAAAACACTATACATAAATATACAATTACGAACTAAACTGACCCCGCGTATTGAACTATACGTTAAAATTTTTTTTGCCGAAACCTAATTACAGTAAAAACACTATACATAAATATACAATTACGAACTAAACTGACCCCGCGTATTGAACTATACGTTAAAATTTTTTTTGCCGAAACCTAATTACAGTAAAAACACTATACATAAATATACAATTACGAACTAAACTGACCCCGCGTATTGAACTATACGTTAAAATTTTTTTTGCCGAAACCTAATTACAATAAAAACACTATACATAAATATACAATTACGAACTAAACTGACCCCGCGTATTGAACTATACGTTAAATTTTTTTTGGCCGAAACCTAATTACAATAAAAACTCTAAACATAAATATACAATTACGAACTAAACTGACCCCGCGTATTGAACTATACGTTAAAAGTTTTTTTCCAAAACGTAATTACCATAAAAACACTATACATAAATATACAATTACGAACTAAACTGACCCCGCGTATTGAACTATACGTTAAAATTTCCTTATCGAACGTTTTGCAAAAAAAAACAAAACATTCAGAGAAAAAATATATATATATTGAGTTACACTTACGAATCTTCACTTATCTAACAAACGAAAACATTATCGTTTAAAATTCTAAATACCACCGTTAAAATAATTATAACAATTAATCATTTTAGGTTTGGTTTCTTCGTTTAATGGCAGATCAGCTTGTGGGGATTATTTAATGCCAAAGCCATTCTTCTAAAAAGTAGCAGTGATGTTATTTTACCCAAATCTGGAAGGATAAGGCTACCCATGCCTTTCCAAGGATATTTGTGTTATATTTTGACCTTCGACCCGGTCAAAAATGCTATTCCAAGGTGATGCACCGGAAGGAAGTGACACATTTCAATGGCCAGTAATCGAAAGAGATCACGTGGGCGGATTAAGGCTTATAATATGGGACAAGCTGAAGGTCCCACTGTGCAAATACAGACTGATGCACCGGAAGAGAGTGACCTCTGAACTGCATGACAGTTATTTCCACTTGATGACGATGAAACATTCGATTTCAAAGATCCAGTAGGCGATCGTGTGGGCGTTAAATTATTATTTAACTCAGTTGAGCTCGAGTCCAAGAAGCAGTTGCCAGTAGAATTCCAGACAGCTAGAGACCAGATGTGGTAGGGAAAGCCACACCCGACCGAGGGGGCCCTCGGGAAACCCGATGGAGTGGACCCCAGCATCAAGAGAACAAGAAAGAGACAACGTGACGGTCATAACCGTGGTGTCAAGAAATTACAGTTTATGTTCGGTCTCCAGCTCCCTCTCACATGCAACATATATACCCGTTCTAACCCTTGCAATAAAGTGAGAGGTAAATATATATTCTTGTTAAAGAAGTCTTCCTGTGCCTTCCTTCATGCCTCGTTTGTCACTGCGTCTTAATTATTGCGTCGTTGTGATGCTGTAGATGAGCATACAACAATTTGTCCTTAAGTGAACGTAATAGAGCGAGTAGAATTCGAACTCGCATACTAAGATTCTCCAGTCCAACCGTTACACCACGAAGACACCCTCTATTAGTGAGAATATCACTAATAATTTTTAAAAAAATTTTTAAAAAGTTAACTATGATTACAATAATTACTAATTTATCATCATTATTTTTTTTACCGTTATCACATCACCTATAGTAATGCTGATAACATTGATTTTACCCAATCATTATAATTTTATATATATATATATATATGTATGTATGTGTGTGTGTGTGTGTGTGTGTGTCAATAAGGAAATAAATCCGACATTATGAAGAAAAGTTGAAAGAAACAAAATCATCAAAAGTTTGATGAATTTATTATGAAAGTTGAAGCTGAACGTTTCGGTTGTAAAAAAAAAAACCTTCTTCATGGATGTTTGATGAAATAACTGGAGAAAAGAATGTGTATAAAAAGACCGATGAATATGCTGTCATGAATCTTTGTCATTGTACATATTTTCCTTTCTCCTATCATTTCATAAAACATCTATTACAATTTTTCAACATTTTTCAATGAATTTAATGTCCTGAAGAAGGTTATTACAACCTAAACATTCAACGCTGACTTTCATAATAAATTCCTTAAATTTTGGATTATTTTATTTTTTTCAATTTCTTTCAGATACATATATATATATATATATATATATATATATATATATATATATATATATATATATATAATTTCATTGAACATGATAGACACTTTTGTCTACATGTTTTTTACTAATCCTTTCCAAAAAATAAAACTTACTATATACTATAATAAATTTAAAACCTTCAACTTACTCATTAAAAATAATACCTCTCCCTCGAATAGAGTTTTACACAAAAAAGCAACATTATATATTAATTTAAATATCCTTTAGTAGATTGTATCTCTAAAAACAACAATGTATATGTCGGTTTAACCTCAACTATCCTATCGAAAAGACTTACAATGCACTTTTCTGGTACCAGTTCAATAGCATAACATTTTTAATAAACATTCATGCCCAACAATAGAATTACGGAAAATTTTTTACCGAAAACACAAAAATATTAGCACAACAAAATAACAAGCAAAAACTACAGATTCTCGAGGCACTACGTATTAGGAACATACAACCCAAACTTAATACAAGTAATTTTGAAACCAGTGCTAATGTCTTTTAAATGTCTTTAGCTACTGACGCTATTTATAGAAACAAATTCGAAAAGTAAACGCTACATAATACAAGAGTACAAACGCTCATTCTAACAAAGAAGTAATGTACAACCAAAAGTTGCATCAGTTTTGTAATACATCTTCCCCTGATAATGGCTCAAAGTTGGGCAGAAAGAACTTGGGAAATAACTGATTATGGAAGATTTATCAACCAATTCCCGCCGAATATCATAAGATCGATACGGTAAGGATATTTAGACAAAAAAAGTCTATTATGTTCAATCAAATATGTATTAATGAAGAAATGCTGCTAATATATATATATATATATATATTCACCAGTATATATATATATATATATATATATATATATATATATATATATATATATATATACTGGTGAATTCGTTTCATTTGACTCAAGATTAAACATAAGTTACATACATGAATCGCATTGATTACCGGAACAAATAAATGCATTCACAGGTTCCAAAATAAAGGGTGTATCAAGAGTACTCTGAATAATAATATGCAAATAATATACTAATAATATTCTAATTACAATACATCTTTCTTGTGGGGTAACACAGGGTTATTCTCTTAAATAAACGTAGATGAACAAATAGCTATTGTCATACAGTGATAAATAATTCCATGTCGAAAACTTTGTTAAACTTTACTAAAGTATCTAACCCGCGCCTCCTAGGATGCACATCTTCTACCCAGGTCAAAATCGGCATCGTCCTTCGGGGTGTTGTCAGTTTATTTTCTGTCAGTTTACATAAAGCCAGACGCCAAAGTAGCTCTAGCATTTAAATGTTGAGTAAAGAATAAGTTTATTCTTACATATATTTTTTGCATAATAAAGAATAGAAAATGGAAATTACTGCAAGACGCGTATAGAAAATGACATCATGAAAATTACCCCTATTTTCATGGGACATTTTCCTGACATGAAAACACCGTTGAGTCGGAATAATGGAACATTGAATAAAATGCCGTAATTTTTTCTTAGATACTTCATCAGGATTTTCCTCATAGGAAATCAACACGGGAATAGCATTTCAAAATCTACAACAAATATTGAAGACTACATAACAGAAATAGAATTTACTCGATTATTATTCACAGGTAAAGAATCTAATGTTTATTCATGTATGCCTCTGCTTTATATATATATATATATATATATAGTGTGTTCAGAAAGGCTTGCAACTGTTTTAAAAGTCAATAAATCACGATTTACAAAGGACAGAAAAATTTACTCAAATCTATAGCGAAGATCAACCCTTGAAATTTTATTCTTCTTTCCCTTATTTATTCATTTATTTGTTTATTTATTATTGTATTTCTTCATGGCTGGATCATTGTTACAATATTTTCAAACTGCTGAATAACTTTCCCATCCACTATGCTGCTTTACATGGCTTCCAATATTTAACTTGTGAGTAAAGCAACTTTCCACAAAACCACAACTATACGGCCACCTACCTCACATCTATAAAACCATCCAAATAGGACGAACAAGATATGCGGAACACTGCAGGAGAAAAAAGGACGAACTCATTAGCAATGTTCTCCTATAGACCCCTTCATACGGAGGTGCTAGTGTTAGACGAACCATAAGAACTTATCTACAACAGCTGTACGCGGACAGAGGATTTAGTCTGGAAGACATGCCAGAGTCGATGGATGATAGAGACGAATAACGAGAGAGTTAGGTCAGGGAAATCTGTGCCAGCAGCACGACATTATATATATATTGTGACGGCAAATCGACTAAAATCCCAAAACGGGACTTTATTTTCGCAGCATTTGAAGACGGGGCAGGTTGGCACTTGATCCCCTACAGAATAAGTCCTGTTCAGAGTTCTTCTCTCAGGCACATAAGAACTGGCATATTATGTGAGGGAATAATTTAGGGCCAGACTGACCACCGCTGGCAAAGGGGTTCCAAATTTCACACTATCACACACCCACCAGGCCGCTAAACTTCTTTCCCTTAGATAACAGAAGAATACGGGCCTATAGGTCTTAGTCGTAATAATATTAATATTGTAGTAGTCGGCAACTCCGGTTTCCCGTGTGATACTTTAGGAATTAATAGGACAATTCTAAGCAAGATAACATAAGGCGAATAGAAGCTGGAAAGAAAGCATGAAGTAACAACATAGACCACATGGTAAAATGAAAATACATAAATTCCTTTACTACTTATATATACACGTTCAGAGTGTCAAAAACATATAATTGGACAGTCCACGAGTATAAACGTCTTTTCTGACTTTTGTCCTTCTTCAAATTGAGAGAGAGAGAGTGGTAAGCGAAATTTGGGTGTAAAGGAAAAATGTCCCCAAAGTTACTTATCTTATTTTCGACGGGGTTCCACTGGAGAATTTTCTTCTTTCACAGGCTACTAGACTTTGTTCTGTTTTTAGTACTGGCTTGAGGGACTCGAGTCTCTCATGTCTCAGTTAATCTTTTTGTCTTCAGCCCGGAGTAAAGTGGCTATGGTTCGTCTGCCCGCTATGAACCCTGCTCAAAAACTGAATTCTTCCTATTTACTTCCGCTGAGGGGAAGGGAGCCCCACTTCCGTTTTGGGGTCCCAGCCAATCATTTTGGCTTCTCTCTCTTTCCCCTTCCGATGTCCGGCGACCTGAGGTCACTAAGTACCAACATCTGGTCTCCCCTGCGTGACCCACATTCTCTCTTAACGGTCACTTTTTTGGCTGCTAGATACTGCTAATTCAACAACGGGAGGATAGTATCAGTCTTACCTCTTCGTCTCCGTGAGCTATCACGTGACAATATATATATATATATATATGTACATATCATTAGGTTTAAATATTAAAAATAAAGTAATTTTTAATCTGTAAAATTTTCACAATACTCCATACATAATAATACAGAGAATCTCCACAATATTTGCAAGTATAGAATAAAATGGTAAAAAATCAAAAAGGCTCACGGCTCTGATTTTAACATTGCCGATTAGGTAGTATTTTACACGTCTCTATTTTTATTATTATCGTATCAAAACACACACACACACACACACACACACACACACACACACACACACAGATATTTATATATATATATACATATATATATAAGGATTTTCTTGGTCCAGTGAGAGAAAAATGTAAATACTTTAAAAGGAATAGGTTCACAGGTGAATTTCGTTTTAGTTTACTTATTTTTAAAATTCTACTCGTGTTTCTGACGTTTAAAGTCGTCTCCAGGAAGTTAATAGTTAATTTGAGCATGCCCTTTGGTTTTTGTAGTGGCGAGATTTTTGATAGGGTTGTAGTTATTTTCAAATCCTGGATTTGTATCTGCAAATGTCCCGTTGGAGTTATTTGTCTGTGACAACCTTTGGCATCTGTTGATGTGTGTGTGTGTGTGTGTGTATGTGTGCGTGTGTATGTTGGTGTGTGTGTGTTTATGCTTACTAGAGTGTGTTCAGTGTGTTTGTATGCATGAGTGAGTGTTCGTATCCATATATGTGTATATGCTTTCATTTTTTTATTACTCTTTTCCCACTAAAATATTTACGATTGTTGATATGCCATGAAATCCAGCAAACTACTAACCTTTTACCTCCTGAGCGATTCTGTTTATGTATGTGTGTGCATGTGTGTTTGTGAGTATATATATATATATATATATATATATATAAGTAAAGTTGATACCGTAGTCGAGAGCGACCCGAAGGTGCCCTTTTCATCCGCTTCTACACCGAGGTGTTGTGGAGGGTGTCACTCCTTTCTCTGGATTGCTTCACTTTACCCTGGATTGCTTCACTTTACCCTGGATTCACCTTATAATGTTGAATATTAGGCAAAGAGGCATCAACTACTTTTTTGAGTCTTTGAGATTTAACCCCGGTCTCCTAGACTATTGGCGAACACTCTACCCACACGATCTCTGAAATAAATATCTCTTAACCACCAAAATACTAGAACTGTAAGTTTCATATAATGAGGTATACAAACAGCAAATAGAAGGTGGGTAAACTGAAATATAGGACTACTTGCCCATGGGCCTATTTGGTAGAGTGTTCGCCAATGGCCCGGGAGACTGGGGTATGACTCAACCTGGGATTGAATCCCAGGTTGAGTCATATCAAAGACTCAAAAAATGGTACTTTATGCCTTGTTTAACACTCAGCATTATAAGGTACGGATTAAAGGTAAAGTGGAGCAATCCAAGGAAAGGAGTAGCACCCTCCCCTATACCTCGTAGTAGCTACTGAAAAGAGAGCCTTCGATCTGCACTCGACTATGATCGCCAAATATACTACTGATATACACAGGTGCATGTGGCCTTGTAATTATTGTCATACGAGATAGACGTGACAACCCATGTTGTATTCCTTTACGAATTCATTTGCTTTTCAAATCGAGTTAATTGACAAAGGCATTCATCGATCACTTCTCCCTCTAAGTACAGGTGAATAGTAGAGCAGACGGTGTTTTTTTTTAACCTTGGTACAGTAACCATCAATTGATTTTGATTATATCGATTATATTTTCTTTATTGTCGTCATACACACAATCTCTCTCATACAAGTGCCATCAAACAACATATCACTAAAACCCAAAGAAATTACAAAGGTAGATCCACATCTACTGAAATACGAAAATCCTCACCAACAAGACAAAAATTTTACATAACAAGAATATCACTTGCCTAGTCAGCTGGGGCTGTAGAATACACTGACTGCACCTCTGCAGAGGGGTAAGACCCCCACCCAAACGAGTGTCCGGGATATGACACTAAATAATCTGATGGTGAGGTTCCAGCAGTGCTGGAGCTTTGGGGAAAGCGGAGTACCCCTTTATTGCCATTGCTCCCAGGTCCACTCTGGCCCGGAGTGGTAGCACCTGATAGGGCCCTATCTATGGGTTAAATAGAACGAACAGCATACCAAGGCTAAACTGAATTGTTTGAATAAACTGAATAGCTTGAAATAAGAATGTTTTTTACAATTAAACCGTACTTACATTTAAAATGCGTGCTTATGCTTAACTGAATTATTAGAAATAGAACTGTTTTTCGACATTTAAACTGTATTTACACTTAACTGAATTGATATATATAACTGTTTGAATCGTTTGAAATAAATGTTTTTGACCATTAAACTGTGTACTTATGCTAAACTGAATTGTTTTATAAAGAACGGATTATTTACATAAAAATGGATTTGGCGTTAAATAACCTACAAAGGTTGATATGCCATAAAACCCAATAAACCAAACCAAACCAAACCAAACCAAACTAGAATATCACCCCGCCAAAAAAAAAAAAAAAACGCATGTAAATCCTTGAAGCCATCTGTAACAAAAATAAACAAAAACATATAAACAAAATAGCATTGAAATCTGACACAAATCATATTTACCCAACCCCTCTGCTCAGGCAGGATGTGACACCAGGTCAATTTCTAAGCGAAGTTTAACAGGTTTGAATTCAGACTTTTCCTTCTCCTAGACTAGTTGCCTCACCAAAGCTGAAGAACCTAGTCTGCCCTACTATTTACCCATAGCTGGAGGGAGAATAATTGGATTCATACCTTTTCCAAGGGTATTAGTGCTATGTGAAATGCAATCAGTCTCGTCCAGGATTTGAACTCGTGTCACCGTGTCCATTTCCTAGGACGGTAACCATTACACCACGGGCATTAGTAGACTAAACATCTTTACTAACTCAGTAAAGCACCCTCGTCAATGATAAAATCTTCCACCCAAATGAAAATCACGCCCAAACTATTAAAAAATAATAGCAACAAAAAATCACTTGAAGTCTATCAATTGATATGATCAAATGTGACATATAACATGTTAACCCCCTCTGCTCACGCCTATGAATGAAAGAATTTGTAATTTGATTTCCACCTTATTCTTATTTTTATTTTTATTATTTTTATTGTTTTTTTTTGGGGTTTTTTATCTTCATTTCCTGATTTTTTAATTGTTATTTTTAATTACTTATTTTATCTTCTGAATACGAACTGTAACTCCACATTCGCTTCTCTGCATGTAAAAGAGTCATCTGACGAGACGGAGAATATAGCAATAATATTCTCCGCCGAAATAAATTTATTATGACGACTTAACCGAGTTTGAGTCTCCATTAAATAGTACTATATATATATATATATATATATATATATATATGTGTGTGTGTGTATGTGTAATTTGCTTTAAACCTTGCACAAATTATTTTATTTTATTGTATTGAATAAATTGAGAGGGCTATTGCAATGCGAAATAATAATTATTTAAGTCTAATTAATTTCAGAATGAAAATTTTATCGCCAGAGACTTTTTTAAAACACCCTACGTGATACGATGTTTACAATGCCCCCAAAAATTTCAACATCCAACATCATATTCATTCAAAAATGTCTCTGACGATGAAGTTTTTACCCTGAAATTAATTAGACTCAAATAATAATTATTTTGCATTGCAATATCCCTCTAAATTAATACCATGCAATAAAATAATATATATATATATATATATATATATATATATATATATATATATATATATATATATATATATATATATATATATATATATATATATAACCGAGTTAGTTGTTACTAAATCACTCTGTGGTTTTGTGTCGAACCAAGTGCAATATAATATGGAGAGTACTCAAAATACACACACACACACACACACACACACACATATATATGTATATATATATATATATATATGCAAATGAGAAAAGCTTTTGACACCGCTACGACAGAGCAGCTATATATGTTCTATGAACTCTCATCAAATGGAAAAGCAAGGAAGATATCCAATCAATCGTTATATATGGCGGTGTAAAGTCACGTGTTAAAATTGGAAGAACATGTGACACTCAATCGGGAAAAAATACGCGACTATATTAAATGTAGAAAGAATTATATATATAAAGAAAGAATTATATATATATATATATATATACTCTCCCGTTTGTTTTCGATTTTTGAGTTCCCAACAGTACTGTCTACGGATATCAAACACCCTCTTATTTTCTACCTGTTTTAATGATTTTGCAAATCTCCATCAAGCATCGATAAAGTTTTCTCTATCACCTGTGTGACAGAAGATTATTGGATTAATCTATTTCTAGAAAATACGCAATGACTTATGAGAACGTAGAAATAAGAAAAAGGCGATATCATAGAACTTCAAATCGTGTTTTACCGATAAGAAGTTTATAAATTATGGGTTAAAATATCATATGCAATTAATATCTTTATCTTTCATCTCGACTTACAAGCTCAATTGTTGTTATTCAACAAAATTCAACTTATCTTTTTTGGGGAATCCTTTTTGAGATGAGGCTTCTTAATCTGAGAATTAATTTTTATTTATTCCGGACTGCAGATGTAAACCTCTGGAGAGGTCAATGCAATGACGGAGCCCGTGGCGCAGAGGTCAATGCAATGACGGGGCCCGTGGCGCAGTGGATAGAGGCGTTGAGTCTCAACGGTTCCAGGCGAGCTGAAGATTGTCTGAAGATAGCGGTTTCAATTCCTACCCAAGCCGGCCAAAGGCTTACTTGGTCAAAATCGTGGTGCGATAGACAACAACTATGGAAGGCAGTAATTACTGGGGATACGGTTGTTACAAGACTCGGCATTTCTATCCGAGGTCGCGGTTAATCATCTGGAGAAGGCCAGATGTGAAATTTGGCCGAAACGTAGTGAGAAGAAAAAAGAAAAAAAAATACAAAGATGAGGATAAAATGTCCGCAATAAATAAAAATTAATTCTCAAAATCCAACTTGATATAGCAAAAAAAAAAAAAAAAAGAAAGCCAAATAAAGGTTCCTTTCTAAAATTAACTAAGAAACGAATTTGTTTTCTTTGATTAAGTTCGTTTGCCTGAAAGCCATGGATATGCACTGAGAGATTAGCTCACTAAAAAGGCGTCAGTAGCCTTATTTTCAGTCTATGCGATTTTTTAAGTCGATTTTGACTGGTATTTTTTCTTTGTAGTCAATTTTTTTTAATGAGGTCTCTTTTGTGATCACGCCTAGCATTTTTTTTTAATGTCCATATTTACGGTATTGGTCAAAAGATTTATTTTAGTCGATTTCATTAAGTATTATTACTTATCAAAACATATCCTCGTCCTTCTTTGACTTAATTTATCACTGGAATTGTACCTTTAATATATATATATATATATATATATATATATATATAGGGGTTGAGCACTCTGGCGAAAGAATTGTCTGCCGCCGCTCGCATAATGCAAAGCTCTTCGAAAGAATTGAACACTCTGGTAGCCGATAGGGTATAAAAATGTAAACAAACGGCTGCTGCGGCTGTTAGAATAAATACCTTTAAAATTCCCTTGGCCAACGTGGTCCGCTTGGTGGCCGAGAGGTCTGAGACTTAATCTAACGTAAAGTTGGACGGCGTTTCGATTCCGGCTTCGAGCATGCTGCGAAACTAGTCACACTGAAGAGTTCTGATAGAACGAAACAGTCTGTCTGTGGATGACTATATATAAATATACACACACACACACACACACATATATATATATATATATATATATATATATCCAAGAGGATTGGAAATACGCACCCGCCTAATTATTATAAGATCAAGGGCAAGAAAATAGATGTAAATTTTCTTTTCTTTTTAGTTAAGTGAGTTAAGTGATAATTTACAATATAATTCCTCTACTTAGTAGAGGAATTATATTGTAAATTACCGGGTTTTCTGGTCATGATTATTCAATTTAAAATATAATTCATTTACTTAAAAAAAGAAATTAAAAAAAAAAAACAGAAAATGTACCGACATGTTTGTGTTGAATAGCAATACTTAAAGCCTTTTAATTGGGTGCAAAAATTAAATAATATCACATTGGCGTACATGTAATCCTTTTACTGAGAGCAAATGGAATCAATAGTTTTAGTGTTAAATATCAATAGTTTGAACCACTAAACTCTCTGCAAAGTGATTAATATCAAATAGAATTATTACTGTTTGATAGCAATACCTGAAACCATTTAATTGTCTGCAAGCAATTGCAATACTTAAATTTAAATACTTAAACAAATTACTCTGAATTAGATTACCGACAAACTATTCATTAACGAATCTTATATCTCATTTAACTGTGAGTAAAAAATGACTGATACTTAATTGAATTGGAGGTGCCCGTGGTGTAATGGTTATCGTCCTAGAAAATGGACACGGCGACACGAGTTCAAATCCTGGACCAGGCTAATTGCATTTCACATAGCACTAATACCATTGGGAAAGGTATGAATCCAATTATTCTCCCTCCAGCTATGGGTAAAATAGTAGGACAGACTAGGTTCTTCAGCCTTGGTGAGACAACTAGTCTAGGAGAAGGAAAACTCTGAATTCAACTCCGCTTAAAAAATGACCTTGAGTCATATCCTGCCCGAACGGAGGGGTTGGTAAATATGGATACTTAATTGAATTGTTAGTGTTACATTGCAATGCTTGGAACCATTAAACCGTATGTGAACCAATGAATAATGTTGAATATTATAGTCGAAGAGAAATACAAACTGATTATCCAGCCAGAACACTAAGACTAGTGAAAAAAAACTTATAATCTAGTGAATTTTACCGTTTCGTCGGACTACAGAATAAAAATGAAATAAAGCATAAAGATTGTGGAATACTTAGATCTTGCTAGAAAGTATTTAAAAAAATAACTGTAGAACGTGGCTGATGGCAATAGTCATTGTAGTTCGCACGCTTAAAACGGTTCCCAAAGGAAATGAAAAAGAGTCTGTGGAATAGGAAATCATAGAAAAAATCGAGACCACAGCATTGGCTACAATAATAAATACTAGAGATATGAGAAGAACTGTTGTCGCTAAGACTGCTGTGAAAGACTAGCAGTTAACGCTGGTGTAGAAAATTCGCGAGGAATGAAATGATTGTAATAATAACCCTGACACTCAAATAATCAAATTAGGTCGAATTCAGGGAACTGCTTGCGTAAAAGTAATAACGGAATAGTTAAGTGATTACTTGCCAACCCAGTTTCATGGTTTTCTTGCGTATTCGGGCATACGTCAGTATTGACGGACAATGCTTTTAAATATTATCTAAAAAGAATTCAGGCAAGTACACGCTGTTTTTTTTTTTTTGGAGGTGGGTGTTACAAATGTCTATAAAACACCCAAAACTTGTCATGTAATAATAAAGCTTAGTTTGGCATAAGGCCAGGATTATGGAGCACTAGGTGAGAATCACACTCACTATCCAGTCCTTACTCATCTGCAAGACTGGCTTGCTAACTATTAGATGAAGACGAGACGCTCATAATAATCTGGTATTTTGATATAAGGCAACTGGAGGGAGTCGTAAGGAGTGAAAATAAAATCAGAGACCAGAGTTCAAATCCTGAACAAAACTCTTTGCGCTTCAATTTTTGCACACACCTATAGGAAATGTATGAATATATCTCTCCTTCGCATAGGTCATTGGTAAATAAAAGGCCAGATTCTTTAATGTTTGTATGGCAACCAGTCTTGAAGGAAAACTTCACTCTGCTTGGGCTTAGAATACTAAGACTACCCCAACGAGCATCTTGATATGATACTAAACACTTTAATGGTTAAGCTCCAGTAACGCTGGAGCTTTGGGGAATGCAGAATGCCTCTTTATTGCCATCGCTCCCAGGTCCACTTAAGGCACCGTCTCAAAACTTATAAAGACGTTTGTTTATGTTAATAATCGTTTTACCGTTCGTTTATGATTTCAGCTGCAAATGAACAGCTACAGGAGGTATTGGAATACACCCTAATAAAACCTGATTGTCACAGCTGGGGAATTTCAAAACTGCAATCTGGTCGTGAGGACACTTTAGAAAAACGATATGCAACAAAATTCTGTTTTAAACTTGGAAAAAATGCCACAGAAACGTATGGAATGCTTCAGACTGCTTTTCGACCATCTTGCATGAATCGAGCATCGTTTTACCGTTCGTAAGACGAATAAATGGAGAAAAATCTGTTGTAAAAATATTTCTTTCCAACGTATTGAACAGGAAATTTTACCCTTAAAAAGTCATTTACACAATGCAACTTCTTATGAGTTATTCAATGAGGAAATTTTATTAATCGTTTGTTTGTTTGTTTGTTTGGGTTATTGGCATATTAACCTTTATAGGTTATTTAATGCCAAATCCATTTTATACAAATAATCACTTCTATTTCAAACAATTCAATTTAGCATAAGTACACAGTTTAAATATCAAAAACATTTCTATTTTAAACTATACAGTTCTAATTCAAACAATTCAGTATTTGTATAGTTTTTATTTACACACATTTAAATATCAAAACAGTTCTATTTTAAACAATTCAGTTTAGCGTAAATACAATTTCAATGTCAAAAACTGTTCCACTTCAAACAATTTAGTTTAGATTAAGTACGCAGTTTAATTTTATTTGACCCATAGATTGAACCCCACGAGGTGCTACCACGCTGGGCCTGAGTTGACCAAACAGCGATGGCAATGAAAGGGTTCATCGCATTCCTCAAAGGTTCAGCATTACTGGAGCCTCTCTATCTGATTGTTTTGTCATATTCAGAATACTCATTGGTGGGGCCTTGCCCCTCTGCAGAGGTGCAGTCTGTGTATTCTGCGATTCCAGCTGATTGGTAAATATTTGATCATAATCACAACTATATATATTTTCAACATTCCAAAACCTCATTAGATTCAATATAGAGTATTGTCATCTTACAAACGATTCTGTGTCGAAATTTGGAGACAAGAACGCAATACTGAGATTGAAGAGTATACAAAGAAGAGTGACAAAATACTAAAAGCAATAAAAGATTACAATTAAAGGACGTTACCTCGGTAGCAGCATCTCATCTAATGAAACTGATATCAATATGCACCGATCAAAGTCATGGCCTACAGTCGATAGGTTATTGATCATATGGAAGTCTGAACTAGCCGATAAAATAAAACGTAATTTCTTCCAAGCAGCGTTTATGTTAATTCTACTAAATGGATGCACCACATAGACACTTACTAAGCGTATAGAGGAAGAGCTGGACAAGAATTGTACAAGAATATTACGAGCTATACTGAAAAAATCCTGGAAGCAACATCTCACAAAACTGCAGTTGTACGGCCACCTACTTCCCATCTCTACAAGCATCTAAATAAGACAAACAAGACATGTGAGACACTGTTGGAGAAGCAAGGACGAACTCAAAAGTGACGTTCTCCAATGGACCCCCTTCACATGGACATGCAAGAGTTGGCTGACCAACAGGAACTTATCAGCAGCAGCTTTCTATGGACGCAGGATGTAGTATAGAAGACCTGCCGGAAGCAATAGATGATAGAGATGAAGGACGGGAGAGCGTTAGGGAAAATCTGAGCTAGCAGCGTGGCATGATGATGATTACATTCTGAGAAAGAAGAATAAGAGTTGATCACATGGAAACATTCAAAATGATTATTAGAATTTCTAACTAGAGGTGCCTGTGGTGTAATGGTTATCGTCGCAGGATATGGACACGGCGACACAAGTTCAAATCCTGGACCTGACTGATTGCATTTCACATAGCTCTAGTACCCTTGGGAAAGGTATAAATCCAATTATTCTCCCTCCAGCTATGGGTAAATAGTAGGTTCTTCAGCCTTGGTGAGGCAACTAGTCTAGGAGAAGGAAAACTGTGAATTCAAACCTGTTAAACTCTGCTTAGAAATTGACCTTGTGTCATATCCTGTCCGAGCGGAGGGGTTGGGTAAATATAATTAGTGTCAGATTTCAATGCAATTTTGTTTATATGTTTTTATTTATTTTTGTTACAGATGGCTTCAAGGATTTACATGTGTTTTTTTTTGGGGTGGGGTGATATTCTAGTTTGGTTTGGTTTGGTTTATTGGGTTTTATGGCATATCAACCTTTGTTGGTTATTTAACGCCAAATCCATTTTTATGTAAATAATCCGTTCTTTATAAAACAATTCAGTTTAGCATAAGTACACAGATAAATGGTCAAAAACATTTATTTCAAACGATTCAAGCAGTTAGATGTAACAATTCAGTTAACTGTAAATACAGTTTAAATGTCGAAAAACAGTTCTATTTCAAATAATTCAGTTAAGCATAAGCTCGCATTATGCTAAAAAAGTTGGAAATTTGAGGTTGAGCCGAGACTATCCGGACTACAGCGTTGTTGAGGCCAGTAAGAATACTGAGAAAAGCCCTGGAGACTTGAGGGCACTTGCTGTCACTCAAACTCCAATGAAAAGCCATCAAAAAGTCTCAAGAGTAAAATGATAATAATTGCAAGCATTATTTCCTCAATGTTGTCAACACAAACATTCTATTTACCGATAAGAGTGGCCGAGCGGGTAGAGTGTTCGCCAATGGTCCTGGAGACCGGAGTTCAATCCCAGGTCGAGTAACACCAAACCCTTTAAAAATGGTACTTGATACCTCCTTGCTTAACACTCAGCAATATAAGGTACGTATCAAGGGTAAAGTGGAACAATCCAGGGAAAGGAGTAGCGCCCTCCCCTACACCTCAGTGTAGTAGCTATTGAAAAGGGAGCCTTCTGGTCGCCCTCAACTACAGTCGACAACTTTATATGGTATCAAACTGGCTCATTGGTTTAGTGGTAGTGGGTAGAGAGTTCGCCAATGGTCTGGGAGACCTGGGTTTATACCCAGGTCGCGTCATACCAAAGACTTTAAAAATTGTACTTGATATCTACTTGCTTAATACTCAGGAATATAAAGAACGTATCAAGGGTAAAGTGGAGCAATCCTGGGAAAGGAGTAGCGCCTTCTCCGACAATTCGGTGTAGAAGCTATTAAAAAGGGAGCCGTCTGGTCACACTCGACTACGGTCACCAACTTTACTTATATGGTATCAAGAATTACTATCTAATACAAATAATTTGTACGCAATATGGTTTCAAGTAATTATTCCTTTTTGATAATAATTTTCTTGCACACTGTTAGATGGTTTTATGCATTCTAATTTTCAAAAACATCAATTTGACTCTTAGATAGGTCTCTAACAGGTACTCCTACTCAGAATAAAAGTGGACTTGGGAGTAATATCAAAAAATGGGTACTCATTTCTTCACCTAGCGCCAGAACTAGAGCATCAACAACGAATGTGTTAGGAACTACTCGTCATATAATAGTCTCAAGATAGCTAAAGTGGTGTAATGGTTATCGTCGCAGGAATTGGACACGACGATACGAGTTCAAATCCTGGACGAGACTGATTGCATTTCACAAAGTACAAATACCCTTGGGAAAGGTATGAATCCAATTATTCTCCCTCCAGCTATGGGTAAATAGTAGGACAGACTGGGGTATTCAGCCTTGGTAAAGGAAAACTCTGAATTGAAACCTGTTAAACACCGCTTAGAAATTGACCTTGTGTCATATCCTGCCCGAGCGGAGGGGTTGGGTAAATAGGATATAATAGCTAAAGTGATGGACTCTGGCTTCGAAGTCAGTGAGTTCGAAATCCAACTTGGCTATTACGTTTACTTTCGGACTAATACCTTTGGCAAAAGTTTAAATTCCTTTTTTCCCCCCAGCTATCGGTTGAATAGGACCACTGTTGTACCTTTTTAAGGATGGCTTTGGCATGAAATAACACCATGCAGGTTTGTATGCCATTCAACAAAGAAAGCTAAACCAAAACAAACGAAATGTAGTTTATTGTGATATTCAGGACACCTAATTAAATTAGGTGTAAAACTATGTTTCAAAACAGGTGTTGTATATCCATGATAGAACTATGCATGTACATTTACAAATATACTCTTACATACGGAAACATCATTAACCGGTAATGACGACTTCAATAACGAACGAATACACTTCTTATAAAAATATAAATCTCTCGCACTTTATTTTCGAAAGGGTGATGTTTGTTGTGTGAGAGAAATGAGTGGAGACAAGGACGGACTGCTATGCTTACCCAAATTCTTCTCTCGACCATAGCAGCACTCTTTCTCATCTTAGCTTGGGGTTGCTCAACCGTGGGTTACTGTGGGCCCAAGGCCCTCTCTCTGGAGCTGGTTCTCACTTCGGCATCCTGTCTCCAGCCTACTCGAACCGCCCCGGGCACCTGGTTATATTATTTTCTGACGTTCACCTGCTTCTGCTGTTCTTCCGCTTATTTACACAAGTGTGTCTCTTGATTGACAGCTCGGTCGAGGGTCAATATATAACTCAGGGTTCATAGAAAATAAGTTGCTTAATCAGCTGAGCAAAACCGTTTCAAAAGAATGCCTGTTATACCCCCGGAAAAAAAATTTCTTCCTTCTTTGAAAGACGAACTGGCTTAATCTATAATCTGGCTTAATCTATAAAAAAATAACCCAGCTGAAGAAAGATACATTCTACAAGGCCCATCACTAGGATAATCACGAGGTATGATTGTGAAGATCCAGTTAATTGCTATTATTGCTTGGTTCACTCTGACCTGGAGTGGTCTAGAATGTCGTTATACTCTCGAATAAGTTAGAGTCGACATCCAGTAAGAAGCAATTCGATTTCAGAGGGCTTGTGTTGCATATTGACCTTTGACACAGCCGTCAATCAGGGATGCACCTTTGAAAACACTGATTACTGGAAAACAACAAAAAAAGATGCAATACGTGGGTGTAAGCTGCTCACGTGGGTTGACAAACGGAACAACGCATAGGCGTTGTGAAATCATATACACACGGGTACCCACGGAAGATACGGCCAGTCTCAGTCTCGCAGTCAGAAGAGATTGGAACATTCATGAGGTCCAGGGAGCGCTAGCGCGTGGCTGACGGGCACCAGAAGTGGGCAGAGGAATTATGATAATTTCATGAAAATGTTATCCTCTCCAAGACCCAAGTCGTTTTGCAAACTCGGTGAATAGTCCTACCACTGGATGATTTTACTCTTTCTTTCACCCCACCAAAGTTATTTTCAATTTATCCTCACCGTACTTGTCGACTATCGGACTCTTCTCGGTATGTAGTCTTGGGTGGAGCTTACAACCTTACTCTTGGATCGAAGGCTGTTTCAGTCTAGAGCACTCCGAATTTCACGAGATCGAACCCCCATATAAGAACGTGCTCCGAAATCAGAAAGGTTCAGAATACGCTTACTGTATCTCCTGCTGGGGGGTAGGACCCTTCCCTTTTAAAAAAAAAGAGAGATGTCCAGGGTATGATTCTAAATTGAACTGAAGGTGAGGCACCAGTTCTTGTGATCTGGAGAATGTGAATTACTCCCTTCATAGCAATTACTCCCAGGTCCACTCGAACCCAAAGAAGTAGAATCTGTTAGTGTCCGATCTATGGGTCAAATAGAAGTATTTAATCATTTACCATACTTAAAACCATTTGACTCTGCAAAGAAATGATTATTATTAAATTGAAGTATTAGTATTAGACAGCAATGTTTTTTATGTATTTATATCTACCTCCCCCAGATAGGATTTGACTCAAGGTAATTTTTATAGTGAGGGTTTTAGGAAAAGGGAGGAGTATACTGGTCACTTAGTGCAATGGAAGCCAGATGACTGCCAGACTTGGACTCACTTGATGTAAAGTGAGTCCGGCAGGCACGTATACCTGTTCATATCTTAAACTTGACTAGAAGGTCAAGTACTATGCAATTCTTCCCAATGATTTCATCGCCCACCCGGAGGTGGCCTGGCTGATACTGGGGGCTATTCAGCTTCGAATCTATCATTGACCGTGATACCCCATCCGGCACGAATTCCAGACGGTCCAACTAAAAAACCTTGGAAGTATCACTGCTTGAAACCATTCAACTGTGTGCAAGCAAATGAATAATGTGGAATAGAATTATTTGTGTTGGATAGCAATACTTGAAACCATACAGTTTCCAAGGTATAATTTTGAATTACTCCGGATGACAAGGCTCCCCTCTTGGAGTTTGGGGAAAGTAGAGTACCTCTACAATGCAATTACTCCAAGGTCCACTCTGACTCGGAGTGGTAGTACCTATTTGGGTACCATCTATGGTTCAACTGAATTTGTTTAAAAAATGACCGACAGATGTTTGTGATCTAATTATAAGGTGACAGTGAGTGTTACACTTAACAACTTGTAACGAACGTGAATCTGAACGGTTTATAAAAGTTTTGTTGAAGTTTTTTTAAAAGCAATTTTAATCACTGGTCTGCTTTTAACTTAAACTATTGCAATGATTAAACTCTTGAAGTAGGGCATCTGTTATTCTTGACTTTATGACTTTGCAAGAGAAACCTAGTGACATTATTTTGTTGTTATTCACGGTTGACCTTAAGTACATTTCTATTAAGATTATAACGCTCCTTATCTTAGGTTAGTTTTAGTTTGGTTTCTTTATTTACTGGCATATCAACCTTCGTGGGTTATTAAATGTCAATTCCATCTTTGTTGAAGAATAGTTGCAGTACAAATTAACGCATAGCTGGGAAGATAAAAGGGTTCAATTGGTGTACGGGAATTCGAATTATCTTACTACGGTGTCGTGGACCAGCACATTAGCCTTTACTTTATCCTTCATTATGGGCACGTTACTTTTAAGCAGCTGGCCCAGTAGGCTGGAGCTGTAGAATACACAGACTGCATCTCTGCATAGGCGTGAGACTCCCTCAACTAGCGTCCTGATGATGGTATTAAAAAATCTGACGATGACGCTCCCGTAATGTTGGAGCTTTGGGGGAATACGGAGTGGTAGCACCCGATAGAGTCCTATCTATGGGTCAAATAGAACTAAACTGTGTACTAATGCTAAACTGAATTGTTTGAAATAGAACTATCCTAGGGGTTAGAGTGTTCGCCAATGGCCCGGGAGACCTGGGTTCAATCCCAGGTCGCGTCATACCAAAGACTCAAAAAATGGTACTTGATGCCTCCTTGCTTAACACTCAGCATTATAAGGTACGGATCAAGGGTAAAGTAGAGCAATCCACGGAAGGAGTAGCGCCCTCCCCTACACCTTGGTGTAGTAGCTATCGAAAAGGGAGCCTTCGGGTTACCCTCGACTATGGTCGCCAACTTTACTTTATATCTATAAAATGGATTTGGCATTAAATAACATACATTGGTTAATACGCCCTAAAACCTTACCAGCCCAAACAAAGCAAACATATCAAATGCTCTTTTATATTTGATAGACGTATCTTTAAGTAAAGTTGGCGAGGGTGACCCGAAGGCTCCTTTTTCGATAGCTACTACACCAAGGTGTAGGGGAGGGCGCTACACCTTTCCCTGGATTGCTCCACTTTATCTGTACCTTATAATGCTGAGTTTTAAGCAAGGAGATATCAAGTGCCATTTTTTTTAGTCTTAGGTTTGACTCGACCGGGGATTGAACGCAGGTCTCCTGGGCCATTGACAAACACTCTAACCATCATACCAATGTCCGGTAACACGAATTTAGCAACATATGCACCAGCGACTTCAGAATATTCCAGCTAATATTCTATCTCTGACTTTCCTAAGATCAGAATTTCTCTGATCATGGAACTTCCAAAAGGCTTTCTCTTCAGCTGGTCTGTTAGGTGAGCAATAATTGCTGAAAAATAATTAAAGTCTTTGAAAATCTTATAAGCTGGAGAATGGCCAAAGAAAAGAGAAAAAAGACGAGGCAAAGAACTCACCTCCCACTTCATTTAATTTCCGTTCCGTTTTCCTTTTCATGTCACTCATTATTAAGCTTTGCAATGTTTTCACGAACAACGTCGGACTCGGAATAACTGAATAGCATTTTGATAAACTAGTTGACCTGCTCCGTCTACGTCGGATAAAATGTCAAGGCTCAGATTGCAGACCCAAAGAGACTAGCATTTGAAAATGTTTAAGTTTTATTCTACCTATTTCATCTTTTTAAATTAACTCTCGTCTAGGAATTGATGTTCCAAAAGTAATGAGTATTATTTATTATACAGAAGCGAAATATACATGGGGCATAATACCACCGTGCAGATAGATAGATAGATAGATAGATTTGAATATAATTACAAATATAGATATGGATATAATTAGATAAATCAAGAGAGAGAGAGAGGGGGGTGAGAAGATATCATGAATGCTTGATAGATAGATAGATAGATGGATATGATTTGATGTCAAGAGAGAGAGAGAGAGAGAAAGAGAGATAGTATATCATAAATGTTTGATAGATAGATAGATAGATAGATAGATAGATAGATAGATAATTAGAAATATAGATATGAATATAATTAGATAAATCAAGACAGAGACAGAGAGAGAGACAGACAGAGAGACAGACAGAGAGAGAGAGAAAGAGAGAGGGTGAGAAGATATCATGAATGTTTGATAGATAGATAGATAGATAGATAGATAGATATGAATATAATTTGATGTCAAGAGAGAGAGAGAGAGAGAGAGAGAGAAAGAGAGTATATCATAAATGTTTGATAGATAGATTGATAGATAGATAGATAGATAATTAGAAATATAGATATGAATATAATTAGATAAATCAAGACAGAGAGAGAGAGAGAGAGAGAGAGAGAGAGAGAGAGAAGATATCATGAATGTTAGATAGACAGATAGATAGATATGAATATAATTTGATGTCAAGAGAGACAGAGAGACAGAGAGTATATCATAAATGTTTGATAGATAGATAGATAGATAGATAGATAGATATAAATATAATTAGATAAATCAAGACAGAGAGAGGGGGGAGGGGAGAGATGTAATAAATATGAGATAGATAGATAGATAGATAGATATGAATATAATTAGATAAATCAAGTCAGAGAAAGAGAGAGAGAGAGGGAGGGGGAGAGATGTAATAAATGTGAGATAGATAGATAGATAGATAGATATGAATATAATTAGATAAATCAAGACAGAGAAAGAGAGAGAGAGGGAGGGGGAGAGATGTAATAAATGTGAGATAGATAGATAGATAGATAGATAGATAGATAGATAGATATGAATATAATTAGATAAATCAAGACAGAGAAAGAGAGAGAGAGGGAGGGGGAGAGATGTAATAAATGTGAGATAGATAGATAGATAGATAGATAGATAGATATGAATATAATTAGATAAATCAAGACAGAGAAAGAGAGAGAGGGAGGGGGAGAAGTAATAAATGTGAGATAGATAGATAGATAGATGTGACTATAATTTGATCAGTCGAGAGAAAGACAGAGAGAGGGGGGAGTGGGAGATATCATAAATGTGAGATAGATAAATATGATTATACATAAAGATAAGAAATATAATCAGAGAGATCGAAATAGAGAGAGAAAGAGATATAATAATTAATAGATAAATAGACAGAAAGATGAATACATATATAAATGCAGATGTAGACATGCTATATATTACTCACACAGACATAAATTTTTATCCAGTGTGTAGTTATATAACTCTCTATATTTATAAAGAAAGCGTTATATCGTTAATAGAGTATATTCAGATGTACCATAATATAATGGCCGAGGTATTTCGGTTTATGCCTTTGGGTTTAGTTAGGCTGAGAACCTTTCAGCTCAGTGCATGGGTTACTTAGGTGCAACATTAAAATAGGTGTTCACGCGCACGAGCAGTGGGGACGTGTCACTCAGAGATGGCACAATAGCTCGAGACGCAAAACGGGGGGCTAGCGAGTGCGAATGACGTCACACACCGAAAGCGCGCGGAGGATTTTGGGAGATTTTGAAAAAGTCAGTTAGTTGAGAACTTGACACCGGACGAGTTGAGACGAGACCTGCCTCGGGGAAAGACGGTTTGTTTTCGCTTGCTCGCGGAGACCTTTGTGGTGGGTGCAACACGTGTGGAGTGGGGGGGCAGATAAAAAAGCCACAATAGGAAGAATGTGTATCTCTCTTCCTTATGTCGAAACCTTTAACTCAAAGGTAATAAAAGCTTTCGTACCTGAACTGAGAAGTCGTTACGTGTTTTTCGAATTTCAAGATCCTATGTTCTATGTATATGTGTAATGAACGTCCCATGTACATTTCGCATATTCATGCATATGGCCATGGTACATATATATATATATATATAAATTTTCTATATTTATTGATAATATTCTATTTCCGTAAATAGCGTTCTATTTTTTTTAATTCACCAGCAGCTCAGTTTTATCCAACTCTGCGTTTGTGTAGTTTTGTTATGTTATAAAAAACCCAAAACTTCCTAAACTCTTTAAAAACAATGTTTACACATGTAAGCAACTCCTGATAATGGCCTTTGAAAGGTCCGAAAGCGCTCAAGACAATTTTGGTAAATTCATCCACCAATTCAAACCTGAAACCTAGACGCTTATCAGGAAACTTGAAAGGATCTTTAAATTATAGTTTTCAACTAGCAAGTACGACGCCTCGGAAAATCCTCATTATCTATGGTATCAAGTACCATTTTTTGAGTCTTTGGTATGACTCAAACTGGGATTGAATCTCAGTCTCCCGGCCCATTGGCGAACACTCTAACCATCATGCCAATATGTGTCTTTATTATTTAATTAATCATGCTTAAATGAAAGACTGCTGCCTCACTCCACACACATACACACACACACACACACATACATATATATATATATATATATATATATATACATGCGTGTGTGTGTGTGTGTGTGTGTGTGTGTGAATCGTAGCATTATTGAATACGTTTGTGTGTATTCTAATATACAAGTCAGTGTGTGTCCTTATATATTCTGTGTATCACTGCATGATTGATTACAAGTGTCTCTCTCTCTATCAATCTCTCTCTCTCTCTCTATCTATCTATCTCTCCCTCTATATATATATATATATATATATATATAATAGAGTTTTAACTCCAAAAATTTAATAGAAAATATTGAGATCTAGTACTCCTAGCTGCTTTGATAGTAGACGTAATTTGTGTCATGAAAAAAAAAATACAAATAATGTTATACTTTGATCCTGTTACAATTCTGAACAAGTCCTGACAGCAACACCCCACAAGACACCAACTGTACGGCCACCTGCCCCCTATCACGAAAACTATTCAAGTTAGACGAACAAGACATGCAGGACACTGCTGGAGAAGCAGAGATGAACTCATAAGAGATGTACTCTTATGGATCCCCACACATGGCCGAGCAAAAGTAGGACGACCAGCTCGAACGTACATTCAGCAGCTATGTGAGGATACAGGATGTTGTCCTGAATACCTACCTAGGGCGATGAACGATAGGGAGGAGTGGCGGGAGAGGGTCAGGGATATCCGTGCTGCCAGCACGATATGATGATGATGATGATGAACCTATTAAATCCGAGATGCGATTAAATTGCTAGATGTAGGCATAAAAATAAATTTAAACTATCTTCAAAAATAAGTGAATAAATGAACAAACAAAAAATGAATATGATTTATGAAATAGGTAAATGAATTAGAATGTGAATATATTTTAGTGATTTTTTTCTCTATTATTGTAATTTTTGGTAGGGTTACCGTAAATATCATTAGTTTTAGATTTTTTTTGTTCATTTTAATGAAAAAATTGAAGTACTAAAATTAGATACGTCTGAATAATATATATATATATATATATATATATATATATATATATATATATATGTGTGTGTGTGTGTGTGTGTGTGTGTGTGTTTTGAATGTTTAGACATGTATTGTAGCTGTAATTTGTTAAATTTGTTAAATTTGTTAAATTTGAAGTTAGATGAAACCGGATGTTTTTTTACATGCCATAATAAGTTGATACTTATTGTTACTTGAAGTTAAATGCTTATTTTTATATAGGAGAAATAAGGTTTGTTTTTTGTTTCGTTTCGTTTTGTTTTGTTTTTTTTTGTTTTTGTTTTTTGTTTTTGTTTTTTTCGTCTGGTTGTGAATGTGAAAAAATCATTTTAATCCATTTTCTTGTTTGATCTGAACAAGTCTTGTAAATTTTTGAGAGCATTGATTTATATCAATGCTTTTAACAGGATGGAAGTAAATTTATTATCTTAATGTGACCGATTGTTGTTTTTTAAGAGAAAAAAGTATATATATATATATATATATATATATATGTGTGTGTGTGTGTGTGTGTGTGTGTGTGTGTGTGTGTGCATGGGGTGCGTGGGTCTCTGTGCCGTTCAGTGAATCAATGTATCATTGATTACATGTTTGTATATCTCTTCATATATATATATATATATATATATATATATATATATTATTTCTCCCTAGTGGGTAGAGTGTTTTCCAAATGGTCCGTGAGACCTGGGTTCAATCCCAGGTCGCGTCATACCAAAGACTTTAAAAATGGTACTTGATACCTCCTTGCTTAATACTCAACAATATAAGGTACGTATCAAGGGTAAAGTGGAACAATCCAGGGAAAGAAGTAGCGCCCTCCCCGACAGTAGTAGCTATAGGTGTAGTAGCTGTTGAAAAGGGAGCCTACTGGTCGCCCTCAACTATGGTCGCTATGGATGCACTACTTGGAGGCTAACTAAAAGGCTGGAGAGGAGGTTAGACGGCAATTACACAAGAATGTTGAAGGCAATATTGAACTAGTCCTGGCGGCAACACCCCACAAGGCACCAACTATACGGCCACCTGCCTCCCATCACGAAAAGTATCCAAGCTAGACGAACCAGACATGCAAGACATAGCTGGAGAAGCAAGGACGAGCTCATAAGTGATGTACTCCTATGGACCCCCACATATGGCCGAGCAAAAGCAGGACGACCAGCTCGAAAATACATACAGCAGCTATGTGAGGATACGGGATGCAGCCCTGAGGACCTGCTGGAGGCGATGAATGATCGGGAGGGGTGGCGAGAGAGGGTCCGGTATATCCGTGCTGGCAGCATGACATGATGATATATATATATATATATATATATATGTGTGTGTGTGTGTGTGTGTGTGTGTGTGTGTGTGTGTGCTAAGGTTTTTAACTATGACACAATATTATGTGAGTTCGATCTCTAATAACGCTGTTACGTTCACTTTCGGACAATTATCGTTGATAAAGGTGTAAACACTCTTATCCATTTCTTTGTTCAATGGCATAGCAAACTTTGTAGGTTATTTTATGCCAAAGCCATCCATGTTGAAGGTTAGTAGTAGTTCGGTTTAAGAGGATAAGGGGCTCATACCTCTCCCATGTAAGAAAGTACACATGATAACGCAAGTAGAGTTCGAACTTGCTAACTGGGCTGTTGCAGTCAAGCACGTTAACAACTACACAACGGTGACTCCTCATTTTTATGACCCATAGAATACACCGATTGCATCTCTGTGTCCAAGATGGCTCAGACGACTGGGGCTGTAGAATACACCAACTACATCTCTGCAGAGGGGTAAGACTCCCCAGTAACAAGTGTCCTAGATGGCTCATACGGCTGGAGCTGTAGAATACACCGACTGCATCTCTGCAGAGAGGTAAGACCCCCCCCCAGTAACAAGTGTCCTAGATGGCTCAGATGGCAGGGGCTGTAGAATACGATGACTGCATCTCTGAAGAAGGGTAAGACATCCCCCACAAGCGTCCTGATTATGATATTAAACCATTTGATGGCGAAGCTACTAATAAGCTAAAGTTTTGGGGAATTCGGACTACCCCTTTATTGTCATCGCTCTTCGGTCCATTCAGTCCCGGAGTGGTGGCACGTAATATGGTCCTATCTACAAGTCAAATAGGACTAAATTGTGTACTTATGCCAAACTGATTTGTTTGAAATAGAACTGTTTTGACATTTAAACTTGGCACTCATGCTAAACTGAATTCTTTTAAATAGAACTATTTTACATTTCTTCTTTTTTTTCTTTCATGTCGTGCCGCTAGCACGGATATCCCTGACTCTCTCTCGTCCCTTCTCCCTATCATTCTTCGCCTCTGGCAGCTCCTCATGGCTACATCCCGAATCCTCACATAGCTTCTGTATGTGTGTTCGAGCTGGTTGTCCTGCTTTTGCTTGGCCATATGCGGGGGTCCATAGGAGTACATCACCTCCAAGTAGTGCATCCATATAGCAGTATCGACACGACCACTGCCTGGAAGAAACTTTACTTATACTAAACTGAATTGTTTGAAATAGGACTGTTTTTACGTTTAACTGTGTGTAAACAAAAAAAGCTGTACTTATTCGAAACTGAATTGTCTGAAATATAACTGTTTGTATGTATAAAAATGAATTTGGCATTAAATAACCTACAATGGTTGATATGCCATAAAACCAAACCAAACCAAACTAAATCCTCCTTTATACTGTTCCCGGTAAAAACTATTGAATTTGCTCACTAAGTTGATGTTCACGTCGCTTTTTTCTTTTAGTAGTAAACAAACTAAAAACGAACACGACATAATGTTGTATAGCAATGACCAACTATACAAACACATATGCATGCATGCATCATAACGACGCAATAAAGACGAGCGATACAGTTCCTTAGAAAAATATACCTCTCACTTTATTGAAATGGCTGTGTGTGAGAGGGAGTTGAAGACCGAACAGAACTGCAATATGTCAACCCCCACTCTCATGGCCACAACGGCGTTTCTTTCCCGTTCTCCTGGGCTGCTCAACCGGTGCCTGGGGGCACAGCCTCTCTGGGACATGTTCTCATTCCAGCATCTTCTCTCCAACTACAACTGCTCAATCGGGAGCTTGAGGGCCCACTCTGCTGGGTGCTGGCTTTCTCTACTGCATATTATCTCTAACTCATCTGATCTCCAACTGACTGACTCCCTGTCTTCACTCGGATTATATAATAATTTGACGTCCACTCTTCTTCCTGCGAGCGTCACAATTTCGCACTCATTCAACACGTCCACGGTCAAGGTTATAATATCCTGATATTCCTCGACCGGATGCACCTGTTATTTACACAAGTGCATTTCCTATTTTGACAGCCCGGCCGGGTCGGAGGTCAATATACAACAATAAAACATCGTTTATTCAATACCGGAACATTCTAACACATTTCTTTAATATTCCTGAATCTAGAATCTTCATTTACGCAATATATCTGTTTTTAGTCTATCTTGGGCCAAAAAGATTTACTAATTCCATGATTTTTGCCAGTTGAAGAATATATATATATATATATATATATATATATATATATATATATATATATATATTTAAAAAGAAATATGCTAATTGTAACAGTCAGTTTCGCGTTTTCTGGATCATGAGACCATATTATTATACTCATTTGAGAGTTTTTCACACCAACATTAGCTGACGGTTTCTCACGGGAGTCTGAGTGACAGCAAGCCTCCTCAAGTCTCCAGGACTCTTCTCAGTATTCTGGCTGATCTTAAACATGCATTCGTCCTCTTATTTCCACTTTATCTACTTCCCTCATCAATTTTTTTGATGGCTGTACAGAGCACACCAATTAAAATTGGTATCATCGTCACTTTCATGTTCCAAATTTTTTCATTTCTCTCGCAAGGTTCAGATACTTATCTTTCTTTTCGCTTTCTTTAAGTTTTATCCTATGGTCAGCGGAACAGCAAAGTCCATTATTTGGCAGGTTCTCTTTTTTTGTTGTTGCTGACTATTATTAGATTTCGTCGTCTGGCAGAGATTAAGTGATCCGTTTGTATCGCAAAGTCCAAGATAACTTTTTCCTGGACGGATTATTATGTATTATCATATTATTACTATTACACTCCTTATTCGTCTTTGAGGAGAGTATGAGTCACAGTAAGATTCGTCACTTCTCCAGGACTTTTCTCATTATTAACAATCTTAACAATGCTATTGTTAGTATAGTGTCGATCCTTCCTCTGATCTCCAGTTTTTCCAGTCTTTTTACGAAGCCCTTGGTAATGTTCCCAGTAGTCCTAAGTAATGATTTAAAAAATAAAGCTTAAAAATAGCTTTCATCATCATCATGACGTGCGGCTAGCACGGATAGTTCTGAACCTCTCTCTCCACGTCTCCCTATCATTCATCGCCTCCGGCAGGTCTTCAGGGCTACATCCCGTATCATCACATAGCTGCTGTATGAATGTTCGAGCTGGTCGTCCTGCTTTTGATTGGCCATATGCGGGGGTCCACAGGAGCACATCATTTACGATCTCGTCCTTGCTTCTCCAGCAGTGTCCGACATTTCTGGTTCGTCTAGCTTGTATAGTTTTCGTGATAGGTGGTAGGTGGCCGTACAGTTGGCGCCGTGTGGGATGTTGCTGCCATGACCTGTTCAATATTGCTCGCAACATTCTTGTATAATTGCCGTCGAGCTTCTTTTCCAACCGTTTAGCCAGCGTCCAAGTAGTGCATCCATACAGCAGTATCGACACGACCGCAGCCTGGAAGAAACTGCGTTTCACTTTATCGGTCAGGTTTGATTTCCGTATGATCGAAAGCCTATCGATAGCTGTCCATGCCTTCGTTAGCCGTGTGTCGATGTCTTAAAAAAGCTTAAAAATAAAACTTTAAAAAAGCTTAAAAATAAAGCTTTTAAAAAAGCTTTAAAAAGCTTTAAAATAAAGCTTAAAAATAAACTTAAAAAATAAAGCTTAAAAACAAAGGCACCTACAAAATATTCACTTGAAAATAATGCATATATAAAAATAGGATTTGGCATTAAATTACCATCAAGGGTTGATAAGCCATTAAATCAAATGAATTAGACTAAACAAACTTAGTTTACTTACAAGTTGTTTACGGCATATAATAAAAGAAACAAAAATATAACTGCTTTAAATTTGTTTTTTCTTTTTTTTTCCCCCAGTTGTGTGGGGCTGTGGAATCCACCAACTGTTCCTCTACAGTTTTTGTATGCTAAACTGAAAGGATCGAAATAGAACTGTTCTTGACAGTGAAATTGAGTTTACGTATTGTTTGAAAAAGAACTGATTTGACATTTAACTATGTGTAAACAAAAACTAGACTTATACTCAACTGAATTGTTGAAATTAGAACTGTTCGACTAAACTGAATAGCTTGAAATAGAAATGTTTTTGACAAGCTGTGTACTTATGCTAAAATGAATTGTTTGGAATAGAATTGTTTATTTGTATAAAAATGGATTTGACATGGCATTGAATAACATACAAAGGATGATATGACATAAAATCTAAACAAACGAACAAACATAAAAAAGAAATATCAGGAAAAGGATTTAATTGACTGTAGAAGATCTTAGAAGACTTCATCTTCATTTTGTTGTTGACATTTCACTATTTCGACTGAAGAACATATCAGCAGGGTATATGATGCAAAAATCAACCAAAAATGTTGATTAAGTATTGGAAAATTAATTTTAAAAAACTAATTAATATATAATTTATCTCATTTTTGACTAATAAATAAGTTGGTCGACAGTTGTCGAGTGTGACCCGAAGGTTCCGTTTTTAACAGTTACTACACAGACATTTAGGGAAGGCGCTAGTCCTTTCTCTGGATCACTCCACATACACTTAATCGGCACCTTATAATGTTGAGTGTTAAGTAAAAAGGCATCAAGTACCATTTTTATGAGTTTTTGGCTTGACTCAACCTGGTATTAAACCCCGGTCTCGCGGGCCCTTAGCGAACATTCAAACCGTATTGCCGCTGGGCCGGTTTTTGACAAAGGAGTAACCAAAATTATACAATAAACATGCCTCTACTATTAATATCACACACGCACCCACGCACACGCACACGCATACACTCTCTCTCCCCCTCTCTCTCTCTCTCTCTCTCTCTCGGTCCCCCCCCTTTCTCCCTGTTTATGTATAAACGATTGATTAATGTTTTTATGCAGCGCTACCCCTCTAACGTTATTTTTTCGATCCTAAGTAAAATTAAAATTCACCCTGCCATCCGACAGGAGATAGCCAACGCATCTCACTGATTCAGATATAAATCTCAATGAAAGACGTGCGAATCCATTAACCAAGAAATTGGTTATCAAGAAAAAGGTATATTATGAACGAATATTGTACTACATCTTATTCGTTCTAGTGAATTGATCGTCGCATCTCTTATGGAATATGAGGCCACACAAGACACCTTCGGAAGTCATGTTTAATTCTGTGGTTGTTGACATTAATTACATTGGAAAATTTAGATTGAAAAATAAACCAGCACGAAATATGAGACAAAAATCCGCTAAAGATGTTGAGCAAGTATTGGACAATTAATCTGTTTTAAAAAAAAAGAGACTTGAATATAAAATTAATCTGTCTTTGTTAATCGGCTTTTCGCACGTTGAAAACATTCTATGAAAGTGACGTTCCTTCAGATAACCTTCCATATTTCTTGTACGTGCGTCAACATGATCAAAATTGACTTCGCAGTTTATCTCAATTCCGAATCTGAATTACGTGACTCTTCCAGAATCTGCTCAGTATGAAGTGACTGGTATCATTTACTACAACAGGTTTCAATAGCAACTGAATTGTTTGAAATAGAACTGTTTTTGGCATTGAAACTGCGTACTTATGGTAAACTGAACTGTTTGAAATTGAACCATTTTCAAACAGAACTAAAGAGTGTACCCATGCTAAACTGAATCGTTTGAAATAGAACTATTTTAACATCTTACTGTTTGTAAACAAAACTATATTTATTCGACAGTAAATTCTTGGAAATTTATTTCGGTGCTGAATGATCCGAAAAGGGTTGATACGCCGTAAAACAAAACAGCCAACCAACCAACTAACTTTGGTAAAGGTATGAACCCCTTTATCCTCCCAGCTATGGGTTAAATAGTATCACCACTGTTCTTCTAAAAAGTAATTCGGCATTAAATAACCCCCAAAGATTGATATACCATTAAACAAATAAACAAACACCAATAATTTTCAAAAAATTGCTTTTTGATCAATAAATGTGGTCCTGGCAGATCTGAAGTGACCTGGTAGTTTCGCAACACAAGCCTCACTATCATGAAACCCCTTTTTGGTTGGTCTTCACCTCAAGTTTAAAGTTCTACCTACAGGGAGGAATTAGTGTTGGATAGGGATACTTAAAAGTATATTATTGTAAGAAAATTATTTCTTAGCCTTGGCGGCTGGGGGTGTAAAGGACACCGACTGCATATCTGCATAGGGAAAGACCCCACCCACCCAACTAGTGTCCTGGATATGACCTTAAAGCCTCAGATGGTGTGGCTCCAGCCTTGGAGATTTGGGGAATGTGGAGTATCCTCTCAATGCCAATGAAAAGATAGCGGAAGTGGTATCAACTTAGAGGTTCATATTTATGGGTCAAACTGAACAAACTAAGTGTGCAATGTTAAATTGTGACAGTTATATGGCAATAATTGAAACTAGGCGTGCAAAAAAGAGCTCAAGTGTGTTTAAGAATGCTATCTACCAAATGTGTTTACAAATCATATATCATGTATAAGTATAAATTGTATTTAGCATTAAATGACCTACAATGATTGATATGCCATAAAACCGAACCAAACTTAAATTATTTCTATTAGGAAGAGTTATTGAAGTTATAGTTGTATAACAATATGAGGTAATCACTGGTGCTAAAAACTTCTGGAGCGTATAATGCATTTTTTATTTAGGAAAATATAATTTTCCTTTTATAGAAATATAAAATAGACTTCCTGACTTCGAAAGAAATTCAAAATTCAATTTAAAAGGTCAGTGAGGGGCTAGTGCAAAGCAAACTTTCAAATTGTCAAAACAAAAATAAGCCAACTTGTGGTTTTGTGGGTCCATTCATCCATTTTAAATCATAATATCTCTTGACCACCTGTTGGGGTTTAACGGTCAGACCTTTGGATAGATTACTCAGATCTTTGATTTTTGTTTTGGTTTACGTAAAAAGAGATCCCCCTCACAAGGCATGGATTGGGATCTCTAATTAACTAAGCCTCTATATTGCAGTTTGATTGGATGAACAATTAAAATCTGATACGTGGAAGGGATACCACAGACGAAGATCAGCGCATTTGATTGGCTGGTCAATCAAAAAGCAGTAGCGTAATATGAAATGATCTTGAATTGGTTAGCCGATTGGGAATCCTTATTTCCAGGGGAATCTTCCAGGAGAATAGATGGTTAGGATTAGATAAGAAAAGTAATCCGATGTCCGTACCGAAGACACAAGAATAAGAAAAGAAATTTCTCCAAGAACTAAAGCCTCTCGAGCAAAAGCCACAACCTCTGAAAAATAGAGTAACATAGAAAGACTGCACCAACTAGATATTTCAATTATCTGTTTCTTAAATAAATTCAACAAAAACGATACAATATATATATATATATATATATATATATATATATATATATATATATATATATATATATATATATATATTTGATTAATTTATGAGTACAGCAAAATTTGTACAATACAATAAGTAGAGACACCATTGGTGATTATAGTCGGGGAACTACATAAAACTATGAAACAACGAAGGACCCTTTTCGTCCGCTACTTTTCAAATTGAGGACACCGGAAAATTTAAATAAAAACGGGGTATATATCGATAATATATAAGTAGAATGGCCAGATAGAGGGGGAAAAAATTAAGTAACCCCTGTATCCAGAAGTTGCCCAAATATATCAAGGGTGTGGCTGTTTAAATGCCTGCACAGAGGGGGGCGATTCATAGAGATATAAATCGCCTCTAGAAATTTGAGAACGGAATTTATTTCTTGCCCTGTGCAGGGCAGAAAAACAGTCATCTTCATAACGAGTTCTGCAGTAATTTATAGTGCGCAGATGCTCACCAATTGCCGAATCCATTGCTTGGGAATGCCCGGATGTTAATCGGCCTGAAAAAAGAGATCTGGGTATATGCTACCTAACCCTCACTTCGAGACGTTGACAAATCATACATATATATATATATATATATATATATATATATATATATATATATATATATTTGTTACACGTATTGTGTTTCAATAAATACTTGTTAATTGCTAATAGAGTTTTTCTTGTCATTTAGTTGCCAACACACAGGCAACTTGATCCAATAAACCACCGAAACTGTCAGAACTTTCGGAGATATTGCGTCATCCTTCATCTGTGGATGTTTCAAACACAATGCTGAAGCTTAGAGTACGCCGACTGCATAAGATCCCAGTAGAAAAGAGGTCATGGGTAAACTGCACCTTATGGTGAGGTTCTAGTTCTTAAGATGTGTGGAATGTAAAATACCCTTTAATTGCTGTTTGCACCCATATCTATTCGGGTCTGAAGTTTTAGTTGTGGTTTGGGTCTAATCCATGAGTCAAACAGATCTATTTAAGAGTTATTAGTATTAGATAGAAATACTTGAAACCATATAATTTTGTGCAAACAAATGACGATAATCATAAGACAGGAATAGTTTCTTAAAACCATATGGTCATACATAAATTATTTATATTAGATAGTAATACTTGATTCGATTCAACTCTGAGACAACAAATGGTTGGTTGGTTAGTTGGGTTTTTATGGCATATCAACCTTTATAGGTTATTTAATGTCAAATCCATTTTTATGCAAATAACCAGTTCAATTTCAAACAGTTCAGTTTAGCACGAGTACACAGTTTAATTGTCAAAAACATTTCTATTTCAAGCTATCCAGTTTAGTCTAATTCATTTAATTCAGTTTAGTATAAGAACAGTTTTTGTCCTCACACAAGTGAATGCCAAAACAGTTCTCTTTCGAATAATTCAATTTAGCGTAGGGCAGTTTTAATGTCAAAAGCAGTTCAATTTCAGTCAAATCAATTTAGCATAAGTCCGCAGATCAAAACAGTGCTATTTCAAGAATTTTAATTGAGCGTAATTACACAGATTAGTTCTATTTAACACATAGATTGGGTCCTATCAGGTGCTACCACTCCAGGCACGAGTGAACCTGGGAGCGATGGCAATGAAGAGGTACTCCGTATTCCCCAAAGCTCCAGCATCACTGGAACCTCACCATCAGATTTTTTAGTGTCATATCCAGGACACCCGTAGAGGGGTTCTTATCCCTCTGCAGAGATGCAGTCGGTGTATTCTACAGCCCCAGCTGACTGGGCAAGCCAACAAATTGTTATTATTATTGAATTGGAATGGTTACTTGAAAAAACATAATTGAATGTAAATTGTTTGTATTAGATAGGAATTTGAATATTGTTACCGACATGTTCCATTGTTTTTTCAATTCCCTAGCAAGGTCGAGGTACTTATTTTTCTTTTCACGTTCTTTCAGTTTTATTCTGTGGTCAGCCGGGATAGCAAAGTCGATAATTTTTCAATTTCTCTTTGTTTTTTTCCTTTTTTTTTTTTGCTGATTATTATTAGGTCTGGTCTTCTGGCCGAGATTAGGTGTTCCGTGTGTATATCAAAGTTCCATAGGAGTTTATGTGCGTTATTTTCTAGGATAAGTGCTGGGTTGTGCATATACCATTTATTACTATTATTATTTTCATTATTATTATTATATAAGAATCGTTATCCTAAACAATACAATTATGTATAAATGATATTAGATTGGAATACTTGATAGTATATAAGTGTTCCATCCCAAATTGCAATTATTTTTTTTAATTTTATTTTTATTGATGTTAATATTTTTAGTAGGAGTAGTTGCCTACTGAGTTAGAGTGTTCGCCAATACCCCGGGAGACCGGGGTTCAATCTCAGGTCGAGTCATACCAAAGACTCAAAAAATGGTACTTGATACCTACTTGCTTAACACTCAGCATTATAAGGTACGTCTCAAGGGTAAAGTGGAGCAATCCAAGAAAGACGTAAGCCCTGCCCTTAACATCGGTGTAGTAGCTATTGAAAAGGGAACCTTCGGGTTGCCCACGACTACGCTCGCCAACTATACTTACTTTTACTTAGTTGTAGTTGTAAATAAGAATCGTTATTTTAAACACTATAGTTGTGAATAAATTACTATTATTATTAATATTATCATTATTATTATTATTATTTACTCCTTTATCACATCAGTTTTAGTCTTTCATTGAAGTTTGAGTGACAGAAAGAGTCCTCAAATCTCCAGGACTCTTCTCAGTATTCTAGCCATTCTCAATAATGTTGTAGTTTGGATGGTTTCCACTCGTTCTCCTACCTCCAAGTCATCCAGTACCTTTTATAATCCTTTGGTGATACCAATCACGATTGGTATAATTGTCAAATTCATATTCCATAGTTTTTTCAATTCCAAGGCAAGGTCATGGTACTTATCCTTCTTTTCACTTTCCTTCAGTTTTATTCTGTGATCAACCGGGACAGCAAAGTCCACAATTTTGCAAGTTCCTTTTTTTATTGTTGATTGTTATAAGGTCTGGTCTTCTGGCCGATATTTGGTGATCCGTCTCTATATAAAAGTCCCATAGGAGTTTATATGAGTCATTCTCTGGGACAGATGCTGGGTTGTGCATATACCATTTGTTCGTATGGTCAAATTTAAATTTCTTGCACATCTCCCAGTGAATCACCTTGCCCACCCAGTCGTGTCTAGTCTTATACTCCCTCTGCGCTAAATTGCTGCATTCACTTATGTGATTAATTGTTTCGTCTCTGTCACCACATAATCTACATTTGCTATTTCGTTGCGTCTTATCTATTCTCGCTTTGACATGACAGGTCCTTATGGCGTTGTTTTGTGCTGCTATTAAGATAATTTCTGTTTCTCTCTTAGTTTCCTTTTCTTAGCCAAACCCAGGGTTTCTCGCCTGAGATGTTGCTTGTTAGTCGTTATAAACGCCCATTTTTGTTTTCTAGTTTTTGTTGTTTTGTTGGACTTCGTGTTGTCAGTATCGTTTCTGGTGGCTGTAACCAGTCCTCCTTCGTGCTTTTCTATGTAGTCCCCGAGTATCGATGTGTCAATGCTGTCTGCAATGCTGGCAAGTCTTCTTCCTCCCTCCTTTCTTGATATATATAGTCTGTCAACGTCATTTCTGGGATGTAATGCCTTATGCATGGTCATCAGTTTTCTTGTTCTTTGGTCCATTTGCTACACTTCTTCTCACATCCACTTCAAAAAGGTCCCAAATATCTCACGAGGGGTACAGCCCAGGTATTTATTCCTTTCATAAGTTTTCTGCTACACAGTTTTGTTGCAAGTAGCTTTTTTTGTTCTCCTGTGATATTCTTTCTTAATTTTTTTCTTTCATCTCCGCTTGTTTGGTGTCTGCTTCCAAGATGCCCAAGTATTTGTGCGTTTACTTTTCTCCGAGCGTTCTAATCTTATCTTGATTTGGTAGTTCCATTCCGTCAGTCAGGTATCGTTTGCCGCTTTTCATTACTAGTATGGCACATTTTTCTTTGCCAAATTCCATTCCTATGTCCTAACTGTATATTCTTACGGCGTGTATTAGAATTTTCAGTTCCTTTTCAATTTTTGCAAACAATTTGATGTCATCCATTCTTCTTCTTCTTCTTCTTCTTCTTCTTCTTATTATTATTATTATTATTATTATTATTATTCCTTTAGACTTTTTTCACATCAGCGTTAGCTGATGGTCTTCCACGGTAGTTTGCGTGACAGCAAGCCTCCTCAAGTCTCCAGGACTCTTCTCAGTATTCTGGCCGTTTTCAATAATGCTGTCGTATGGATGATCTCCACTCGGCCGCCAACTTCCAAGTCCTCCAGACCCTTTAATAATCCTTTAGTTACTGTCCCAAAAGCACGAATTACAATTGGTATAATTGTCACCCTCATGTTCCACAGTTTTTTTTTTTCAATTCACTAGCAAGGTTGAGATATTCATTCTTCTTTTTACATTGTTTCCGTTTTTTATTCTCTGATCAGTCGGGACAACAAAGGCGACAATTTTGCAAGTTGTCTTTTTTTTTTTTTTTGTTAATTATGATAAGGTCTGGTCTTCTGCCCGAGACCAGGTGATCCGTCTGTACCTTAAAGTCCCATAGGAGTTTATGCGTGTCATTTTATAGGACAGGTGCTGGGTTGTGCATATACCATTTGTTCGTATGGTCAAATTTAAATTTCTTGCACATCTCCCAGTTAATCACCTTGCCCACCCAGTCGTGTCTAGTCTTATACTCCCTTGGCACTAATTTGCTGCATTCACTTATTATGTGATTGATAGTTTCATCTCTGTCACCACATAGCCTACATTTGCTATTTTGTTGTCTTATCTATTTTCGTTTTGATATGATTGGTTTTATGGCGTTGTTTTGTGCTGCTATTAGGGGAGAATCTGTTTCTCTCTTTATAACTAATAAAGAATCATTCTTTTCGACAATTTAATTCGATATAAATTATTAATATTAGATAGGAATACTTGATACTACATAACCGTGTGCAAACAAATAATTTTCATTATTATTATTATAATTATTATGAAATCGGAAGATCTTGTAAGAATAGAAAAAATAAGTTAAAAATGGATAAGATCAATACACAAGATCAACTAAATAACATCTTTCAGCAGAATTATATATGACGATTGTTTCGAGTGCTTTTGGGCAGTAACGCATAAATGAAAGAAAACGAACCGAATAGATAACGGATATAGAAAGGATTTCAACATGAATAATGTACACGCGTAACCACCTTCCTCGTGTGATTACGCAAAATCAAGAAACGGTTGCTATGACATCAACGGCCTAAGTAAACGCGTTTTTAAATCACAAACTGCTCCAAAATGAAGATGAACGAACGTCCAATGTAATGTCTGCTTTTTGTTGATTTTGTGTATATATAGATATATATTTCTTTTAAATACCCTGTCCAGTGGCAAAAGCTGCTTGGTAGCGCCTGGAGTGGCAGTACCACCTTGAGCTCCCGAAACTGTGTTATCACCCTGGTTGGCGGCTGATGAGGTTAGGGTATCGCACGTGATTTCACACGTTGTATGATGAAAAAAATTTTTTTTTTTTAAATAAAAAATAAAAATGTCGTTAAACAACAATACTATTCATTTGGCCCTATTTGCACACGGTATGACACCATGAATTCGGCTACACTTGCACACACCACAGTACTGAAACTGCTAATATTGCTGGATTCTTTTCACGTGACTCAAGAATCAATTCAGGTCGTGATGAATTAACGAGACGATAATTACACATTAGTCTTCTTTTTTTTTTTTTTTTTATAAATATGTCATAAATGTTAATCACCAGAAGACTCTTAATGCAGAGCATAGTAAAAACCTTTTTCTGAAAGAAAAATGAACAAAGTAACTATACAGTTCATTAATTCGTCGCCTCATTGACGATTTTTTTTCATGTACAAGGATTATATCCCATTAACTGTAAATCACTAATTTCAGAAAAAATTAATGTAGCCACAGGAAAAAAAGGGTTATTTATTCAATCTTATTATTCTTAATGACTCAACCATGTTGAAGAGCAATTATTGCAGCTATAAAAATAAAAAAAAAGATTCTTACTTGATATCCATTTTCTCATATGAAAACTTTCGATAAATTAATAAAAAAGATTAATTATATTTCTAAGAGGTGTCATTATCTTGATGAAATAAATGATCCGGATATTTATATTCTTAAAGGAAAAAAAATGGTCTGAAGGACATGGAGGAAAAATAACTGTTTTATTCGGTATAATACCAGTAGTGGAAGTACTCGTTTACGCTGGGTATGGGATCACGTGATGTTTCGCAAACATAAAACATGAACTGCGCGGATATTTTATTCCAGTAATACAAAAGTGGGTCACTAGCGCTGTCTCTGATTTTTACGAGTACAGAATGAAAAATCATTCGTCGTTAGCGACAATGCTTATAGTTGTGAATATTGGAAGAAATAATGGTCTGATTCTAAAAAAAATGTGCCCTATCCGAAGATGTTACTGCTCTTCTGATGAATGCTGTAATATCTACGGAAATAAACGAATTATATATATATATATATATATAAGTAAAGTTGGTCACCTTAGTCGAGGGTGACCTGAAGGCTACCTTTTTAATAGCTACTACACCGATTTGTAGGGAAAGGTGGTACTCCATTCCCTGGATTGCTTTACTTTAGCCTTGATCCTTGCCTTATAATGCTGTGTGTTAAGCAAGGTGGCATCAAGTACCATTTTTTGAGTTTTTGGTATGACTCGACCTGGAATTGAACCCCGGTCTCCCGTACCATTGGCAAACACTCTAGGCAAGGTAATATATATATATATATATATATATATATATATATATATATATATATATATATATATATATATATATCCACAGACAGATCTGTTTCGTTCTATCAGAACTCATCAGTGTGGCTAGACATATTAGCTTCCTGTAGCTGGGATCGAAACCCGGTTGACTCAACCGCCATCCAAGCTTTAAACATATATATATATATATATATATATGTTTACACCGTCCAAAGAAATTGGACATAGAACATCGAGTTCATATTAAAAAATATCTGATGATGAAGTTTTTACTTCGAAATTAATTAGTCTCGAATAATTATTTTGCGTTCCAATAACCTTCAAAATAAATATTATAAAATAAGATGATTTGTGCAATGCTTCAAGCTAATTATTATATATATATATATATATATATATATTGAAGCCTCCATTTTCAATACCTACTACAGCAGGGTGTAGGAGAGGGTGCTACTCCTTTCCCTGGATTGCTCCACTTTATCCTTGATACGTTACCATATATTGCTGAGTGTTAAGCAAGGTGCCATCAAGTACCATTTTTTAAGTCTTTGGTATGACGCGACCTGGGATTGAACCCTGGACTCCCGGACCGTTGGCGAACACTCTACTCACTAGATCAATGGGCAGCAACACCCCACAAAGCTGCAGCTGTATGGCAACCGGCCATCCATCACGAATACTATCAAACTTAGGCAAAACAAACAGGCAGAACACTACTGGAGAAGTAGGGACGAGCTCATAAGTGATGTATTCCAGTGGACTCCTTCACATGGACGAGCAAAGGCTGACCAGCTCGAACCGACATACAGCATCTCGAACCGACATACAGCAACTCGAACCGACATACAGCAGCTCAGTGCCGATACGGGATGTAGCCTTGAAGACCTACTGGAAGCAATGGACGATAGCGAGGAGTGGCGAAAGAGGACATGATATATATATATATATATATATATATATATATATATATATATATATATATATATATATCCACCTTTAAACACGAGAAGAATGCGACACAAAGTCATTTTTAATTGGAGTTGAAAAATTTCAGTTCAGAGTTTTCCTTCTCCAACAAGAATTATCATACCAATGCTAGAGAGGCCAATCTATCCCACTATTTTACCCATAGTTGAAGGGAGAATAGCTGGATGCATAACTTTCCCTAAACTATTAATGCTATGTGAAATGAAACAGTCTAATCCAAGTTTTGAGCTCAGGTCATTGTGTTCCTTTTCCAACGGTGGCAACTATTATACCTCGAGCACCGCTAAATGAATTATATATATATATATGTATATATATATATATATTGGTGAGTATGTGTGCATGTGTGTGTCTGAGGTGCAGGATGGCTTTGCGAATGAAATTTAAAGCTTTTTGCATTTCACTTCCTGTTAATTCTCTAAGGAATGTTATAAATCCATTAAACCCCATCCTGCTATGTGTTTGGTTTTGTTTGGTTGTGTTTATAGCATATTAACCATTGTATGTTATTTAATGCCAAATCCTTTTTATACATCTATGTTAAATATATATGATTTGGTTTGGTTTTATGGTCTATCAACCATTGTAGGTTATTTAATGCCAAATACTCTTTATATATATATCAAATATATAGGATTTGGTTTAGTAGGTTTATGGCATATCAACCATTGTAAGTTATTTAATGTTAAATCCTTTTTTAACATCTATATCAAATATATATGATTTGGTTTGGTTTTATGGCATATCAACCATTGTAGGTTATTTAATGCCAAATACTCTTTATACATATATATATATCAAATATAAAGGATTTGTTTTAGTTGGGTTTTATAGCATATCAACCACTGTAGGTTATTTAATGCCAAATCCTTTTTATATTGAATATTTAATTTCTAAACACATTTAGCAGATATCATTTTAAAACGAGCTTGAGCAAATTTTTTCACACAGTCAAATAGTTCGACTTATTTCTATCTAATACGAATATTTCTATTTACAATTAATTCCTTTGTTTGTACACAGTTAAATGCTTTAAAATATCGCTATTTAACACTCATTTGATTAAACATCAGTCATTTGTTTACACTTAATTAATCGATTAAAAAGCTGTATTTCAAACCATTCAGGTTAGCATAAGTCAACAAAGTTAAATGGTTCCAAGTATTGCTATGTGTTGTATTTTGGCCTTCGACCCGACCAAAAATGCCATTCCAAGGTGATGCACCGGAAGGAAGTGATACATTCTAATGGCAGTTATGAGAGGAAATCGCGTGGGCGGAAATTGGCTAATGAATTGGGATGAGGAAAAAAATTCCCGTGGTACACTCATAGACTGATGCACCGGAAGAGAGTGACCTGTGAACTGCATGACAGTTATTTCCGCTTGATGACAATCAAACATGCGATTTCAAAGATCGAGTAGGTGACTGAGTGGGCGTGAACTATTGTATAACTCAGACAAGACAGAAGTTAAGTTAGTTCCAGTTAGAGATCGAACGGAGTTATAGACGAGATGTGGTAAGGAAAGCCACATCAGGCCGAAGGGGCCTTGGGGCTCTGATGAGTTGGGGTCCAGGGAAGTTGCTGATAAGATGCAGTAAAGAAAGCCATCACTCCGGTTGAGCATCAGGAGAACGAGAAAGACACAACGCTGACGGCCATAAGAGTGGTGGTCAAAATATTGCAGTTTCTGTTTGGTCTCCAGCTCCCTCTCACACGCAAACCTTGAATAACCTTTTCAAAACTTACAAATAAGGTGAGAGGTAAATATTTTGTTAAAGAAGGCTTCGCTCGTCTGTTTATTTATTGTGTCGTTATGATGCTGTGTGTATATGTAGATGTGAATCTGCAGATGACAAGATAACATATGTATCCCTAACAATTCAATTAAACATCAGTCATTTGTTTAAACATAGTTAAATGTAAAAATAGTTCGATTTAAAACAATCCAGTTTAGCATAAGTACACCGTTTAAATATCAAACAGTTCTATTTAAACCATAGATAGGAACCTATCCTGTAATACCAGTCCGGACTAATAAACTCAGTAATACCCAAAGCTCCAGCAATACTGAGGCCTCAGTTGGGAGTATATAGTAGGACGTAACGGGCTCCTTTGCCTTACTACTGCACCAAGTAATGGATCATCATACCAGTGCAAGGCCTATTACTTCCTTTAGATCTAACTGACCTTGGCAACCATGTCTATGCGTTTTGGAATATGCCAACCGTATCCTATGCAGAGGGATAATTGTCCCTCTACTAAGGTAGTGTCCCAGTTATGACATTTGCTGTGGGCAAATACGTAAATGATTAAATAAAATAACCGTGTACAAAGTAGATTCTATTTTTTTGAATTGACGGAAAAGTTAGTTTAAAAACAGAAGTTACAAATATAATATAATGTCCGAGGGATTTCGGTTCATGCCTTTAGGTTTAGTTAGGCTGAGAAGCTTTCGACTCAGCACATGGGTTATTTAGGTGCAAACTTAATGCAGGAGTTAACGCGGGCGCGCGCAGAGCGGACATGTCCCTCAGAAATGTCACAATAGTCCGAGAAGAGAAATGGGTGACGGCATGCGAATGACGTCACGCACCGGAAGCGCGTGGAGGATTTTGGGAATTTGAAGAAAGTTAAGAGAGTTGAAAATTAGACGCCGAACGAGGAGTTTCGACTTTTGGGACTCACTGAGGCGAGACGAATTTGCGCGCTATGGGCGCCTCACGGGATAGGGGCCAGATGTTAAAGACAGCATAAAAAGATTGTCTCTCTCCTTATATCGAAACCTTTAACTCAAAGATAATAAAAGGTTTCGTACCTGAACAAAGAAGTCGTTACGTGTTTTTCGTAATTTCGAGATCCTATGTTCTAAGTTATCTCTATGTGGTTATGAACATTCGATGTCCATTTCACGCACATAGCTGTATCTGGCTCTGGTACACAAAGTCGTTTCTTGTAAGAAACAACGGAATTAGTCAGAGCGTAAATATTCTCCCATATTTACATTATACAGCCAACTAACTCCCATCTCTAAAATCATCCAAATAAAACAAGACATTCGGTATACTGCTACAGAAACAAGGACGAAGTCATTAGTGACGTTCCCTTATGGACCCGTTTACATAGATGTGCCACAAGAACTTACCAACAATATCTCTGTGCCGGTACTGGATGTAGTCTGGAAGACCTGTCAGGAACGATTAATGATAAGGACAGAAAGAGAGGGAGGTCCGAGATTCACTCTGACCTGGAGTGGTATATCTCATAGTTTTTGTTCTGCTACGATAGAATTTTTTTCAGTAATTATCTATAATATTTACGTCAAATATATTTCCTTTATACATAGTTCTGCTCCGTTGTCCAGAAGACCTGCCTGAGGCGATGAACGATAAGGAAAAGTGGCGAGAGAGGGTCAGGGATATCCGTGCTACCAGCACGACATGATGATGATGATATGGTCTTTGGATGAATTAGCATCTTGAGTGATGAAGGAATCAGAATGAAGGAAATGGTTCTATTAAGACAGTCCAATCGAATAGGATAAATTTGAAAGTTGGAGGTGCCCGTGGTGTAATGGTTATCGTCGTAGGAAATGGACACGGCGACACGAGTTCAAATCCTGGACGAGACTGATTGCATTTCACTTAGCACTAATACCCATGGGAAAGGTATGAATTCAATTATTCTCCCTCCAGCTATGGGTCAATAGTAGGACAGACTAGGTTCTTTAGCCTTGGTGAGGCAACTAGTCTAGGAGAAGGAAAACTCTGAATTCAAACCTGTTAAACTCCGCTTAAAAACTGAACCTGTGTCATATCCAGCCCGAGCGGAGGGGTTGGGTAAATATGGTATACTTCTTAAAAACCCAACCAAGAACATAATCAAAGATAATGAACAAAGTTCAAATGAACGAACTAAACACATTTCTTCATAAAAATATATCTCTCTCAATTTATTTTCGAAAGGGGCACACAGTTTGTTGCAGGTTTGAGAGATAGATGGAAAGACATATACTCAGAGAGGGGACTTCTTCTTGCCCCATATCTTCTTCCTGGGGCCGGGGGTGCATTGCTTGCACCGCCTTGCAAGCAGTATCGTCAGATATGATCTAACTAGTCTAGGAGAAGGAAAACTGAATAAAAACCTGTTAAACTCCGCTTAAAAAATTGACCTTGTGTCATATCCCGCCCGAGCGGAGGGGTTGGTAAATATCATAAATTTGAAAGTTAATCGAATCCGAGGGAACCGTATGCAAAATAAAAAAAATCTTTAGCGACAACTATACAAATATATGTAAACGTTAGAATTTTTGCAATTCCCGAAGTACATGGCATAAGATAACCCCAGACTGGTTGACATGCCGTTACAATTGATAGATAAATCGTTCTTGAGTGGTACTTCAACTCACGTTGAATCAATGTCCATTTATATTCAATAACGATTCAGGTATTTTTGGACGGCATCGTGTTTCAAAACCATATTTATTACTAGATTTTAGAAATATTTCACTATCGCAAAAAGAAAAATGAAGTGATTTTTACTGACGAACGAGGTCTTACGTATTACGGTTATATTTCATACAAATATATTTTTACGTTGAATTTCTTCAATGAACTCTACCTCCAGCATATTTTCAACAAGACACGCGAGGAAAAAATGGCGTTAATGAACAGCAAGAAACGGCGTTAATGAACAGCAAAAAAAAAAAAGAAAAAAGCGTAACCATTTTATTCTAAGAGGTGACCGTATTGGCTGTATAGCTGCATATTGGGGATTTGATCATTAGCTGGTTGACATGAGAGGTTATCACAGCGATTGGGGTTTGGAAATATTTTATAGCTCCCAATCAACTTTCAAGATGGAAAATTATCTCACTTCGTGGCCGGCAAACCTTATAAAATAGAAAGCGATGACAAGAGAAATCCGATATCAAATTTGGTTACAAGACTGAACACGGTTTTTTGGGGGTCCTCGGAAGAGAGAGAGAGAGAGAGAGAGAGCATGTTAGAGATTATTATGAGCGAGAGAGACGTGACCATCGAAAAGTTAACGTAAAGGTCAAAGAAAGAGCTTTTAACAATCATTTCGATTGCATCGTTAATTTGCTTCGAGGTCACAGGAAAAAACAACAACAGTTCATCACTTCTAGAAACCATTCATGCAATGGATCTCAGGTCTCAATTGTTCGACATTGATCTGCATAAATTCGGCACTGATTAAAACCTACATTGGCGTTACATAACCTGCATCATTTTCCAACTAGCTATTTGGCTTCTGGCTAAATAAAATGAATGAAATTACTAAGAGAAATAAAAACCGTGTGTATACGAGTGTGTGTGTGTGTGTGTGTGTGTGGCATCAGAATCGGTTATCTTCACTTGAATCCATAACGCACATATATAAACATCTATTTATATCTCTTTTTTTAATCTTTCTTTCCGCAAGTGATACAGTCGGCTTATTCTAAACCTCGTGGATAGAGCAAGTGTGTCTGTGTATATTCCTGTGCTCGTGTAAGTTAATGAGTTTGTGTGCGACTCGTCCTCGATTTGAACTCGGGTAACCGTGCTCATTTCCAACGATAACCATTACACCACGAACGCCTTATATAGAGATATATTGAGAGAATGTTTTTGTGGGTCCACTAAGAGAAAAAGTAAATATTTTTTAAATGAATATTTCTACAAGTAGATTTATTTTCTACGTTATTTATATTTCTTCTATACGTGTTTCTAGTGTTTTACACTTTCATCAGGAAGTTTATAATGTTTGATGGCGGCGGCGTCTTTGATTTATATAGTGGCGACCATTTACATTCTAGGATTTTCGTCTGAGAGTTTTCAGGTTCATTGTCTGTGACCAATTTTTATCTCTGCAGGAGTTGTTTTTCTCTTTCTGTATTTTTCTTCTTTTTTATTCTTTTTACGAGAGTGTATTCTGTGTGTCTGTGTGTCTACGTAGGTGTTCGTGTCCGTGTATGTATATACATATTTTCGGGGTTTTTTGTCTCAATGATCTGGCAATCATCAGTTTCGCGAAACAATGGATCAAGGCATGAATACTGGCGCATGGAAATTTAGCAGTTGCCCATGAAGCAGTTCTCCCCTCGTCATGACATTAATGCTGCCAAGGGAAAGCATTAAATACTGAGACTACCGGGTTTTTTTTCACTACACCACCCTTGGCTTATCCTAAACGTTCATGCCTTCCCCGAGCGTATTAGTCCAGAATTGAAGATAATAGCGGGTTTGTGTTCAAACTCGTTCACTACAATGTCACAGATGAGCACGTGTGTGTGTGTGTGTGTGTGTGTGTGTGTAATGTGTCTAGCCACACTGAAGGTTATACATTGAAACGTCTGTCTGTGGATGACAATATATATATATATATATATGTGTGTGTGTGTGTGTGTGTGTAACGTGTCTAGCCTCACTGAAAGTAATACATTGAAATGTCTGTCTGTGGATGACAATATATATATATATATATATATATATATATATGTGTGTGTGTGTATGTTTGTGCGTGTGTGTGTGTGTGTGTGTGTGTGTATATATGTGTGAGTGTGTGACTATATATATATATATATAAGATGAGATGGAAATATATACGATTCCGTAATCAAATACTTTGTAATGCTTTTATTTCAAATTTCAACAGAATGTGTAGAAACGACTCAAAATTGTGTTTAATGTTTAAACGCCTTTTCTTTTATTGGGAATGTGAATGGCATTTCTATAAATGAAAAGAAAAAAATATTAAATATTAAACATTAGGCTTGGAGATTTTGAGATCATTTGAATGAGAATTGGTCAAGTCATTAGATTACGAATGAATAACTATCATTTTTTAAACAATAATAACGGTAACGTTGAAGTGAGATAATCAAAAGGCACATGAAGAAAAAACTTTGAGGTTTGAACTTTCTTATGTTTCTTATTAAATGATTCCATCTAAAATGTGATTTGTTAAATATCAAAAGGAAATCTGAACATTTTTAATACATCATCATCATCATCATCATCACATTGTCCTGATAGCCTAAAGTTTTCTTAGCTCGGTCGACTGGGGCTGTAGAATACAACGACTGCTTCTCTGCAGAGGGGTAAGCCTCCCCCAATGAGTGACCAAGATAGGAAATTAAACAATCTCATGGTAAGGCCCCAGTAATGCTGGAGCTTTGGGAAATGTGGAGTACCCTTTTACTGCAATCGCTCCCAGGTCCACTCTGGCCTTGAGTGGTAGCACCTGATAGGATCCTATCAATAGGTTGAATAGAACTAGTGTACTTATGCTGAACTGAATTGCCTGAAATAGAACTGTATTCACATTTAACTGTGTGAAAACAAAAAAAAGCTGTACTTATGCTAAACAGAATTGTTTGAATAGAACTGTTTTTGACATTTAAATTGCGTACTTATGCTACACTTAAGTTTTTGAAACAGAAATGTTTATATGCATAAAATTGGATTTGGCATTAAATAACCTACAATGGTTGATATGCCATAAAAAACAAACCAGACCAAAACGAAGCCCTCTTAATCTATCGATCTATCTATCTATCTATCCGTCCCTATCATCCATCGCTTTTGGTTGGTATTTTAGACTGCATCAGGTGTCCGAACAGAGATAATGTATGTAGTTTTAGCTGGTCAGCCAGTATTGCTATGTCCGTGGATAGGAAACCTCAGGAGAACGTGGCTTATGAGTTCGTCTTTACTTCACCAACAGCACCTAGAATATCTTGTTCATCTAGTTCGGATGGTTTGTGAGATGGGAGGCATGTTGCCATATAACTGCTGCTGTCTGAGGTGATGATGGAGACACTTAAAATGGCAATCTTCTGAAATCAGAATACCAGTTCACATACCTTAGAAGGAATATCTCATCAGCTGAAAATAATATCAACATACGCATAGTGAAGGCATGGACAGTTATTAATAGATTGTCCGTAATATGGAAATCTGATCTCTTTTATAAAACGAACCGAGAATTCATCCAAGTAGTAGTTGTGTTGATACTACTGTTTGGTTGCATCACCTGGAAACAAATAAATCGCTTAAAGAAAAAGCCTGATGGGAACTACACAAGAATACTATATATATATATATATATATATATATATATATATATATATACACCCTGCACCATCATATTCTGTTTATGGTGACGTATGTTATTTCAATGTGATTACTTTTCTTTCTGAGGCACTCAGTCATAAAACATTACAGCCATAATGAATTGGGCGTCTCGAAACTTTCCCATAGAAACTCGTTCGTCTCGAATTCTTTTCAGATAATCGACGATTACCCCATTCTCTCTCTCTCTCTCAGGTTGATCGATATAAATCTCTCTTTGTACTTTCTTAGTCCGTTTCTGAAGGTTTATTATTCTGCTTCAAAGACATTCACGTGTCTAGAGACGTATTCGAGAGACGTAAAATCATAGATACCAGCTGAACTCGCGAATACTTCAAGGGCTAATCATTCGGTTAAGCCAGAAATAATTTCCGTTTTTTAAAAGCAAGTCGTAACTATACATTTCAAACTTCCAATGTTTTAAACGCAACCGGAAATTACCTTAATAAAGAGTGCCTTCATCGGTCACCCTTTTTTCATTAGTGAGAGAGCGTATATCATAATTCAATCTATGATTTCACACCCCTGAAATGGACGAACTCAAAGTGCATCGTGGATAAGTAATATTGCGGGAGTTCAAGAAAAGCAAAAACGCTAAAGAAACAGCAAAGAAAATATGTAGCGTTTATGGCCAAAGTTTCATTACTGAACGCCAAGTCTGAAACTGGTTTTTAAAGTTTCGTTCTGGCGATACGTCACTGAGAGATGAGCCTGGCGATATTATTCATTTTTGCTTTTTAAGACACTCACTACAGACTTGTACTCTCAATAGCTGAGTCGGATTAAAAAAAACATCTCTTTAGAAAACTGTGACGTTGCCCTCCTCGGTCCCCGTTACATCAACTTCTTCGAACTATTTCGATATTCTTGGCCGGTGATGATCTAGTGGTCCCGATAGGGGCTATCGGGACCACTAGATCATCACCGGCCAAGAATATCGAAATAGTTCGAAGAAGTTGATGTAACGGGGACCGAGGAGGGCAACGTCACAGTTTTCTAAAGAGATGCCCCATCGCACATTTCTTTATGGCTACAAGAAATACAATCGAGAGAGAGGGAGAAAAAGAATAAACGAACAAAACGAAAAATACGAGCCTGGGATTAACTAAAAGTGCAAGACAAGGAGTTATGTAACACTCTGCATTCCTGTGAGCATATATAGACTAACGTTAGCGTGGATTTCTAGCGAAAATTCTACAACCCATGAGGAGTGCTGACTCATCTTCACTCGTCTTCCCTCACTGCTCTGGACCTCATCTCATCCAACTGGTCTCTCTGTTGTCCGGTGTCGACTCCCCTGTCCATCGTCCATCGCCAACTGCCTTCCTCGAGTTCCTTTGTCCAACCCCCTTCTCGCGTTCCCTTACCCACTTCCGTTCACGCCGAGATCTCGAGTCCAAAACCCTTTGTCTGGTTTCGCGTCAAAACAGATAAAGGAATTGTCTGCTTGGCAGACCTCCTACATAGTGTTACATACGTCCTGCACGTGTCAAGGCTACAATCAAAAAGAATCATGCAAAAAATTATTGCATTTATGTTGATCTTTTCTACCCCATCCGTTATATTGATCAGATCTTGAACCGAGTGATTTCTATCTTTTTCTTTCTCTTCAAAATGTTCTGAATGACAAAAAAATTCTCAAGAAAATGAGAGGAAAATGTTGGTAGAAAACTTCGGAAGATTGAGACCAGCTTAAATTTCCATACGAGGACCTGATAAATGGAAAAAGGTGATTCAAATAATAGTAAATATACTATTGCTTGAAATTAATTCATGGTTAAATTATCAATGAAGGAGTTATATTTTACCATGACAGAAATTATTTCTGACACAACCCAAGAGAATCAGAAAAGTTGTGAATCCGTCTGGTTCGCTTTGTAGCAGGTATTTAACCTTGACGATACCGATGCTTCTACTTAGGAATATCTTCATATGGAATATTTAGATGATTTAAAAAAATCATGTTCAGCATGGATGCAGTTTGTAAAAGTTATTATTTTGTTGCTAATTAAACTATAATATGATTCATCTTTTAAGTAAATGCATTGTAAATAGATTGTTCTCATACAAATTTTAAAATGATCAACAGCTTTTCTTTAATTAGGATTATATATATATATATATATATATATATATATATATATATATATATATATATCATTAAGAAAAAACAACAAACCGGTCACATTAGGATTGTAAATTTATTTCCATCCTGTTACGCGTTTTTGAAAAATTCAAAAGCACGAAAAACATTTAACAGAACTTCTTCAGATCCTATGGATTTATTTTATCCATAGGATCTGAAGAAGTCCTGTTAAATGTTTTTCGTGTTTTTGAATTTTTCAAAAACGCGTAACAGGATGGAAATAAATTTACAATCATAATGTGACCGGTTTGTTGTTTTTTCTTAATGAAGTTATTGCTCTGTAATGTCTGTTACATTGAGCTCTTTACCAGGAAAATTTAAATGTTCACTCTTGAATATTTTTCTTGCGCTGATGGAATTACTCCCAACTCCGGTTTTACTGGACCAAATAATACTATATATATATATATATATATATATATATATATATATATATATATATATATATATATAAAATCAACCGATCTACACAAGACAAAATGTTAATTTTAGTACAAAAACTGGCTCAAGAAGCTGTAAATATATCGGTATTTTAGCATTTAGCTTAAGAACTCATCTTAAAATTTCTTCTAGATTTCAAAGACGTTAATATTTGACTTGCAACGCAAAATTTGAAGGATTTAAATTCAAGATGATTTAAGAAATCTTTTTCCTCATATATTGTTGAAAATACGTTTCTATAATCGATTAGAATAATAGATAAATTGTCGTTTTTTCTTATCAAAATTTGAACCAAGCTCAATCTGATAAATAAGCGAGAATATACATATATCCTGCAGTAGATTTATAGAATCATTGGATAAATCAACTCCAAACTTTCGAGAAAAAATCTAACATTCTGTTCCTTCAAGCATGCTTTTAATTTCAAAATGGCTTAATTATTCTACATTGAATGAAAATATTGTTTACATACATTTGCTCGTACTGCCATTTCAGTTTTCGTTTGCTGATGAAAAATATTTTTATGTCACCGCCTACATTTTATCACAAAAATATACGTACTCTTTCTTACACAGTGACATACTCACATTAATATCTTTTACCCACACAAAATATACAAATTAGATCTAGACAACTGTAACTAGTAGAGTTGATGTAAGGATTTTCTTTATTGTAATGCAAATAGTGGGGAATATTTATGCTCTAATATTATAGTTTCTTACAAGAAAAGACTTTGTAACTTTTGTTTTTATTCAACAAACTTTTCATTTAATTTAAAGAAATAGAATTTATTTGATTTGTAGATGGGGGTGGGGGGGTTATTCAATGATTGACACATTTATCTGGTAGACACACATACATATACGCATATGTGCACGCGTATGTGTGTGTTTATGTGTGTGTGTGTGTTTATGTATGTGTGTGCGTGTTTATGTGTGTGTGTTTATGTGTGCGTGTGTGTGTGTGTGTGTGTTTATGTGTGTGTGCGTGCGTGTGTGTGTGTGAGCTTATGTGTGTGCGTGTGCATGTGTGTGTGCGTGTGTGTGTGTGTGTTTATGTGTGTGTGTGTGTGTGTGTGTGTTTATGTGTGCGTGTGTGTGTGCGTGCGTGTGTGCGTGTGTGTGTGTGTGCTTATGTGTGTGCGTGTGCATGTATGTGTGCGTGTGTGTGTGTGTGCTTATGTGTGTGCGTGTGCATGTTTGCGTGTGTGTGTGTGTGTTTATGTGTGTGTGTGTGTTTATGTGTGTGCGTGCGTGTGTGTGTGCGTGTGTGTCTGTGTGAGTGTTTATGTGTGTGTGCGTGTTTATGTGTGTGCGTGCGTGTGTGTGTGTTTATGTGTGTGTGTGTGTGTTTATGTGTGTTTATGTGTGCGCGTGTGTGTGTGTGTGCTTAAGTGTGGGTGCGTGTGTGTGTGTGTGCTTATGTGTGTGCGTGTGCATGTGTGCGTGCGTGTGTGTGTGTGTGTTTATGTGTGTGTGCGTGTGTGTGTGTGCGTGTGTGTGTGTGTGTGTGCTTATGCGTGTGTGCGTGTGCATGTGTGTGTGCTTATGTGTGTGCGTGTGCATGTGTGTGTGTGTCTGTGTTTATGTGTGTGTGCGTGTGTGTGTGTGTGTGTTTATGTGTGTGTGCGTGTGCTTGTGTGTATGAGGTATAAGGGGTTCTCCAGTCTAATGACTAAGCCGTGTGAAGGCAACACGTCTAGGAGAAATTTTTTTACACAGTTAAATGATCAAACAGTTCTATTCTAAACAATTTAATTTAGCATCAGTCATTTGTTTACACTCAGACCAAAGTCTCAAGTAATGGTACTTGATGTCTCCTTACTTAGCACTCAGTATTATAAGGTACGGATCAAAGGCAAAGTGAAGCGATCAAGGGAAAGGAATAGCGCCCTCTCCCTACACCTTGGTGTAGTAGCTATCGAAAAGGGAACCTTCGGGTCACCCTCAACCACCGTCGCCAACAACTTTACTTTGAATGTCAAACTGTTCTATTTGACACATAGATAGGACCCTATCAGGTGCTACCACTCCAGGCCTGAGTGGAGCTGCCAGCGATGGCAGGCAATGAATGGGTACACTGCATTTTCCAAAGCTCAAGGGCTGGTTTAGTATCATATCCAGGACACTCGTTAGGTAGGGGGTCTTACACATATTGCAGAGATGCAGTCGGTGTATTCTACTGCCCCAACCGACTTGGCTGTAAGAAAAAGCTGACACCAAAATCAAAACCGGTGACGAAAGCTTCAGAACCAAACTATTGCTGACTCGTAGGTATTCATTTGTTGTAGACTCTTAGAAACCCAACCAAAAACATAATCAAAGATAATGAATGAAGTTCAATGAACGAACGAAACACATTTCTTCGTAAAGATCTCTCTCTCTCATTTTATTCAGTTTGTTGCAAGCTTGAGAGATAGATGGAGAGACATATACTCAGAGAGGGGACTTCTTCTTGCCCCATATCTTCTTCCAGGGGCCAAGGGGTGCCAACGCTTGCACCCCCTTGCAAGCAGTATCGTCAGATACGATCTAACACCTCTGATCGGCTGCGTATCCCTGGCTTAACTCTCGATTCTGACTGGACTGTCTAAATCTAACCACATGGTTCTCATATCACGTGGTCTTCTTCCGGTTACACACCGGCTCGACCAGCCTACCCTGACGAACTGCCATCCCCCTGTTTAGTAATCACAACGTGACAGCTTATCAAAGCACACAGGGTCACTAGGAACAAACCCAAAATCCATATCAACAGTCATTATATTACACATTGACATAAAAAGTATACGCAAAGGTACTAATGAATAAAATCTTCTGTTTGAGTAGTTTCCAGTTACCTTTCTCTTCTTGTTACTCGGCTATTGCTATGTAGACCCAGAGAGCGGTATAAGTGTCATATATCACTATCATTCGGCTTCGTTCAGTTGTCTTACTACCTTATCACGTTACGCATCCTTAGTGGAGGTGCCCGTGGTGTAATGGTTATCTTCACAGGATATGGACACGGCGATCTGAGTTCAATTCCTTGACAAGACTGATTGCATTTCACATAGCACTAATACCCTTGGGAAAGGTATGAATCCAATTATTCTCCCTTCAGCTATGGGTAAATAGTAGGGCAGACTAGGTTCTTCAGCCTTGGTGAGGCAACTTGTCTAGGAGAAGGAAAAGTCTGAATTCAAACCTGCTAAACTCCGCTTAAAAATTGACCTTGTGTCATATCCTGCCCGAGCGGAGGGGTTGAGTAAATAGGATCATCTTACGCATCCTCTAAATTTTTCACTAGATAAATTAGTTATCAATAAAAATATTTAGGTTGTAATTTTGGTGATAAAGACCGCTATCATGTGTCAATATATAGCAATCCTCATCATCATCACCATTGTCACACACACACACACACATATATATATATATATATATATAAACTAAAAGGGTAACTCACTTTCGTTTTCTTGTAACAAAACATTTCCTGTGTTGAGTGGCACAATCATCAGACGGGAAATCATTTCTTAGCTTATGAGAGTGCCACTCAGCCCGTGAAATTTCAATTACTTGAATAAAAAAAAAAATGTGTAAACAGTTTTAATTTTGATCCTGCTCAGCTTCCTACCATCTTAACCCTTTAATTTCTATTAATAATGTTTGCTTTTTGCATTCTATTCTTCTTAACCCTATTCCTCATCTCTTTCTCTTCTCCCCCTCTCTCTCTCTCTCTCTCTCGTTATATATATATATATATATATGTATATATTGCCAATTTTCTAATTTTGTTTGCATATAGGTAATATAAAAAAAAAGAAATGTTTAATATTTTACCTTCTAAAACATTTAAGTGAACTGCTCTGTAAAAATTGCGCTTTGACATGCCATCTTTTACCATGTACAAGTTATACATCGAGAAATAAAAGGAAGATTCCAGGAATATACTAGATGACAGTTGCCCTTTCCGGTTTTCTAGAATTTAGCATTAAATCATCTACAATGGTTGATATTTCATAAAACCCAAACAAACAAAAAACATATACGAAGATCATTAAAGAAGTCTCCAGACATTTTTTCGTATGGGCACTTTTATTGATAGTACACACATGAAACTCTAGTCCCCTTCAAAGTAATCTCCTCTGGCTGCAATGCACTTATTGTACTGTTCCTCGGCAAGGCCCCATCGAAGTCCTCTTGTGTGAGCATGTCAATGACCTTTGTCACAGTCTCTTTCATCTTCTCAATTGTCTCATAACGACAGGCTCAGAGCTTAGGGAATAACCAAAAGTCACAGGGAGCAAGGTCTCGACTATAGGGAGGCTGAGGAACTGTCTTGATGCCCATCTAGGTCAAATAGTCTGTGACAAGGATGGAGTTGAGGACTAGTGTATTGCCCTGGTGGAAATGCCACTGACCCGATTTGAAGATTCCTGACCTTTTCCGACGGAATCTCTTCCTGAACTCCCTTAAAACCTCAACATAGTAACGCTAACCCTAAGCCTAACCCTTTGGTCAATCAACTGTGGTGTATTGACTTCCTTACTCCTCCCACACCTCTCATCATCCCTCACAGTCTCCCTACCTTCCATGAATCTCTTATGCCACTCAACAACTGATGCTCGATCCGTGCAAGATGGTCCAAAAGCAGTCTGAAGTATTCCATACATTTCTGTGGCATTTTTTCCAAGCTTAAAGCTGAATTTTATTTCATATCGTTCTTCTAAAGTGTCCTCACGTCCAGATTGCATTTTTGAAATTCACCAGCTGTGACAATCAGGGTTTTGTAGGGTGTATTGTAATTCCTGCTGTAGTTGTTCATTTGAACCTGAAATCATAAGAATTGGCCAGTCATCTCATAAGATGTATAGCAATAACATACTGAATTTTCAAAAGTATACAACAATTTTAAATGCCTACACAAAAAAAGGCTGGAAACTTATTGAATGCAACACATATATTTACATATATTTGCATAAAGAGGATTTGGCATTAAATAAACTATGATGGTTGATATGCCATAAAACCCAACTAAACCAAATCATATATATTTGATATATATATGTATAAAAAGGATTTGGCATTAAATAACCTATGATGGTTGATATGTCATAAAATCCAACCAAACCAAATCATATATATTTAATGTATATGTATAAAAAAGGTATTTAGCATTAAATAACCTACAATGGTTGATATGCCATAAAACCCAACCAACTAAATCATATATATTTAATATATTCGTGCAAAAAGAATTAGGCACTAAATAACCCACAGTGGTTGATATGCCATAAAACCCAACTAGCCATCCAAAACTTTTTCTGGAGTGAAGGTAAAGCCTTTAGTCAAATAATAAGAAAAGCTAAAGTTTAACTTCAACTAACGTTTTTCGATTATATTTAGACATTTATGCATTAGGCATTAGCAAAAGTTTCTAGCGGTAAACTGGTTTCAAATGTGAATGCAGTTGTTCATTTTAGACAAAGAGTGCTGACATTTTTATCTGCACCTCTGATATATGCATTTATGTACGTATTTACCGACTCCCCCACCCCACAAGCTGCATGCAACACAAGGTCAATTTTTAAGCAGAGTTTAACAGATTTGGATTCAGGGTTTTTCCTTCTGCTAGACCGGTTGCCATACCAAGGTTACTGTGCCCAGATTTCCTAAGACGATATTCATTACACCACGAGCGCCTCTACATTCAAACACAGGTACATATGTGTGTTTAGATAGATAGATTGATAGATGTTAATATGTAACATAGCCATGGTACATCTTTACAAATAAATGGATATGTAAAATGTTCATATGCATAGGGAATCCGGAAACACTGACGACTTTCTTTAGTTCTGGTACGAAACGTTTATTGACTTCTTGAGTTTAGTCTTTCGACACGAGGAAAGAGAGACACAATTTTTACTATGCTGACTGTTCCATCTGACCCAACAAACGCGCAGCGCATCCCATAGCCCCACTGGACTGGTATCACCCAGGCTCAAAAATCAACTAACCTCCCCCAGGTTCAAATCTCAACTCTCTGACCCAACAAACGCGCTGCGCATTCCGTAGACACAACTGGACTCGACCAGGTTTAAATCTCAACTAACGTCTTTTTCAAAAATCACCAAAATTCCCAGCCCCTCGCTTCCGAGCATGACGTCATTCACATCCCGGTCTCATTTTCTATCTGGGTTTTTTATTATGACATTTGTGATTGTCACATCCTCCGCACGCGAGTGTGAACACCTACACTAATAGCTGAACACTTCTAAGCCAAACCAAACTGAATGATGAGATATAACCAACGAAAAATGATGATATAAAAAACTCATTCCGCAATTATATAACAGTTAGAATAAGTTAATTTATAAACACACACACACACACACACACATATATATATATATATATTTACATATATGGATAAACATAAATAAGAACACTATGAGGTAACTGAATTGATAGCTATCAATTCAGTTACCTCAAAGAGTTCTGATTTATAAACACTTATCTTATCTAATTAGTTAACTATAGTTAGCTATTGCCCAGTCAGCTGGGGCTGTAGAATACACTGACTGCGCCTCTGCAGAGGGGTAAAGAAAACCCAACGAGTGTCCTGGATATGACACTAAACAATCTGATGGTGAGGTTCCAGCAGTGCTGGTGATTTGGGGAATGCGGAGTACCCCTTCATTGCCATCGCTCCCAGGTCCACTCTGGCCCGGAATGGTAACACCTGATAGGGCCCTATCTATGGGTTAAATAGAACTAACAGCATACTTATGCTCAAATGAATTGAGTTAACTGAATAGCTTGAAATAGAAACGTTTTTGACAATTAAACCGTTCTTACAATTAAACTTATGCTTAACTGAATTGTTTCAAATAGAACTGTTTTTCGACATTAAAACTGTATTTACACTTAACTGAATTATTACATATAACTGCTTGAATAGTTTGAAATGGAAATATTTTTGACAATTAAATTGTGTAATTATGCTAAACTGAACTGTTTGAAATAGAACTGATTATTTACATAAAAATGGATTTGGCGTTAAATAACCTACAAAGGTTGATATGCCATAAAACCAAACAAACCAAACCTATAGTTAGATAAGATTAGTGTTTATGAGAGAGAGAGACAGATAGACAGACAAAATATACCTCACGTATACATATACAAACACAGGCGGACTCTGTCGTTCAAGTACGAACAGTTTATTAATTTCTTGACTTCGGTACATAGCGACACGAGGAGAGGGACACAATTCTTACTATGTTGACCATACTATACTGTACTCCACAAACGCACGGCGCATGATGTTTAAGATCTCTGACGGTAGAGATCCGAAAAACTTAACCACCGCCGCAACGGTAGAGAACTCAACTCTCTGCTCCAATGGCAGAGCACTCAACTATCTTTCTCCATGATCCAATGTATGCTTTCAACTGACCCTTTTGCAAAATCATTAAATCCTCAGAACCATCTCTTCCAGGCATGACATCATCCACACTCCAGCCTCATTTTCTGTCTTGGGTTTATTCTGACAATGGTGATTGTCATATCCTTTCCGCACAAGCATAAAACTGTACCCAATGACTATGCACCTGAACTCTTAACCCGAATAATTCAAAGCTCAACCAAACTGAATAATAAAATATAATTAAGAAAAAATAATTGATACAAAAAATAACTCTTAAATATATAACATAGATAGATAGACTAAGTTTAATAATAACGAAGTGAATTTATATATATATATATATATATATATATATATATATATAATCCGAGGAAGAAATTCAAGGGCTAGAAGTATGCAATTTGAGTGCTCAATGTCAATGGCTATCGACGTATAAATAATTTGGAATTTAAAATACATCAACCCTCAACGCACAGAGGAAACAATTTTTTTATATAAAAAAAAAAAATCTCTTTCTTAGTTTTATTATGAATTTATTTCTGGTCGTGATGACCATCATCAGATGTTCCTTGAAAAAAAAATTATTTGGGTGTTCTTGCATGGTTTCCGGTGAGAATGGGATGTGAATTTTTTTAATTCTTTAATTAGAATAATCTTTTAATTAAAATAAGTTTTAAGTATATTTTTGTCATGTTTTTAATCAAGAATTTTTTTACGGGGAAAATATTATATCTCTTATTATTTTTCATTTATATATATATATATATATATATATATATATATATATATATATATATATATATTCAGATAAATAAGTAGACTCTGATAGATAAGAGCATTTTGAGATAGTTAAATAGATTCTTGGGTTGCTAGCAAGCAATCTATATCTATAGATAAGGTAAGTATTAATCAGAGACAAAGAGAAAGAGAGACAGAGAGAGGGAGAGTAAGAGAGAGAGAGAGAGAGAGAGAGAGAGCTTATAATGACAAGTGTTCTACTGGATGAATGTCTGGTAGATACTCAGGACATGTACACCAGAATAGCGGAGACCTTTAATCTGTTTCTGTCTCATCACTTTTCGAATAATAACTCGTTTAAGTTTTCACGCTCTTTCATTAGTGGTGCACCCCCGTCACTTTTGTCCTCTGAATATCTCAGCTTAATGTAGATGACACAGCGGGATAGAATCTATGGCTTCGTCCTCAACGACTCTTTTGAAATAATGGCGCCGGTATTACGAGGACTACAAATGAACATCTGCGCTACAATACACACGCTCTCATTGGTTGCAAATAAGATAATGATTCTCATAATAATATTTCGAGAAAGCCGTTATAAAGAAGATATTTATTGAGCGTTCGATACTGCTATATGGATGCACTACATGGACTCTAACAAAACGGCTGGAGAAGAAGCGAAACGGCAATTACACAAGAAAGCTGCGAGCAATCTTGAACAAGTCCTGGCGGCAACATCCCACAAGACACCAACTGTACGGCCACCTGCCTCCTATCACGAAAACTATTCAAGTTAGACGAACCAGACATGCAGGACACTGTCGGAGAAGCAGGGACGAACTCATAAGTGATGTACTCTTGTGGACCCCAACACATGGCCGGGTAAAAGCAGGACGGCCAGCACGAACATACATTCAGCAACTATGTGAGGATACGGGATGTTGTCCGGAAGACCTGCCTGAGGGAAAAGTGGCGAGAGAGGTCAGGGATATCTGTGCTACCAGCAAGACATGATGATGATGATGATTGAGCGTTGAAAGATTAAATCCATGGATAGATGGCAATGTAGTATGGAAAACTGTGGGTTGGTATCGTACGCTAGACGTATTTTGTTTTGCTTGGTTTGGTTTGGTTTAGTTTCTTTATTTAACAGCATATCAATCTCTGTGGGTTATGTAATGCCAAAGCCAACCTTTTAAGAGTACAGTGCTAATCCTTAACATATTCACTTTCGGACAAATACCCTCCAAAAAGGTGTGAACCCCTTTATCCTCCAAGCTATGGGTTAAATAGTACCACTACTGTTCTTATAGAAGGATGGCTTTGGCATTAAATAACCCAAAAAGGTTGATATGCCATTAAACAACAAAACAAACAAAAACATTAACCTACATCTGAGGGGATATGAGGGTTTCCTCTGTGTATTAGTCTAAAAGGGAACGTAATACTGCAAATGAAATCCAAATTCGCTTGCTACGATGTCGCTATCCAGCAGCTTAGTTACTACACATGGGACACAACCCAGTGGTATTTGGATACCATAATTGGTTTGGTTTCTTTGTTTAATGGCATATTAACCTTCGTGTGTTATTTAATGCCAAAGCCATCCTTCTAGAAAAACAGTGGTGGTGCTATTTAACCCATAGCTCGGAGGATAAGGGGGTTCATACCTTTCCCAAGGGTATTTGCCCGAAAGTGAATGTAATAGCGCGACTGGAGTACAAACTCGCATACTACGATTCTGCAGTCCATCGCTTTAACTATTTCGCCACGAGGATACCCGCTTGTTAAAGGATCAAACAGTTCTATTTCTAACAACTCAATTTAACATAAGTCATTTGTTTGCACACAGTTTAAATGTCAAATAGTTCTATTGAGTCATAGCAGGGACTCTATCAGGTGAAACCACTCTGGACCAGAGTGGACCTGGGAGCAATGACAATGAAGAAGTACTCCACATTCCCCAAAGCTCCAGCATTACTGAAGCCTTACCATCAGATTGGTTAATGTCATATCCAGGACATATGCTAGTGGGGAGCATCCTACCGCTCTACAGTGACGCAGTTGGTGTATTCTATAGCCCCAGTAGACTGAGCTGTTTAAGGTCATTAGTACAGTCGCTGCTAAAAGAGACTTTGGGAATTTGATATAAAAGGACCAGTCAGACCACTGCTCTATCAAAATAAACTAAGATACTCCGAAGAGTCATGGAGGAGGTCTGAGAATACTCCATGGCAGTCGATTATTAGAGAAAAAAACATCAGTAAAACTTGTGTAGAAAAAACTCCCATATAATAAAAACAATAATAATAATAATAATAATAATAATAATAATAAACGACCTAAATCCCAGCTAGAAAATTCGACTGAGTTTTAATAATCAGAAAGGAGAGAATTAGTCATAGAGCAATTTTTACAGCACCAGCAAAATACAATTTGAATGAGAAAGAAGTGTAATATAATGGCCGAAGGGATTTCGTTTTATATATCTTGCCTTTGGGTTTAGTTAGGCTGAGAACCTTTCGGCTCAGTGCATGGGTTAGTTAGGTGCAAACATGAGCACAGGAGTTCAAGCGCGCGTGGGGAGGATGTGTCATTCAGAGATGTCAAAATAAAAATCCCAGATAGGAAATTTGACCAGGGGATGTGAATGACGTCATTCACCGGAAGCGCGCGTGGATGACTTTGGGAATTTTGAAAAGGTCAGTGAGTTGAGTCCTGCTTCGGAAGAAGAAGGTTGACTTTCGCGAGCTCGCCGAGGCCTTATGTCGGGTGCGCACGTGATGGGTGGCAGATGGAAAAGTCAGCATAGAAAGAATGTGCCTCTCTTCCTTATGTTGAAAAACCTTTAAACTCAAAGGTAATAAAATGTTTCGTACTTGAACTAAGAAGTCGTAAGAGTTTTTTTGTGTTTCGGGATTCCTATGTTCTATGTGTATATGTTATGAACATTCTATGTACGTTTCACATATCCGTATCATGGGTATGTTACAATGTTAGAGAAAAACTAGACAAATACATTGAACTTGCATGAGACCTAAAAAAACTGTAGAAAATGAAAGTGACTGTGGTACTAATCTTAGTTGGGGCCCTTCGAACAATCTTAAAGGATTTGAGAAAGTGAGTTGATGAACAATAGGATTAGAGGAAGAATTGAAACCAACCATAGCACAGCAATGCTAAAGTCAGGCAGAATACTTAGGACAGTCCTGGAGACCTTAGAAGACTTGTCACTCAGACTTCAGTGATAACAAAATAAGAACAAGGAAAAAGCAGCAAAATCTAGAAAAGAAGCATAAAAAAAACCCAGCAAACTCTAGAAAAGAAACATAAGAAAAACAAGAAACTCTAGAAAAGAAATATGATAAGAAAAACAAGAAACTCTAGAAAAGAAATATAAGAAAAAACAACAAATTCTAGAAAAGAAATATTTTAAAAAACAACACTTTCTAGAAAAGAAATCTGATAAGAAAAACAACACACTCTAGAAAAGAAATATGATAAGAAAAACAACAATACAGATACATTAAACAACACATTTGAAATTGCTCACAAGATCTAAACCTGGTTAAGAAAAGACCCACCCCACAAAAAAAAACCCCTAAATTTCTTCTAATAGCAATACAAAACAACGCCATAAGGACCAATTATATCAAAGTGAAAATTGACAATACTTAATAGAGTAGGTAATGCAGGTTATATGCAGGGTGGAACGATAAAATTGTCGTCCTACAGAAAACAATACTACAGCTTTATTTTCAAACTTTTATTGACAAAATCAATTCAGGTAACTTGATTATATAATAGAGCTGATATCTATTCAATGTAGCCGCCTTCAGCCTCAATCACCGCCTCGATACGGATCCGGAACTTGGAGCATACCTTTTACACAAGCGCCGGCGGGAGCTCGGCGAATACTCGGCGGATGGCGGTGATCAGGCTGGCTTTGGTATTATGGGAGGTCATGTTGGTGATGTTCTCGACGTATGACCAAACGAAGTAGTCCAGCGGGTTCAGGTCGAGGGAGGAGGGGTTCCAGTGAGAGAAGGGTACAAAGTCGTTGCACTCTTTCTGAAGCCAAGCCTGGGTCTCTTTGGACTTGTGAGCCGGCGCCGAGTCATGCTGCCACACCCAGGGTCTGCCACCGGCCACCTGATTGCACCAGGGGATCACCACACTCTTCAGCACATCCAGGTACACTTTAGTGTTGACTTTCAAGCAGACTTCGAAGATGTGAGGTGGCATGATGTGGCCCTCACTTGAAACCACACCAAAGACCATAACCGTAGCCGTCCGAAGGGTCGTCCGATGCGGTGAACTGTGCCCTCAAGCGTTGAACCGTCCAGATTTGCATTTTGAGGGTGCTGACAATGGTCCTGTTGTCATAACTCTGATCGGTAGAGAGCATGACTTGTACAGCGGTGCATCTCCGATCTCGCTCGTTGAATATTGTGTCACTTTCAAACATCATAGAAGGCTCCTATCGCTCTTGGGATTTGTACACAACTGGCCAACTAGTAGATGGTCTGCAACAACAAAAGAAAACCAGTTTTCATTAAACAGAAATGGAATCATGCAGTCTTTTCTAGGGCGACAATTTTATCCTTCCACCCTGTATAGAATTATTTCACATTTAAACATTGCGCAAATAAATGACTAAGCAAAAGTGAATTGCTTGAAATAGAACTGTTTGATTATGTATTAACAAATGACTTATGGTTAATTAAATTGGTAGTGATTCAGAGCAATAGTTGGAACCATTTGTTTTCTTAAGCTAAATTGAATGTTAAGAAATAGAACTGTTTAATCATTTAAGTGTGTGTATCTAAAATGTGTTTGTACATAATATATATAATATATATGTAAAAATAAAATTTGGCATTCAATTACCAATAATGCTTGATATGCCATAAAACCAGTCGGCTGGGGCAGTAGAACACAATGACAGCATCTCTGCAGAGGGGTAAAACCTTCCATCTATTAGTGGCTTGGATATGACACTAAACAATCTGATGGCGAGACTTCAGTAATGCTGGAGCTTTGGGGAATGCAGAATACCCCTTCATTGCCATTACTTCCAGGTCCACTATCGGCCAAATAGAACTAAACTACTCATGCGAAACTGGACTGTTAGAAATCGAACTATTTTTACATTTAACTGTGTAAACAAAAAACTGTACATACAAAAACTGATTGGTTTGAAATAGAACCATTTTTGACATTTAAACTGTATACTTCTGTTAAACTGTATAGTTTGAAATAGAATTATTTTGATATTTAAACTACGTACTTACGCTCAACTGAATTGTTTGAAAAAAACTGTTTTGACATTTAACTGTGTGTAAACAAAAAACTGTGTTTCTGCTAAAATGAATTGTTTGAAAGGGAATTATTTATGTGTAAACATGGATTTAGCATTAAATAATCTCCAATGGTTGATATGCCATAAAACCAAATAAAACCAAACCAAACCAAACCAAACCAATCTATAAAATCAATTCAAACCAAACTAAACCAAAAACTATCAAGGAGTAAAATAATGATTTCACAAAGAAAGACAATTCTCACTTTTCTTCTTTTTTCCGGGCAGAGAGTGTTATTTTCCGACTGCCTATGTGTAAAGAAAATAGATAAACTTTTTTGTTTGTTTTCTTAAAACTTTTCTCTCGTGACCTGGGTAATTAGATTTTAAAAACATGATGGATGACTATGTTCAGGTGATATACGTTAAAGTAATTTACATTACAGTTGCAAATATAGAACTACTCACTTGTAAACCTTTGTGTTCATTTTAGGATTGGTTGATTTTAACAACAGGATAACCTATCTAGGGATATTTTATGCCAGGCGATTAGGGAGTCACGTTCATTGTCCGTCCATATTTTTATCCCATGTGTTGTTATTTCTTAAGAGTATTTTTAAAAACACGGTTCTATCAAATTCAAATAATTTCCAAATGGATCTATCTGACTCATAATTGGGACCCTAAAAATTACAACTACTCTAGGTCAGAGTGGACCCAGAAGTAATAGCATTAAAGAGCTGCTCTATATTCCCTAAATATAGACAACTGGAACCTCACCGTCAGATGCAGTTTAGTATCATACCCAGGTTACCCCTATTTTAGGGGGAACTTGCCCTTCTCTAGGGGATACTGTTAGTATATTCTAAGACTCGTCGAAAGGGCTTTGTTTATTTTAGTAAATTCTTATTCATATGCTGCTTGCGCAATTTCCAGTGGATTGTCATTCTCACCCACTCATGTCATTTTTTACCTCGGTCAAATTTATGTTTTCACTCATGTGATTAAAAAGCTCATCTGTGTCTTATTTTGCTGTGTCCTCTATACTGTAGCTGAATCTCTTTCAGAAGCCCTCACCATTTATCTACAAAGCCAAACACGTTCGTTTGTTCACAACTAAATCTAATAAAATTAATTGGTCCTGAAGGAATTGAATTAGATTGAATAATTTGGCAGCAATTATGTGACGGCACTGTACCTCAGAAGTAACGATTTATTTTCCATTGATAGAAAATCAAATTTCAATGCTATGGTAGCCCAGGAAAAGTTGCAGGCCATTCGTGACTAATGTTGAGTCGGAAGCAGGTGGAAAGAGCAGTTTTATTGTACTTCTTATGTCTGTGGTAGTTACGGTGGAAATTATTTGTTGTATACATTACTTTCGAGGCATTATTATCGTTATTATCTTCAGCATCAAGGCGTGCCGATAGTGCAGATTCCTTTGAATCCATCTCATCATCCCTATCTATCAGCCTACGTTTTTAGAAAGTCCTCTTGACCAATGCTACTCAAACTATCTAATGTAGAGTGTTCGTAGAATATTTTTTCTTACCCCTCTGTAAAGATGAAGTCTGTGTAAGCTACGGCCACTGCCAACTGAGCAAACAATGTGTAATGCTGCTTTAGAAGTATCTAGTGTCGACACAAATATTGAAGTTTTTGCTAATCAGCAAATAGTGGTGTGTCAATGTATACGAATATATAGGATAAGAACGTCGTTTATTAGTTTTTCATTGTCCAAGTGGGTAGAGTGTTCGCCAATGGTCCGGGTGACCTGGGTTCAATCCCAGGTCACGTCATACCAAAATCTTTTTAAAATCGTACTTGATACCTCCTTGCTTAAACTCAGCAATAGAAGGTACGCATCAAGGGTAAAGTGGAGCAATCCAGGGAAAGGAGTAGAGCCCTTCCCTACATCTCGGTGTCGTAGCTATTGAAAATGGAGCCTTCTGGTCACCCTCGACTACGGTCGCCAACTTTATTTATTTACTTCTATGATAGTACCCATCATATCTTGCTCATCTTACTGGGATGGTTTGTAAAATGGGAGGTGAATAGTCGTACAGCGGTTGTTTTGTTGATTGCTGCTTCCAGTATTTGTTCAAAAAATCACGTGTCATCCTCATTCAGTTCCTATCGAGCTAAGTCCTTTTGCTGGCATCCAGTGTCCGCACAGAGATGATGAACATAAATTTTTGCTATTCCACGAACACTTGTATGTCCACGTGTGGGTTTCTGATGGAGAATGTCGTTTATAAGGTCGTCCTTACTTCTCCGATCGTGTTCACCTTAGATGGTTTGCGAGATAGGAGATGACAGTTCATCTGCTGTTTTGTGGGATGCTGCTTCCATTTTTTTTTAAATAAGCATTTAGCATCTAGGGCAGTACCCATCTAGCTTTTTCTCTATTCCTTTAGTTGAATTCCAAGTGGTGTCATCATGTAAATCCTGTTTATTTCTATCAGAAACATAAGATTTCCATATGTTCATTCGTATGTGTTTTCATACGAAAAAAGAAAGGGAATGATTGCTTGAATTATTAATATTCCAGCCATATTCATAAGGTTAACGCGTGCGAATTTTCCTTTGGTTTGAAAAAATAATACCATTAATTTAAATAGATTAATCTAGTTGGTTTAAGGAATATTTTATAAAGTCAGAATGTTCAGCGATTAAAAAAATATTTTGCCTCTCAAAAGCTATTTGTTTCAAGAAAAGAAGGAGGAAGAGGACACGCTAACATTAAAGATAGCATGTTTGCATCAATACGACGACTCGAAGACTACATAAAAAAGAGCAAAGAAAGACTAATTACAGCAACCAGAAACAGCAAAGGCAACATAATAATCAGCAAATCGTTTTATTTTTTCCTAACAACAATAGCGAGTAAACAGGAAAACAATTGGATATTTTATACGAGAAACTGGCAAAATCTCACTCTAGGAGACGTTACCATGGCTAAGAAAGAGAAACCTTAAGAGTGAATCTGAATCTCTTCTAATAGCAGCACATGGACAGCTATCGATAGGCTATCGATCATATGGAAATCCGACCTGACCGATAAAATGGAACTCAGTTTCTTCCAGGCAGCGGTCGTATCGATACTGCTGTATGGATGCACTACTTGGACGCTAACTAAACGGCTGGAGAAGAAGCTAGACGGCAATTACACAAGAATGATGCGAGCAATATTGAACAAGTCCTGGTGGCAACACCCTACAAGGCACCAACTATACGGCCACCTGCCTCCCATCACGAAAACTATCCAAGCTAGACGAACCAGACATGCAGGACTCTGCTTGACGAGCTCATAAGTGATGTACTCCTATGGACCTCCACATATGGCCGGGTAAAAGCAGGACGACCAGCTCGAACATACATCCAGCAGCTATGTGAGGATACGGGATGTAGCCCTGAAGACCTGCCAGAGGCGATGAACGATAGGGAGAAATGGTGAGAGAGGGTCAGGGATATCCGTGCTAGTGACACGACATGATGATGATGATGTTAAAGCGAAAATATTTGATGCAACAGAATAGCTAATGTACATTATGTGGTGATAAAAACGAAACCATTAATCAAATAATAAGCAAATGCAGCAAACTTGCGTAAAAAGAGTCTGAGACTTGACACAATTGGGCGATGAGGGTGATCCACTGAGAATTGTGAAAGAAATTGAAAGTTGTTCATACCAACAAATAGTTTATGCGCAAACCAGATATCATCCTAGAGAATTTCTCAGGTATTTTGATATACAAACAGATCCCCTAATTCTGACCGGAAGACCAGACCTGCTGACAGTCAACAAAATTTAAAAAAATTGAGAACCTGCCTAATAACGCACATTGCGCTCCCAACGGACCATGAAGTAAAAATAAAAGAAAACGAAAAAAGAGACACGAACTGAAACCTTTCTAGAAAACTAAAAAGAACTATGGAACATGAAGGTGACGTTGATAACAATTGTTATAGGTTCACTTGGAAAAATCCCCGGAGGCTTGGTAAAAAGCCTGGAAGATTAGGAAACCGGAGAACGAGCAGACACCATGGAAACTACAGCATTGTTAAGATCAGCCAGAATACTGAGAAGAGTCCTGGAGACTTGTGGAGGCTTACTGTCACTCAGACTCTGCTAGCGCCGATGTGAAAAACTCGTGTGGAGTAAAATAGAATCTCTTCAATTAGCAGCACAAAACAACACCATAAGGACCAACTATATCAAAACAAGAATAGATGAGACGCAACAAAACAGCAAATGTAGATTTTGTGGTAATAGAGACGAAACGATAAATCATATAATTAGCGAATGCAGCTAATTAGCTCAGAAGTAGTATCAAACTAGAGATGACTGGGTGGGAATTGTTATGCTCTGGGAATTGTGCAAGAAATTTGAATTTGTCCATACGAACAAATGGTATATGCATAACCCAGCATCTATCCCGGAAAATGAGTCACACAAACTCCTATTACATTTTGATATTTAAATGGATCACCTTATCTTGGCCAGACGACCAGACCTTATAATAATCAACAAAAAAAAAGAGAACTTGCAAAATTGTAGTCTTTGCTGTCCCGGCTGAATACAGAGTAAAATTGAAAGAAAATGAAAAGAAGAATAAATACTCGGACTTTGCTTGAGAATTAAAAAAAAAACTGTGGGACATGAAAGTGACGTTTATGCTAATTGTAATTGGTGCTCTTGGTACAGTCACCAAAGGATAAATAAAGGGACTGGAGGACTTGGAAATAAGAGAACGAGTGGAGACCATCCAAACTGCTATACTACTGAGATCGGCCAGCATACTGAGAAGAGTGCTGAAGACTTGAGGAGACATACTGTCACTCAAATTCCAGTGAAAGACCATCTGCTAAAACTGAACTGAAAATCTCTCAAAGCGTAAATAACAACAATAATAAAACAACGCCGTAAGAACCAATCATATCAAAGCGAGAATAGATAAGACGCAACAAAATAGCAAATGTAGGCTATGCAGTGACAGAGATGATCCCATCAATCACATAATAAGCGAATGCAACAAATTAGCGCAGAAGGAACATAAGACTAGACACGACTGGGTCGGCAAGGTGACACACTGGGAGATATGCAAGAAATTTAAATTTGACCATGCAAACAAATGGTGCATGCATAACCAAGCACCTGCCCTAGAAAATAACACACATAAACTCCTATGGGATGTTGACATACTCACGGATGACCAAATCTCGGCCAGATGACCACACCAAATAATAATCAATAAAAAAAAAAGAAATTACAAAATTGTCGACTTTGCTATCCCGGCTGACCAGAGAATAAAACTGAAAGAATGTGAAAAGAAGGATAAGTACCTCGACCTTGCTAGAGAATTGAAAAAGCTGTGGAACATGCTGGTGACAATAATACCAATTGTAATTGGTGTTTTTGGTTCATGAAGTGAAGGATTACTAAAGGGACTGGAGGTCTTGGAAGTTTGCGGACGTGTGGAGGCCATCCAAACTACAGCATTATAGCGAACGGACAGAATACTGAGAAGAGTCCTGGAGACATGAGGACTTGCTGTCACTCAAACTCCAGTGAAAAACCATTAGCTAATACTAATGTGAAAATCTCTAATGGTGTAAACAATAATAATAATAATTGTGGACTTCACTGTCTCGGCTGACCACAGAGTAAAATTTATAGAAAGTAAAAACTTTTCGACCTTACTGGAGAACAGAAAAAAATGTAGATATGAAAGAGTCATATTTGTAACTGGTGCTCTTGGTACAGTCACCCAAGGAACTGGAGGACTTGGAAAAGAACGAGTGGAGACCACCCAAACTACTGCATTTTGAAATCGACTAGAATACTGAGAAGAGTCCTGAAGACTTGAGGAGACTTGCTATCACTCAGTTTCCAGTGAACGACCATCCGCTAATACTGAT
>OY757913.1:88611498-88801498 GCA_963585895.1 Sepioteuthis lessoniana | reverse complement strand
CCGCGTGTTGGGGTGGGGTCAGCATAGTATGGTTAGCATAGACTTTTAAGAATTGTGTCTCTCTCCTCGTGTCGCCATCGACCGATGTCAGGAATTAATAAAACCGTTCGTATCGGGAAAAAAAGAGTCCGCCTGACATATGTATGTATTGTTATTATTGATAACACCAAATTATAAAACACTCTGTAGATAATAAAGTCAACATATATTAAGCCCCACCGAAAAAAGTCCTAAAACGTCAAACATTTCGAAGAAGCTTTGACCTGTTCTTTGGTTTTTGTAGATCTTCTCTAAGCTTAGTAAATCTTGAATTCTATTGTACTCTCTCCATATTTTTCTTTCTTCTGTTTTTAGATTGATTTCGGCGTTAAACAATCCAGCAGCAGTTTGTACATAAGCTCGAACCAGGACAAATTTTATGCTGTCAACTGATTGTGAATGCAGAGATTAAAACGTCTTTCCTATATTGCCATGGCTAAAGATAACAAACTGGCCTATTATCAACCCATAGTTGGTTTGGAGTTGGTAACTGAAGGTGTTATGCCTTTCCCAAGGGCAATTGTGTGAAATGAAACTTAAACAGCATCGTCCACGATTCGAACTCGACTTTTTAATGTTTAGTTAGGTTTCTTTGTTTAATGGGATATCAACCTTCTTGGATTATTTAATGCCAAAGATATCCTTCTACAGGAACAGCAGTGGTGCTATTTAACCAATAGCTGAGTGGATAAGGGGTTCATACCTTTCCCGCGGGTATTTACCCGGAAGTGATCGTAATATCAGAACTGAAGTTCGAACTATCCTACTGCGATTCCGTAGTCCTGCACTTTCACCATTCCACTCGAATCGTCGAGTCCATTCGGTTCGACGAGAATAGTTAAGGCTCGAGGTTTTCTTTCTCTTCTGCAAGAGTAATTTCATTTCACAAAAGCTGTTGTCACTGTTTAGTTTCTGTCTTTGCAAAAGCAAACAAGGTTAAAATTTGGATCAGCCATTGTTAAACTGTGAAATGTGGGGCACATAATGCTCGCAGGGCTTTCCGATTGATCTGTCAAAGGAAATCGTTTAATAGAAAAGACTTTTTTATTGAACAGAAAAAAATCAGATTTTTCCCATTTCTAAGGAAGGAGTGTCTTGGCGTAATGGTTAATGTGTTCGACAGTGACATCACAGTGCGTTAGAGCTATTGTGTTCGTTTTCGGACTAATAAACTTGGAAAATGTGTAATATAATGGCTGAGGGATTTTGGTTTCATGCCTTTGGGTTTAGTTAGGCTGAGAACCTTTCGGCTCAGTGCATGGGTTACTTAGGTGCAACATTAATACAGGTGTTTACGCGCAAGCGTGCAGAGCGGACGTGTCACTCAGAGATGTCACAATAGCCCAGATGGTAAACGAAGGATAGCGAGTGCGAATGACGTCACGCACCGGAAGTGCGCGGAAGATTTTGGGAATTTGAAAAAAAGTCAGTAGAGTTGAGAACTGGACACCGAACGAGACGGTTGAGTTTCGCTTGCTCGCGGATACCTTTGTGGCGGGTGCCACACGTGTTGGGGCGGGGCTGATGAAAAAGCCAGAATAGAAAGATTGTTCCTCTCTCTCCTTATGTCGAAGAGCCTTTAAACTCAAAAGTAATTAAAAGTTTCGTACCTGAACTGAGAAGTCGTTACGTGTTTTTCAAGTTTCGAGATTCCTATGTTCTATCTTTATGGACATTCGATGTACGTTTCACACATAGCCATATCATGGCTATGGTACAAATGTATTAACCCTCTCATCCCTGCCACAGCAACAGGCTAAATAGTACCACTACAGTTCTTTTACCAGGATAGCTTTGGCATCGAATTTTCCTCGAAGGTTGATATACCTTTAAGCAAAGAAATGTAAGCAAACCTATTTCTCTGGCAGATCCTTATGCGTATGGTCCTCTGTAGTAAATATGGTTGAGATTCGTTCAACCTAAAATTACTTTTAATTATTTTTAGTAATGAAGAGCCATGTCACACGCAGCTCACTTTTCTAAAAAAAAAAAGAAGGTTACCTATGCTTGATTTTGAACATAGAAATTAAACGCCCAAAACGTCATTGTCACTCTTTTGTTTATTGGATTTCTGTCTTGCAAAAGCATACAGATGTTAAAATTTAAGGCAATAATGAGGATCAAATACCCAAATTAAAGAAAGGCGTAACAAGTAACAGTTCTATTACGTGAGATTACAATCCTATTTCTTCTGGGAAGAATCAAATTAATTAATATAATGTTATAGTTTTATCTTCTTTTTTTTAATCTTGGTAATTATTTGAATTAGATACCGTAAATTAGAGCAGACAAGTTGATCTGTCATGTAAGTCGACTTCAACGTTTTTCGTTAAAAATCTTGGATTAGGCCTATACCTGGTATATGGGCCGAACAGAAAGTATGCAGTTGGCTACCCATTGGCCCAAACTTACCCAGTAAATGTACATTAGAATAGGCAATGATAACCTGTTGAAAAAGCATTTAATGTGTTTGTTGTCGTTTGACTTTTTTAAGAGAATCTAAGAGGAAATAATCTTAAATGTATGAGGAAATAATCATAAAATCATGTTGTATTTTCGGATCAAGATTTTAATCATCAATGAAATAACCTTCAAGTAATCTTTATTTAAAATGTTGTGCCATTTGATGACAGTAATAATGCCAATTTGAGCATATTCAATAAATTTATCTAAACCGAATATACTGGGAAAGACATTCTCATTAAATGTACCGATCTAGCCCATATCAGAGAAAATGTTTATAGTATAAACGACATATAGAAGTCGTTTTAAAAAATTGAATGAATAATGTTATTTCATTCCTAAAAGCGGTGAATTTATACAGAAAATTCTAAAGGAATTTTTAACAAGACCAAATTTCTCCTCTAAACTGTTTCTTTACCAGAAATACTTCAACAAAATCTGATCCTTTCCACAAACTGTTCCTCAACAAGAAATACTTCAACAAAATCTGATCCTTTCCACAAACTATTCCTCAACAAGAAATACTTCAGCAAAATCTGATCCTTCCCACAAACTGTTCCCCCCGCCAAAAAGAAGAGAAAACTTTTTACAAGACGACTCTCTGTGACGATACCCACTCGGCCCCCAGAATACGTCAACTTCTTTAAACCATTTCAATCTTGACCGGGGAATCATCTAGTGGTTCCGATAGGGGTATCGCACATTTCTTCATGACAACAAGAAATACAATCAAAGGAATGGGAGGAAAGAACAAAGAACAAACGAGCAATAAGGCTTGGGTCAACTCAAGTGCAAGAAGGTTAAGTTGTGACACTCTGCATTCCTTTGCATATGTAGACTAACGCTGACGTGCATCCTTCGCGAAAATTTCCACAAAGATACTAGGAATGCCAACTAATCTTGACTGCCCTTTCCTCAATTGCATCTGGACCCTATCTCATGCCGACTGGTCTCTTCTGATGTCCGGTGTAGACTCCAACTGCCCCTCTCCGTCGCCCGTTGCCCGTCGCCAACTACCTTCTGTGGGTCCCTTCATCCAACTCTCTGACTGGTGTTCCCTTCCTACTTCCGGTCGCGTCAAGATCTCGAATCCAAACCCTTTGTCTGGTTTTGCGCCAAAACAAAGGGATCGTCTGCTTTGCGGACCACCTACATAGTGTCACATCTCAACAAATAAATATTCCATGAAACCAGATTCTTTCTACAAGCCGTTTTCCTACTTATACATTCCAGCACAACAGACTTTTCTGTTCCACCCTTTTTATAACTTGATTCGGCATTAAATGACCGAGGATGTTCACATGCCGTTTAAATCAAAACAAAAAACAAACAAATCAATTGAATTACGATTATGTCTGATTAAACTGTTATTATTCCAGTTGTATTTTGTGTAAGTAATGTTTCTCAAAAATCAGAATTATATAAGCCGTATATGAAAAATACAAATTTCACGCAGAGTTTATATTCATACGAATTCCCAATCTATTCCACTATCATTAATCTGTAGAGATAAACAAAATAATTGGGTTGTTTAGTTGATATGCTGTGAAGTTCTGATTTGTGTTTATAGTCAGTGAATCAGCTCTTGGAAATGGCATGTGATATAAGGAAATTTAATACTATATCTGTATTAGAATCTTTTTATTTTAAATTAATCTGTGCTAATTTGTTAAATATGTTCAAGAAACAGGAGTTTATTAGAAATGTTTTTAGCTGAAGTTACATTAAGTTGTGCTTATCGATTGTTTGGAGTAATTATTCGGGGTTGACTACGTTATGATTAAGCGTTTAATATACGTTAAGTGGTGCTTAACGATTGTTTTGAGTAATTATTCAGTGGTTGACTACGTTATGATTAAGCGTTGAATATATGTTAAGCGGTGCTTATCAATTGTTTGGAGTAATTATTCAGTGGTTGACCACATTATGATAAAGCGTTGAATATACGTTAAGTGGTGCTTATCTATTGTTTGGAGTAATTATTCAGTGGTTGATTACGTTATGATTAAGCGTTGAATATACGTTAAGTGGTGTTTAACGATTGTTTGGAGTAATGATCCACTGGTTGGTTGCCTAATCGGCTGCAGCTGTAAATTACACCGACTGCACCTTTGATGAGGGGTAAGACACCCTTCCCAACGAGTGTCCTGGATAAGACACAAAACAGTCTGATGGATGAGTTTCCAGTAACGCTGGAGCTTTGAGGAATGAGGACAACCCCATCATTGCCATCGAAATCAGGTATGCTCTGGTGGTAACACCTAATAGGGCCCTCTCTATGGTTTAAATAGAACTTGAGTTTTCTGTTGTGTGCATTTAAACTGCGTATTTATGCCAAAGTGAATTGTTTGAAATAGAACTGTTTTGACATTTAAACTGCGTACTCATGCTAAATTGAATTGCTCAAAATAGAACTGTTTTGATATCTAAACTGTGTACATATTCTAAACTTAATTATCTGAAATAAAACTATTTTGACCCTTAACTCTGAGTATTGCCCAGTCGCCCGGGGCTCTAGAATTCACTGACTGTACCTCTGCAGAGGGATAAGGCTCCACAACGAGTGTCCTGCATATGACACTAAATAATCTGATAGTGAGGTTACAGTGATGCAGGAGGTTTGGGGAATGCGGAGCACCCCTTCATTGCCACTTATGCTAAATTGAATTGTTTCAATAAGAACTTTTTGACTAAACTAAAGAGTTTAAAATAGGAATGTTTTTGACAATTAAACTGTGTACTTACATTTACAGATGGTACTTATACTAAACTGAATTGTATGAAATGGAACTGTTTTTGACATTGAAACTCTACTTACGCTGAACTGAATTGTTTAGAAAAGAACTGTTTTGACATTTAATTGCGTGTAAACAAAATATATAGTAACACTAATGTTGATTGGTTGAATTAGAACAGGTTGATTAAACTGAATAGTCGACTGGGGCTGTAGAATACACTGACTGCTTCTCTCCTGGGGGTTAAAACACTCTCCCCAACGGGTGTCCTAGATATGACATTAAACAATCTGATGATGAGGTTCCAGTAATACTGGAGCTTTGTGGAATGCGGAGTACCTCTTTATTACCATCACTCCCAGTTCCACTCTGGCCTGGAGTGGTAGCACCTGGTAGGGTCCTATCTATGGTTCAAACAGAACTAAACTGTATAGTTATGCTAAACTGAATTGCTTGAAATAGAATCGTTTTGACATTTTACTGATCCGTTTTGACATTTAACTGTTTGTAAACAAAAACTTTACTTAAACTAAACTGAATTGTTTGAAATTCGATTCAGCGTTAAACAGCCCAAAAATTGCTCAAACTCCTTAAAACAACTAACCAACCAACCAACCCTCAGACCTTAGTTTTCTAGAGATTTTTACAGATTTTAAAAGCTCTATGTGCGTGCCGCAAATTACAGTGCTTATATTGCTATTTAAACAACTTTGACTCCATAAATTTACTTACAGAAGATTATTTCAATTGTCTCTCTAAATTATGATGGCATCTCAACATCAAAAATTGGTTTTGTTATTTTTCCTAAATAAAAATCATTCTCAATATTTTCCTCAACTAATAATTATTGCTGTGATATTCCATTGAAAAAATATAATCCAATTATATTCTTTCTTCATACGATCATTGGATTGCTTTGTTTTCTTTAATACCGATTAACAAACTGTTTTATTTCCTTTCTTTTCAAATAATATTGGAGCGTTCTTTAGGGAAAAAATAATCAGCGCTTCGATAATTTTTTTCAACTAAATGCAATTTTTTAATTTAATTTTGTCTTAAATTTTAATTGCAAAACCATCAAGTTATTGACCTCTGAATTTTAACTTTTTTTTAACAGAACAGCCAATTAGTTGAATTAGACAATTGTGTTTTTTTAAATTAATATTGATGTTTAAAACCGCTCAGAACTGCTGAGTGTTTTGAACAGAGAATAATTGACTGAAAAAAGACGTCGATTTGTGAGGAATCGAAACAAAACAAGATATAATTCAGATTTTTAATTATTATTATTACTCTTATGAAAGTTTTTCACACCAGCGTGAACCGATGTTTCTCATTGGAGTTTGAGCGACAGCAAGACTCCTCAAGTCCTCAGGATTCTTCTCAGTATTCTGGCCGATCTTAAAGAAAGCTGTAGTTCTGATGTCTTCCACTTGTCCTCTTATTTCCAAATCCACAATTCGGCAAGTTCTCTTTTTTTTTCTTTTTTTATTTATCATTATTAGGTCTGGTCGTCTAGCCGGGATTAGGTGATCTGTTTGTGCGTCTTGTTTTCTAGTTACTCTAATCTTCTTTTCAAAGTGCTCCAATGACAATTGGTATCACCGTCAACCTCATGTTCCTCAGCTTTTTTTTTTTTTTTTTTTTTGTTCTCTGGGAAGTGCTTTGTGTATCTCTTAATTTTTTGTTATTTTCTCTCTGTGGTGCGCTGGGACACCAAATTCATCTGTTCAGAGCGTTTTCTTTTTTCGTTAATTATCACTCGGTCTAGTCTTCTGACCGGGTTTAGGTGATCTGTTTGTATATCAAAAACCCTGGTAACTTTATGCGTCCCATTTTCCTGGACGGATTCGGGTTTGTACATACACCATTTGATAGTGTAGTCAAATTTCAATTTCTTGCATAATTCTCAGGAGATAACCTTCCACACCCAGTCAGGTTTAGTCTTATACAAATTTTGCACAAGTTACCAACATGCGCTTATTATGTGATTAACTCCTTCGTCCGGATCTTCACATAATGTACACGTATTTTCTGTTACGTATTATCTATTTTCGATTTAACATAGTTGGTTCTTAAAGCATTGTTTTGCGCTACTATAAAAAAAGATTCAGTTTCTCTCGCAAGATTTCCCTTTCTTAGCCATTTCTATGTCTTCTAGTTCGAGTTTTCGCTATTTTATTGTTTGAAATATCCATACAATTGCTTTTCTTCCCATATTTCTTTTCTAGTCATTGTTATTTTTCTCCTTATATTGTCAGTGCTGTAATTGGCCTCTGTAAAAAATAATGCTTAATTCTTTTTAATGTATTCTTGGAGTTTTCCTATTGAAACATCTTGACAATCTTCGGGCTAGCGAGTCCTCTTTTACTTCTTTTCTTGACACAAATATTCTATCTATATCACCACTTAAGTGTTGAACTTTGTACATTTTCACAACTTTCTTGTCCTCAATTTCATTTTTCTGGGTTCTTCCCTTGTCTATTTTGAGAATAGTCCCGAATAAATGGTATTGCCTAGATGTTAATCCCTTTGATTAGATATCTGCGGTGGAGTTTAATTTCTCGAGGTTTACTCGTACGCTAGAGTTGCCCTTATTTTTTCTTGTTTGATGGTGTCCGCTTCCAATATTCCCAAGTACTTGTAGTTTTCCTTCTCTCTGAGTTTTCTGATTCTTTCTTGATTTTGCCGTTCTATTCCTTCTATCATTTGTCTTTTTACTTATCTCATTATGCGCATGGCAGAAATCTCGCCCCCACACACGTTAACTTACTTCCAATTTCCAATTTTTTCCATCAGGTCTCTTTTCTCTGGTCAACGGCACCATTTGTAACGTTATACCCTCTCGCCCCCACACACGTTAACTTTCGACTAACCATGTCACTTCTTACGCCGGCAGGTGATCAACTAGTGGTTCGAGGGGGTAACGCACATTTCCTTACCTACACAAGAATACGATCGAGGGAACAGAGAAAATAGAAGGACAAACGAACAAACACGAACAAAGCTTGGGGTTAACCAAGAGCAGAGGAAGGTATGCAACACTATATGCATGTGCAGACTATCGCTAGCGTGGGTTACTAGCGAAAATTCCACAAGCAACTCGAATGCAGACATCTTGAGACTCAATCTTCTTCGCTGGACCCTATCTTGTCTCCTCTACTGTCTCCGGACTCCAGTGTTGACTGCCCCTGTCCGTGGTTCCACGCCAACTCTCTGCTGCTCGCCTCTCTGCTGTCCAACGCCAACTGCTCTCGTCCGGGTCCCCCGTCAACTGCTTCTCAGCTCCTTTGTCCAGCCAACTCTCATTCGCGTCCCCTTCCCACTTCCGGATACGGCGAGATTTCATCCTTTGTCTGGTTTCGCGCCAAAACAGACAAAGGAATCGTCTGCTTTGGCGCCCCACCCACATAGTGCTACAGTATATCCTTAATGTCTGTATTAGAGTCTCGAATTCTTTGTCATTTTTTGCAAACAGGTTGATGCTATTAAAAACAAATAATGGCGAAATGGCCATTTTTCACCTGGCGTCAATTCTACTTTCAACGCACACAAGACGGAATATATGTGCTTTAATCAAACAGGCGACATCTCCATGCTAAACGGTACAGCTCTGAAACTAGTTGACAAGTTCACCTTCCTGGGAAGCAGTGTCTCATCAACCGAGACAGACATCGACGCGCGACTAGCGAAGGCGTAGACAGCTATCGATAGACAATCAGGGATGTGGGATTTAGACCTGACCGATAGAATAAAACGCATTTTCTTCCAAGCAGCGGTTGTGTCGATGCAGCTATATGGATGCACTACATGGATGCTAACTAAACGTACGGAGAAAAAGCTTGACGGCAACTACACAAGAATTCTGCGATCAATATTGAAAAGAATTAAAGACAGCACCTCACAAAGCGGCAGCTGTACGGTCACCGACCACCCATCACGAAAACTATCCAAGTTAGACGAAGCACATATGCGGGACAGTGCTTGAGAAGTAGGGACGAGTTCATAAGGAATGTACTCCTGTGGTCCCCTTCACAGAGACGTGCAAATAGGACGACCAGCTAGAACATACATACAGCAGCTCTGTGCCGATACGAGATGTAGCCCTGAGGACCCCCTGGAAGCAATGGACGATAAGGAGGGGTGGCGAGAGAGGGTCAGGGATATCCGTGCTGATAGCGCGACATGATGATGATGATGAATAGATCTCTCTAATATGTCCTGTTAGGATATTCCACATCAGGTTATTGTTCTATAGTTGCTGGGGATGGCACTATTTCGGTGATCTTTCTGGATTAGGGCTGTCTTCTCTATTGTCAAGAATCAGGTATATGAATATTTACCAACCCCCTCTACGCGAGTAGGATGTGACACAAGGTCAATTTTTAAGCGGGGTTTAAGAGGTTTGAATTCAGAGTTTTCCTTTTCCAAGAATGGTTTCCTAACCAAATCTAATGAAAAATCTGCTATTTACCCATTGCTGGAAGGAGAATAATTGGATCTATGCCTTTCCCAAGAGTATTAGTACTATCTTAAATGCAATCAGCCTCGTTCCAGGATTTGAACTCGTGTCACCGTGACCATTTCCTACGGTGATAACCATTACACAACGGGTACATTCGATCCGGGTATACGTGTTTCTTCTCGGCATCTTCTCTGTTGAAGAGACACTCTGCCGTTGATGGACGAATGTTTTGAAACAGAATTCATAAACGGCATCATAGCCGGTGTTTTACAACTCTGTATTTTCTTGATTGTTGCTCAAAACGATTCTTGGTGAATTTTAGCCTCAGGGCCTTATTCGAGTCAATGTAATTTTTTTTTCATGTTATTTATCCATTCGACTTTTCGGTTATGTAATTTCCATTCCTATATTTTTCTCCAAAATAATTTAGCTTCCTTTGCATCCTGTTGCTGTTGTGTCCTCGTGCATTCTCCACCTACGTATTGGTAGAATTTTCTTTCATTATTTTGGAAAGACCTGTTTTGTTTATTCTGATTGACTGTCTCGTTATCTTGTACGTCTCTCTTCTTTCACCAATATCTAGATTATTCTCTTGTATAGTCAGTTGTATTGTCAGACTTGTCTGGTGTTTTGTTTAGGTCTTTCCTCTCCAACATATTTCTGCATCTTTTTTTCTTTCTTAGCGCTCTCGATTGTTGCTGCAGTTTCTTTATCAGCCTTTCTAACTTAATTTGCCATCCAGGTTTTATATTTTATTTCGAGTTCCTTGAGAGAAAACCGATTTTATCACAGACTACTTTTGCTCCGGCATAAATTAGGTTGCTTAATTCAGTGCGTTGTGCGGGATTTCCTCGGGGTGTAATGGTTAAAGTGCTGGACTGCGGATTCGTAGTAAGTGAGTTCGAACTCCAGTCGCGATATTACGTTCACTTTCGGATAAATACACTTGGGAAAGGCATGAACCCCCAAATCCTTCCATCTATGGGTTAAATAGCATTACTGCTGTTCTTTTAGAAAAATGGCTTTGGCATTAAATAACCCACGAAGGTTGATATGCCATTAAAAATTGTTAGTGATGTTGTTCGTTGGGATATTTGGTGGTAATTTATTTACTTTTAGTACCATGAATTTTTTCCCTGTTTTGATTTCTCAGAAATGGTAATGTATTCATCTTTTCAGTCACTATTTTCATTCGTAACACTAGATTTATAATGTATTCTTGTGATAACATTCGTTTTGTGTTGCTTGGGTGTGTGGCCTTTCCGTTTTTAGCATTTTGCTTTTAAATTCGTTGAAGAGCTATTGCTTTTTAGTGGCTAGTGTTTCGGTACGGATCTTTTTCATATTCTTCTTTATTTACTTTTTCGGTTGGGTTTGGTTTTGTTTCTTTGTTTAATGGCATATCAACTTTTGTAGGTTATTTAATGCCACATCCATTCTTTTAGAAGAAAAGTAGTGGTACTATTTAACCCATAGCTGGGAGGAGAAGGGGGTTCATACCTTTCCTAAGGGTATTTGCCGAATGTGAACGTAATAGTGCGACTGGAATACGAACTCACATACTACGATTCCGCAGTCCATCGCTTTAACCATTACACCACGAGGACACCCCCTTACTTTTTCGTATATTTCTGGTATCTAAAAAACAGAAAACCAACCTTTGATATAAGTCTAGCTCGGCCAGCAAGTCTTTGACTTGTTGCATTAATTCTTGAAGATTTTAACAAAATTTCTATCCGTCTTTTTCTACATCTGCTTTGTATAGGATTGCTCTTAAAATAACATATAAGTACATGTTTATTGTCTTCCCCAGTCCATTTTCCCGTTTAATATTTCTTCAGAGTTGAGGTGATCGTTGTTTGTATGTACTTGAAATTAAAACGCCCAACATTCACAGGATTCGGATTGGATCCTCCATGTTAGCTATCATTGGAGCACCTGCCGATCATGACACCCAAACGATTTGTCTGGTTCCCACTTTGAATTAGGTTAGGATTTTTCATTTTTGTAGGTAGCAATGAGTAAAGTGTTCGCCAATGGTCCGGGAGACCGAGGTTCAATCCCAGGTCGAGTCATACCAAAGACTCAAGAAATGGTACTTGATGCCGCCTGGCTTAGCATTCAGCATTATAAGGTAAAGATCAAGGGTAAAGTGAAGCAATCCAGGGAATGGAGTAGCGCCCTCCCCACACCTCGGTGTAGTAGTTGTTGAAAAGAAAGCCATCAAAAAGAGGCTATATTGTGGCTCCACCAGATCCAGTGGTTGTTTATTATCTGAGCTCCAATCTCAAATGGTACCTAGAACTTTTCCAAGAAAGAGTGCGCTTAAACGAGTCAGAAAAAGTCCGATTTTAAATTTACTAAATTATAACTTAGTAAAAGATCAATAGTCACTTTTATTAGAAAATCTGTTCAGTTTAAATCTTCCGACGATAATTACAAAAAGTACTACCTGCTGTATGGCTCAACTTATAACTAACAGTATTGTTCAATCGTTTAAACTCGTGTCATTTTGAGGTAATCGTCAATGACCGATAATTTCTATGTGTTTCAAGTAATCCAAATTATTCAAAACATTATTATTGCTAATTTTTCTCAAACGGCCTTTTGTCAAAAGATTCTTGTCATGTGTTTTCGGGATGGAGGGAGACTTCAACGACTACTAAATTGGCCATTCTTTATATTATATGTTTTTCCTTTTTTATGCTTTTCCCCTAATCTTCCTTATATATATATAATCTAACTTTAAATTCAAATGGACAAACATTAAATATTACTTAGATAGTACAGCGGTACATTTTGGAAAATATTTACAAACATACAACAATTTTTAGCTAATAAACGAAGATTAATTCAAATGTTATTAGGCGTGTTTTTAACCTTTTTAATCCTACTTGGATCTCCTCTATTTCAACCGTTTCTCTTCCAATATTACTTGCTAAATATTTCTGATGGTCGTCTTTTCTCAAAAGAATTCTTGTCATATGGTTTTAGGATGGAGATAAGTTTCGAAACCATCTCTTATTGGTAGTTTGAGTTACAGTAAGTCTCATCTGGTCCCCAAGACTCTTCTAAGTATTCTGTGATTTTCCCACATTCTATTTTCAATATTGAGGGGGACTGCCCGAAAAAGTCATTGTCACTCTTATGTATTTCAGTTCTCTGGGTTGTTCCAGGTATTTTCAGTTCTCTGGGTTGGTCCAGGTATTTTCCTCATCTTTCACTTTACTTCACTTTCAGTTATTTTCATGTTGATGATTGCTCCATCTTCACAAATCTTTTTTTAGATGAGGTATTGTCAGTCGTAAATATAATTAATTTATATTGATATTTTCTCGCAATGCATAATTTCGAATAAAAAATACATGAACATTATAACTATATATCATTATAAATGCTTATTTTTTAGTCCTCTTCTATTTTAAAAATCATCATACCGTAATTATTCTTATTTATATTATATATATATATATATATATACCAACTCCACCGTACGATTAGGATATGGGATGAGGCTAATTTTTTAGAGTTTGAATTCAGAGGGGTTTTTTTCTAAACCGGTTGCCATAGCAAGGTTAAAGAACCCAGACTGCCCTACTATTTACCCATAGCTGGAGGGAGAATAGTTGATGCATACTTTTCCCGGGATATTAGCATCATGTCAAAATGCAAACAGCCTCGTCCATGGTTTGAATCCAGTCGTGGGTTAAACAGTACCAATGCTGTTCTTATACAAGAATGGTTTTGGCATTAAATAAACCATGAAAGTTGATACGCCATCAAACAAATCAACTAAACCAAACTAAATGCTAACGCTACCACACCAAGTCGAAAGTCGTAACACAACACAAATATAAAAGGACTCTGTTGTTTCATGATACGAAATTTTATTTAACTACTAAGTCTTTTTTTATAGTTGCTGCGAACTCGAGCAAAATAGATTAAAGGAATTACTTGAGCCTATTAGATAGGCAGAAACTAAGTCTAAGCAGACGAAACAGACGACCAGAGGCTTAATTTTTTTTTCATAACCGGCCCGGCCCCACCTGGGCACGTGAACTGTCTTCCGACTTCACCAACGCTCCACCTCCAGCTGACTCTGCATCTTTTTTAATCTTCTTATATATTTTTTCTAATTATTCCCTTGGCTAATGCCTTAATAACACGTAATCACTAAAACTTTTAAGTGCCACATCATTCTAAATATCAACTTATATGTATCTAGACGTTTAATTTAACATATATTTCGCTTACAGCTGATTCTCAAGAAAACATGTCCTACTTTATTTTGACAGGATCTGACACGCGAAAGCAAAATAAGTTCTACGCAAGTCCTGACCTTTAGAAATCGAAAAAATGCAACTACGAACGCAAGGGTTTTTAGCTAGCACAAAATTTATCAGTTAGATAAAACAAATAACTAAAATGATTTATAAAATCCTTAATTATATTACATGAATTCTTATATGAATGCTTGGATGTTTCAGTAAAAACTTGCAATCAAGGAATTCAGAAGAAAAAATTGACCACGGTGATTTGAGAAACAATGCTGGAGTAAGAAAAATCCCAATTTTTTTAATAATTACCAACAAACTATTTGCTTAGAAATCTTACGTATGTAATAATATCATATAAGAATAAAATGAGACTCTGACGTGTGAACACCGATCGCCAGTGGACGGAAGTGACGAGTTTCTAGATAATATAAATAGAGGTACGGTGCCGATAGGATTTAGTCCAATGTCAATCAGTTGGACCGACTTTAAAGAGATAGCCTTTTCAGTAATAGCTTTGCCGGCAGTGTACGGATAGTAACTATCATTTGCTTTTCTTATTTTCTGTCATTGTGTTATTTCTGTTGAATTAAATACTTATGCTTTTGTTAAGTTGTCTTTTAATTGTTTTCTTTTCTTTTTATGCACAAATGAACGTTACAATAAAGGAAAACAAGACTTGACATTAAAAAACACACAAGGGTTGATATACTATTAAACAAGGACAAGCCAACACAACGAAAATATACAATAACAACCTATACAATATTTAATACACATATACAGGTAGTGCTCCTTTATTTAATGGCATATCAACTTTCTTGAGATAATACACTTCATTTGTTAGTTTTTTCTTTCCACTGAAACAATAAGATTAATATATATTTAGATATTCTATTTTGTGGAGAATGGTATTGCTGGTACCGATAAATCTTCGGAGAATTTTTTTCTTTTTTTTTTTTTTCAACCTTCAACAATACATAGTTGGAGCTTAGTAGGACTTCAGAACTCATCAGAACCTCAGACCGCATCAAATCTTCAGTGAACCAATGTGCAATAATGTATTTTTACTATGCTACTTAGTGAGGATAGATAAAGTTAACACAAGGCAACATCATCGTAGCTGAACACAGTGACTGGTCAGCAGAAGCAACATCTTTATAGAAAAATACCCTTATTTATTACGGTGAAGCTATATGGATAAGCGTAACAGACGAACGGAATAAAACACAAAGAGAATTACAATGAAGATGAGTTAATTCTTGAATTTTAGAATTTATTGCACATCTTTTAGGACTCTTCATCGAATCAAATGAGATCAACATTTAACCCTTGCCCAGCTGCTTTGGCGTTAAGTCAACAGGGACATGAGAGGAGACGACGCTAAAGCATGCTACATCTCTGCAGTGGCAAATTCCAACTAGTGACTGGAGATTAGCATGATCTGGATTTACGTTTTCTTTTCGACTGTACCCTCTGAAATAAATTTACAGTCCATCAGCAGTTTTGTTAACTTCATGGCATAATCGAATTGGTTTAGTTTAGTTTGGTTTGGTTTGGCTGGGTTTTATTGCGTATCAACATCATCATCATCATCATATCGCGCTGGTAGCACGGATATCCCTGACCCTCTCTCGCCACTCATCCCTATCGTTCATCGCCCTAGGTAGGTCTTCAGGACAACATCCCGTATCCTCACATAGCTGCTGAATGTACGTTCGTGCTGGTCGTCCTGCTTTTGCGCGGCCATGTGTGGGGATCCATAAGAGTACATCTCTTATGAGTTCATCTCTGCTTCTCCAGCAGTGTCCTGCATGTCTGGTTCGTCTAACTCGAATAGTTTTCGTGATAGGGGGCAGGTGGCCGTACAGTTGGTGTCTTGTGGGGTGTTGCTGCCAGGACTTGTTCAGGATTGCACGCAACATTCTTGTGTAGCATATCAACCATTGTCGGTTATTTAATGCTAAATCCTTTTTATATATAGATATTAAATATATATGATTTGGTTTGGTTTAGTTTCATGGAATATCAACAATTGTCGGTTATCTAATGCCGAATCTTCTTTATACAGATATCTAAAGATATATGATTTGTTCTGGTTTGATTTTATTGTATATAAAACATTATAGGTTATTTCATGCTAAATCCTCGTTATACATATCTATAAGATTTATATGATTTGGTTTGGTTTGGTTTTATGGCGTATCAACCATTGTAGGTTATCTTTTTGCTAAATATTCTTTATACATATATAATAGATATAGATCATTCAGTTTGGTTGGGTTTTATGGCATATCAATCATTATAGGTTATTAAATGCCACATCCTCTTTGTACGAGGAGCAAACGATAAGTTTCCAGACTTTTTTCGTATGGGCATTTAAAATTGTCGAAGACTTTTGAAAATTCAGTAGTTTATTGTTATACATATTATGAGATGACTGACCAATTTTCATAATTTCAAATTTAAATGAACAGCAACAGCAGCATTTGGAATACACCCTACTAAAGCCTGATTCCCACAGCTGGTGAATTTCAAAATGCAATCTGACACATTAGAAAAACGATATACAATAAAATTCTGTTATAAATTTGGAAAAATGCCACAGAAACGTATGGAATGCTTCACCCTGCTTTTGGACCATCTTGCACGAATCGAGCATCAGTTTTTGAGTGACATAAGCGATTCAAGGAAGGCAGGGAATCTGTGAGGGATGAAGAGAAGTATGGGAGGAGTAAGTAAGTCAGTACACCAGAGTTGATTGGCCAAAGGGTTAGAAAGCGATTACACAAGAGTTGATTTCCAAAGGTTTAGGGTTAGGGTTAGGGTTACTATGTTGATGTTTTAAGGGAGTTCAGGAAGAGATTCCGTCGGAAGAGACCAGCACTCTTCAAAATGGGTTAGTGGTATTTCCAGCAGGACAATGCACCAGTCCACAACACCATCTTTGTCATCGACTATTTGACCAAGATGGGCATCAAGACAGTTCCCCACCCTCCCTATTGTCCAGACCATGCTCCCTCTGACTTTTGCTTATTCTCTAAGCTCACAGGCTGTCGTTATGAGACAACTGAGAAGATGAAAGAAGCTGTGACGAATGTCATTGACACGCTCGCACAAGAGGACTTCCATGGGGCCTTCCAGAAGTTGTTGGAACGGTAAAACAAGTGCATTGCAGCCGAAGGGGATTACTTAGATGGAGACTTGGGTTTCATGTGTGTACAATCAATAAAAGTGCACAAACGAAAAAAAGTCTGGAAACTTATCGTATGCACCTCGTACATGTATATTAAAGATTTTATATTTGGTTTGGTTGGGTTTTATGATATATCAAAAATTATAGGTTATTTAATGCCAAATCCTATTTTTACAAATATATATAAAATATATGATTTCTAAACACGTTTTGTTGATACATTTTTAAACGAGCCAGAGCTTTTTTACACGGTTAAATGGTTTTACCTATTTTTGCCTTATAAGAATAATTCTATTTACTATTAATCAATTGTTTGTTTGCACACTGTTAAATGTTTTCAAGTATTGCTATGTTTCACAGACAATTCAATTAAACATCAGTCATTTGTTTACACACTGTTAAATGACCAAACAGTTCTGTTTCAATCAATTTAGTTTAGCATAAGTACACTGATTTTTGTTAACACCCCGTTAAATGTAAAAACAGTTCTTTTTCAAAGAATTCTGTTTAGCATGAGTGCACAGTTAAAATGTCAAACAGTTCTCTTTGACCTATAGATAGGACCCTATCAGGTGCAACCAATCCAGGCCAGAGTGAACCTGGGCGCGTTGGCAATGAAGGGGCACAAACGAATTCATGACGGAAGATGTTAATTTATTCGGTACTAAGATATTTTTTACACCGCCATGTGTCTTCATGCTGAAGAAACATTTGTTGTCTTTGCTGCAAATGACATAAGTAATATTACCTCACCTCAAAGAAAGTGTATCCTACTGATATGCAAATACATAAACACACAAAAAGGGAAGGGGTTGCCCTTGTGGTATAATGGTTCAAGTGCTGGACAGCGGATTCGTAGTAAGCGAGTTCGAACTCCAGTCGTGCTATTATGTTCACTTTCGGAAAAATATCCTTGGGGAAGATATAAACGCCCTTACCCTCCCAGCTATGGGTTGAATAATACCACTAGTGTCCTTATACAAGGGTGCCTTTGGCATATATAACCAACGAAGGTTGATATGTCATTAAACAAAGAAACCATACAAAAGAGGGAATCTCCGTAGGATAAAGGGTAAAGTACTGGACTGCAGCCTCTAAGTAAGCTAGTTAGAATTCCAGGTACGTTAGTTGGTACACTTTCGGAATAGTATCCTTGGAAAGGCAAGAACCCTTCTATCCATCTCGATGATGATGAAAAATAAATGGAACGGTGGATATACTAAAAGCACAAACAACGAATTCAGTTCAGAATATTTCGTTCTTCCTTATTGAAAAGAACTTTTTCAGTTTAGAAAAACAGGATCTTTTTCTTAAGTTTAGCAAAAAGAAGAAATAGACAAGACTGTATAAATATAAATATGAAAGTGGGTAGATAGAATATAGAAAAGTGGGAATACGTTAAGGATTGAGTGGTGACGGTAGAAGTTGATTTTGAATTAATTACAATGAGGAAAAAAATGGATAATATGAGGAAGAGGGAGGAATGGAAGAGAAGTAAAAGGAGATATGGTGACATGCGTGTTGGGGTGATGGAGTGGAGGCCCAGGTACATCCTGTCGCTTCAAAAATTTTTGACTGCATTTGAATATCAAATTGAAAGTGAAAATTAAAAATCTCGAGGCTCAAAATGGAAAAAAAATATGCAGGCACTGTAGGAGAAAAAAAATTGTCTTGTTTTTCTTGTTGAAAATCGTTTATCCATTTTCTATTTTGATATCATTTTCGTATAGAATAATAAGTTGGCGACTGTAGTCTAGGGTGACTAGAAGGCTCCCTTTTCAATAGCGACTACACCGAGGTTTAGGGGAGGGTGCTTCTCTTTTCCCTGGATTTCTCCACTTTACCCTTGATACGTACCTTATAATGCTGAGTGTTAAGCAAAGAGGTATCAAGTACCATTTTTAAAGTCTTTCATGACGCGAGCTTGGATTGAACCCAGGTCTCCCAGACCATTAGCAAACACTCTACCCACTAGGCCAATGTAGAATAGTGTTTGCTAAGTTGGGTGAAATCTGGTAAAATCCAGGTCTTTGTGGAATGTTGCTGCTTATGGAAGTGACTGTAGATTCTAACAATCTGCGGGATTTTTTTTTAAATGTATGGGTTTAGTTAGAGTGGCTTGGGAGTAATTAAAAGTGATCGACAAACAGGAATATTTCTTTGTTATACTGAGCGAATCATTTGTAATTAGAATAGTTTCTCCAATCTATAATTGTTTGCAAATGTTTGACATTAGTTACTTGAAACCATATATGTGGGGAGTCTTCTGGGTGTAGTTTCTAACGTCGTGTTTTGTACCCAAAGAAGAGTTGAATATAAACTCCTTTATTCGAAACGTCGGATGTTGCGTATAAGAGAGAGAGAGAGAGAGAGAGAGAGAAAGAGAGAGAGAGAGAGAGTTGGGCTTCTATGATTGACACAACGTGACGATAGATATATTCAGAGCCTTGCTTCTCAGTCTTCTTTCACTGGTAACTGATTCAGAGCCAGTTCTCGACACGTGAGCAGCCATATCCTCTGGATGACTTGTCTACACGGCTGACTGCCGATTCTGATTGACTGACAACTGGGGTCGAAAAACTTCTGTATATATTTTCTGGACGCCCATACATTAACTGTTTCCGGTGCAACACACGTGATTCAATTCCGCTGTCCCTCGTTTACCTTAGGACGTGGGTGCATATCCTGTCTACGAAATGAACTCTGACCGGGTGTCAAAGGTTAACGCGTAACACTGGACTGCGACATCGTAATAAGCCAGTTCTAATTCCAATTACGCTGTGACGTTTGCTTTCAGACCAATACCCTTCGGAAAGGCATGAACCCCCCTTATTACCCCTGTTATACGTTAGATAGTGCAACGAATGTTCTTGTAAAAGGATGGCTTTCGCATTAAATAACCTTCGAAGGTTTATATGCCACTAAACAAAGAATCGAAACCATATATTTGCACGCAGAAAAAAGGCTCATTTCGGTATTATATAACCAAGCAAGGGTTGACCTGTTGTTAAAACAACTAATCAATAAACCATCGATCTTCAGGTGGTAGTGGTAAGGATTAGTGTTACGACGTTTGATCAATTTTCTTCTTTTCCATTTGTTGACTGCTTCCACTGGCCGTTATAAACATGGTTATCTCAGCTCTAAAATGGTTTTATTGCAACTCACATGATTCTGCTATTTATTTCACAAACACCGATCGTTTTAAAGTGACGAATTGGCTGCAGGCGCGTGCCAAATTCCAAATCGAGAGTCGATCAATCAGCTAAATAATATGTACGAGAGTGAATAAAATGTAATTTTGCTAAATTGACAAATTCACTTATATTACTCGACCCTAGCTTGCGCAACACTTCTTACAAACAGTTCAAAATACACTGGGTGTATTAAATAACAATTTACCTCACTACCCTCAGGTCTCTTGATGATTTTTCATTAATTAAAAACTCTCTTTCTCCCTTTCACTCTTTCTCTCTCTCTCTGAGAATGATTAATTTTCAACTACTTTTCTAGTTTTCTCTTCATTTTTATGAGAAAAAAAAATTGCTACTTTTCTAGTTTTCTCTTCATTTTTATGAGAAAAAAAAATTGCATTCTTAAAAGGGGGAAGTCCTTATAGGGTGATGGTTAATGTGCCGTAATGTGACGTTGTAGTAAGTGAGTTCAGATTCCAATCGCGATATTGCTTACACTTTCTCACCGATATCCATAGTAAATGTATAAACACCCTTCTCACTGCCACAGATATGGGTTTAAATAGTACCACGACTGTTCTTCTACAAGGATATATCGACATTAAATAACCCACGAAGGTTGACATAACGTTAAACAAAGAAACTTCATAATATATATTTCGTATTATCAGTGACAATAAAAAATTGTTTAACTTGGAAAAAAAAACTCCTCTGCTGGGACATGCTCTCTCCAACTAACTTGAACTTCCTGTGCACCGAGTTATTTTATTGTTTTACGCCCACGCAATTTAAACCGTCGACAGTCAAGGTTATCCCCTGACATCCTCGACCGGATGCACCTGTTATTTACACAGGTGCATTTCTTATTTTGACAGCTTGGCCGGGTCGGAGGTCAATATGCAATACATGGTGACACGAGGAGTAGACAGAATTCTTGAAAGCCTACGCTAACCATACTATGCTGACCCCGACCCCAACACGCGGTACATCTTGTTCATTATCTCTGTCGGTAGAGATTCGAAAAACTTGACCACACGCCTCAATGGCAGAAAACTCAACTGCAGTCTTAAAGGGTCGAATATCCAACAACTGTCTTTTCAAAATTCTCAAATTCTTAGGACCATCTCTTCTGGGCATGACGTCATCCACACTCCAGACTCATTTATTGTCTGGGGGTTTATCATAACAAATTGTGATTGTAATATCCTTTACGCGTGGGCGTAAGACTGCACCATCTGATTATGCACCTGTACTAAGAGATCCGAGTGGTTCAAAGCCTTACCAAACTGAATGATAAAATATAATTAACGAAGAATGATTAAGATAGAAAAAAAAGTATTCCTTAGTTATATAACAATTTTTTATTAAAGAAAAAAATTATATTAAAGAAAAAGAGGTTATATAAAAAAAAAAAAAATTCAATCGAAGACTATCAATCTTATAAACAAATAAAAAATTACTGTTAATACGTACGACCATATTCTTAAAAGTTAGGAAAGCGGAAAGAGATAAAAAATTGAATAGAATAGTAATATTGTATTATTCTTAAACTATCGAAAAATGTATGTATTTATCCATCTTTTCTGCATGAACAGGATGTGACAAAAGGTTATTTGCCCAGTTGGCTGGGGCTGTAGAATACACCAACTGCATCTCTGTAGAGGGGTAAGACCCCTTACTAACGAGTGCCCGGGATATGACACTAAAAAATCTGATGGTGAGGTTCCAGAAATGCTGGAGCTTTGAGGAATGCGGTGTATCCCCTATCGATGGGTCAAATAGAACTAAACTGTGTACCTATACTAAACTGAATTGCTTGAAGTAGAACATTTGTCTACCCCACCCCGAGTATATATATATATATATATATATATATATATGCTTGCGTGTGTGTGTACGAGGAAAACTAACGAATGAAACTCTAAAGACAGTGAGACTGCTATAATATATATATATATATATATATATATATATGTGTGTGTGTGTGTGTGTGTGTGTGTGTGTGTGTTTAGTTAGGCAGCAGTCGTTCATATAAGCATGTTTCCTTAAGTAATAAACACAAACTGTATAATTTGATTAAGATCCTTTCGAGTTACCTGGGAAGGGTTTGGTTTCAGGTGGATAAATTTACCAAAGTTGTCCCGAGCGCTTTTGGACTCTTCAAAGGCCATCATCAGGGGTTGCTTACATGTGTAAAGAGTGTTGTTTTTTAAAATGAGTATTGAAAGTTTTCTTGAAAGTTTTTTTTTTGTTTTGCTTTTATAACATAACAAAAATATGCAAACGCAGAGTTGGATAAAATATATATGCATACGTTATAATATTCCTACTGTCCTTAGAGATTCATACCGTTTCACCCTAGCGTGTGTGTGTGCCTATATATATATATATATGTGTGTGTGTGTGGTTTAATATGTATATATATATGCAAGGAAAACTAATAAATGAATCTATAAAGACACTGAAAATATAATATATATAAATATATATATATATATATATATATATATATACGTGTGTGTGTCTGTGTGTGTGTGCGTGTGTATTCTCACTGTCTTTAAAGATGAGTTTTGTCTCACTATATATATATATATATATATATAAGTCTATGTGTGTATATATATGCATGTATGTATGTGTGAATATATATATATATATATATATATATATATATATATATATATATATTTTATAACATTCCCACTGTCCTTAGAGATTCGTTCATTAGTTTTCTTTGCCAACGTTCAGTGCAAATAACAGCTAAAATCGATGCCCATGATTTGGCTTACGACGAAAAGAAAGCTGACGAATGGTTGGGGAACAAGATAACATCTTTTTTTTTTTTTAAGATAAATACATGGTAGTCCTATCAATATACAATAATATAACTGGTTTGCTTTGGTTTTGTGTTTAATAGCATTTTAACCTTCGTGGATTATTTAAAGCCAAATCAATCCTTGTAGAAGAACACCAGAGGTAAAAATTTAACCCCTAGCTGGATGGATAAAGCAATTCAATACCTTTCCTAAGGGTATTAATTCTAAAGCTAGCGTAATAGTGCGACTGGAGTTCGAACTCGTGTAAAACGACGTGGGTTAGCTTCTGCACCACGGCGACGCCGTCACGGAGTAAAATATGGTAATAAAGTAGACTTCTTCAACTGATGCATTTTCTGACATCATAAAACACCGCATAAACCTACGTACTCATGTCAGAAAATAGGACAAATCAACAATAAAAATGTTGCCCAGTCGGCTGGGGCATTATAATACACCGACTGCATCTCTGCATCTCCCACAGAGTATCCTTGATATGACACTAAACAATCTAATGGTGAGCTTCCAGTAATTATGGAACTTTGCGGTATGCGGAGTACCCCTTTGTTGCCATCGCTTCCAGGTCCACTCTGACTCGGAGTGGTAGCACAAGATAGGGTCAAACCGAACTAAACTGTTTGGTTTGTTTGGTTTTGTGGCATATCAACCTTTGTAGGTTATTTAACGCCAAATCCATTTTTATGTGAATAATCTGTTCTATTGAAAACAGTTCAGTTTAGTATAAGTACACAGTTTAATTGTCAAAAACATTTCCATTTCAAACTATTCAAGCAGTTATATGTAATAATTCAGTTAAGTGTATATACAGTTTTAACGTCGAAAAACAGTTCTATTTCACATAATTCAGTTAAGCATAAGCACGCAGTTTAAGTGTAAGTACGGTTTAATTGTCAAAAACGTTTCTATTTCAAGCTATTCAGTTTACTCAATTCATTTTAGCATAAGTATGCTGTTATTTCTATTTAACCCATAGATAGGGCCCTATCAGGTGGTACCACTCTGGGTCAGAGTGGACCTGGGAGCGATGGCAATGAAGGGGTACTCCGAATTCCCCAAAGCTCCAGCACTGCTGGAACCTCACCATCAGATTGTTTTGTGTCATATCTAGGACACTCGTTAGGGTATTTCTACAGCCCCAGCTAACTGAGCAAGAACTAAACTGTGTAAAGTAAAGTTGGTGACTGTAATCGAGGGCAACCAGAAGGCTCCCTTTTCAATAGCTAATACACCGAGATGTAGGGAAGGAAAGTAATGTTGGCGACTGTAGTCGAGGGCGACCAGAAAGCCCCCTTTTCAATAGCTAATACACCGAGATGTAGGGAAGGAAAGTAAAGTGTGCGACTGTAGTCGAGGGTGACCAGAAGGCTTCTTTTCCAATAGCTACTACACCGAGATGTAGGGGATGGCGCTACTCCTTTAAACTGTGTACTCATGTCAAACTGAATTACTTGAAATAGAACTGTTAATTTCCATAAAAATGGATTCGGGCTTAAATAACTTACAAAGGTTGATATGCTTTAAAACACAAACAAACAATAAAAATCAAAGAGGAATTCATTATCCTCTGTATTCAATGATATATATATATATATATATATATATATATATATATATATATATATTATGGAAGTCAGACCTGACTGATAAATGAAGCGCAGTTTCTTCCAAGCAGCGATCGTGTTGATACTGCGATATGAATACACCACATGGATGCTGATTAACGGATGGAGAAAAAGCTTGACGACAACTACACAAGAATCCTGCGAGCAATATTTATCAAGTCCTGGAGATAACACCCAACAAAGCAGCATCTATACGGCCACCTACCACCCATCACGAAAACTATCAAAATTAAACGAACCAGACACGCGGGATACTGCTGAAGATGTAGGGACGAGCTCGCAAGGGATGTACTCCTGTGGACCCCTGCACATGCACGAGCAAAGGCAGGACGTCCAGTTCGAACATACATACAGCAGCTGTGTGCCGATACGGTATGTAACCCTGATGATCTCCAAAAAGCAATGGACGATAGGGAGGTGTGGCGAGAGACGGTCAGGAATATCCGTGCTGATAGCGCGACATGATATATATATATATATATATATACACGAGGTGCAACAGATAAGTTTCCAGACTTTTTTCATATGGGCATTTGAAATTGTTGTAGACTTTTGGAAATTCAGTATGTTATTGCTATACATCTTATGAGATGACTGACCAATTTTTATGATTTCAGGTTCAAATCAACAGCTACAGCAGGAATCGGAATACATCCTACTATAGCCTCAGCAGGTGATTTTCAAAAATGCAATCTGACACTTTAGAAGAACGATATACAATAAAATTGTGTTTTAAACTTGGAAAAATGCCACAGAAACGTATGGAATGCTTCACACTGCTTTTGGAGCATCAGTTTTTGAGTGGCATAAGAGATTCAAGGGAGTCTGTGAGGGATGATCAGAGGTGTGGCTGGAGTAAGGAAGTCAGAACACCACAGTTGATTGGCCAAAGAGTGAGGGTTAGGGTTACTATGTTGAGGTTTTAAAGGAGTTCAGGAAGAGATTCGGTCGGAAGAGGCCAGCACTCTTCAAATCGGGTCAGTGGCATTTCCAGCGGGACAATGCACCAGTCCTCAGCTCCATCCTTGTCATAGACTATTTGACAAAGATGGGCATCAAAACAGTTCCTCACCCTTCCTATAGTCCAGACCTTGCTCCCTGTGACTTTTGGTTATTCCCTAAGCTCAGAGGCTGTCGTTATGAGATAATTGTGGAGATGAAAGAAGCTGTGACGAAGGTCATTGACATGCTCACACAAGAGGACTGCCATGGGGTATTCCAGAAGTTGTTGGAACGGTACAATAAATGTGCATTGCAACCGGAGGAGATTACTTCGAAGGGGACTAGAGTTTCATGTGTGTACTATCAATAAAAGTGCCCATACAAAAAAGCCTGAAAACTTATCGTATGCACCTCGTGTATATATATATATATATATATATATATTTGAGTGTGTGTGTGTGTGTGTGTGTGTGTGTGTGTGTGTGTGTGTGTGTGTGTGTGTGTGTGTGTGTGTGTGTGTGTGTGTGTGTGAATGCAAATAGTTTGTAACGTTACTTTTAAACGAGTTAGTTGATTTCTTTTTACTGCGTTCTAGATAAAAATAGGGTTTGGCACTTTGTTTGGTTCAAGATCAATATAAGAAATACACTCAGGATAACCCTATAGGTGCTAGGGCTTTTGACGACCAGCTGATTGATCGGACTGAACCTATCAAGCACAGTAAAGGCCAAAGTAGAATTTTGCTGGTCGTATAACCACTTTGTTTGTTCGTCGGATTTAGGAATCGTTAGCCACCAAGATTTTGTCCTCAGTCATTAAGAATCACCACCCACGGGGAACACTTGCTCTTCGTGAGACGGGGGTCTTACGGAGGGTGTATTTGGTAGAATTGCTCTCAAGAAACCAGTGTTGAGGACGAAAAACAATGTCAAAAGGTTCCAATAGGCCTAGAGTTAGACTAGACAATAAAGCATTGAAGAATCAAATTTCAAAATATTTGCTTCAAATAGGAGGTGAACTGTTGGTGAAATAGCTGCAATCCCCAGTATCCACCGAACCGTAAAGAATGGAGGAGTTCCTCCGTGTTGTGGAGGGATTTTGCCAATTGTAAAGTCGGGGATTTGCACCTTGTGAAGAGCAAATAAAATCAGACTAGCTATCACCGTAAAATGCAGGATCACGCAACTCCATTCGGAGCGAGGCTTGTGACCTAAGAAGTTGTAATCATGCAAGATAATGACTCAAAGCATACTCGTAAACTCTGTCAGAGGTACATTGAAAGCAAAAAAGAACAGCACGTTTTTTAACTGATGTCTTGACAAGCGCACTCTGAGTACTTAACACCCACAGAACCGTTTTGGGATAAACTTGACCGAAAATTCCAAGATAAACAACCCACAAGTGCGGCCCACCTGTGGCAACAATTGTATGAAAGCTGGGCTGAACTATCTTCAGTCTATTTCCAGTCTTTTGGGGAAAGAATGCTGAGAACCAGTGAAGCAGTGATCGCAGCCAAAGGGGGTCATTTTGATGAATCAAGATTTAAGAAATTTTCTTTAGTTTTTTTTGGGGGGGGGTGTATGTAATGTGGCTCAGGAAGACTTGTATTTAGTATGATAAATAAAACTACTGTCGTGCCTAACTTGTTTTATTCAAAAATAATACTTTTAGGATGAGAAATACAATTTTTTTAGAATGGCCAATTACTTTTGACTCGTAGTGTATATTTATGAGATAGATAGATAGATAGATAGATATTGACCATGATAAACCACATGTCTAAGAGTCTATTATTCATTATTCTCTGAATCTATGTAATATCTATGCACACACACACACACACACACACACACACACACATATATATATATATATATATATATATATTTTTATAAAATAAATCTATCCCAACAAAATATGTATATATTCATTATCCTCCGTATTAAACTGTGCTTATATATATATATATATATATATATATATATATATATATATATATATATATATATATATATATATATATATATATATCACACAAACCAGCTATAAACTTACGTGTTCCTGTTTGAAAACAGGAAAAAAAAATTAATAATTAATAGGACAATCATTATATTCTGTATTCATTAATATATAGCTCGGGTCATTGCGTGCTGAACAAATGAAAGAGCAAATGTCATCGAAAAGTAGATCTGCCAAGTTATGAAGTACGCGGTGTCTCCACGCCCAGAAAAGAGGCGTGTCTGATAATGTGTGTCGAGGGGGAGTAGATCACGTGTTCGAGGAAAAAGAAAATTGAGTGAGTCACTGGGAAGAGACGGTGCAAATGACGGTGATAGCCTTCCAACCATCTGAGATATGTGCTTCGGGAACAGAGCAAAGACTGGCAAAAGAGGCGTTATGAAAATTGATTGCTCGAGTCTAACCGCATGAACCATGTTCTATCGGGAAGACAATGAAATAATCAGTAATACACATTCGAGCACTGCTTTCTTTCACAGTCTAAAGACGACGGCGTGTCATGGCGTTCAGAAGTCTCGTCGAGAACAAGGTACAACAAAATATTTTTGAAAATATTGAAGCCCTAGTAAAATCTGACGTACGCCAGAAAAACTCACATTTGTGTGTGTGTGTGTTTATTTTTTCTATCATCATGATAAATGCGATTCGTGAAATTTAATTTTGTTTGGTTTCTTTGTTTAATGGCATATCAACTCTTTTTAGGTTATTTAACGCCAAAGCCATTCTCCTAAAAGAACAGTAATGGTACTATTTAACCCATTTATTTATTTATGGGAGGATAAGGGGGTTCATACCTTTCCCAAGGGTATTTGCCCGAAAGGGAACGTAATGGCGTCAGCTGGAGTACGAACTCGCGTACTACGATTCCGCAGTCCAGCGCTTTAACCATTACACCACGAGGACACCCCTCGTGAAATTTAAGTAGCAGATCATTTATTTACCTTTTAACATTTAATATATATGCGTTTCCACGAATTGCCAAACCGACTTTACCAGGTGATATTTAGCAACCTTAAAATCTCTATCTTCAGACCACAATACAATTATATCGTCTTCTGACAAAGGCAGTAGTGTTGCCATTATGGGTTCTTCTGTCTATAACGAGAAACTAATGGATTTGCTTCATGATAGTAACACTTACAAATTTTTCTCGACAAACTATTTAATGATTTTCATTAATCTCAAAAGATGACAAATCTTGGTCTTCGTTAATTAATTACCACCCCACCCTCCCAAAAATTTACGGTCTTCGTAAAACGCATAAACCTGTTATTCCCTTAAGACCAATTATCTCTTTTGCAGGTCCTTCCCCACCCATAACATAGCAAAAATTTTAGCTAAAACATTAACCCCGCTGTTATGTACTATCAGCAGTGCACACAACAATAATTCTGACTAAGTCTTTAACAATATGATTAACATTAATGTGAGAAGCAAATCTGGCATCGAACTCCTATACACTAACATACCAGTTGATAAGTGTAATGAAGTTTTCTGAATTTCTGAGACGAAGATTGATGATTTTTATCATTAAGGGTATTCGGACTATTGTCTTCATCTTTATAGTTATTTCCACAACTTTTCAGCCGATATGACCTCCGGCCTTCTTCAGGTGTTTGTCGAACTCGGGAACCTATACGGAACTTCGAACTACGTCCTTTATTGAATCCACGGGGGTCGCTTGTTCTGATGCCGTAAACCATAACGCTATGTGTCCAGCAGGACTTATAGCGTAACGGTTATAGACGTTAGTTCCCTAAGCTTCTAAAGAGACAATCATCTGGAGGTTTCAGGTTCAATCCTGACAGCAGGCGAGTAACAGAATGCAGGAATACTTAACACTTGTACCCAGTTATGGCTATATAACCGACTGGGCCACTTTTTCTGCCTTTTAACATTTAATATACATGCGTATATTCACATATATACACACATAATGATCCAATCTGCTTTAGATAAATGGCGAGACCATGGAAAAAGAGGTTTAATGATCATAAATTATTCATCAAATAATAAAAGATACACCAGTTACAACATGTTCGTAAAGTTCGCGTGGGAGTGTAAAGTGAGATATGAAATAGGACTTCAAATAAAGTGGGTTAAACAAAAAAAAAAAAAAGAACTTAATGAGTTGACGCTACGAAAAAGTAAAAACTGTGTTTCGAGGGGACATTCCAGTTTATTGGATTCTATAGTAAAAAGAATTCCTCTTAAACAAAAGACTGAAAATAGTATCAAGGTGGCTCTATCCGGTAAAGTACTTCCTGTGCTGATTGGCACCAGATTACACTTTGGGTTACATGTTATAATCTCGTTACGACAGACCTTTTAGTAAGCATGGAGTAATATTGAATTGTCATATGCGTGTTTAATCTCCAAAACGTACCAGATGGTCAAGAAAATCTGAATCTTAAAGTTGTAAGTTTGATTGTTTTATTCGTTTTTCTTTAATATATATATATATATATATATATATATTATTTTTATAACAATTCTGTAATGCTGATGGTGGGAAAAAAACATGATACTACAATTTGCAAATAAAAAAATATTACACGAACAGATATCCGGGTAAAAATTCCATAAAAAAAGAAAAGACTAAAAACATATGTACAACTTGAAAATAATCAACCAATAACATACGACTAGCCAAAAGAAAAAAAAAACACTGACAGAATTCCTTAAGTTAAACGTAAAGGTCCTCAATATACAAAGTAGAGCGAAATATGAATGCTTGCAGCGTCGGAGAAAATCTACTTAGGTTTAACCCAAACAGATCATTAGGACATATCTCATATTGATCTTTTTAGGTAAAACCAAGGTAGATTTTCTCTGACTCTGTAGGCATTTATATATATATATATATATATATATATATATATATATATATATATATATTGAGAAAATAGAATACAGAGTAATTCAAAAGTGATGTATCTATTTCGAAGGAGAGTCAATGTTAAAACGTTTCGGTTTTAATAAACCTTCATCTGGTGAAATGAGTGTTGATAGAACAACGATGTTAAAGGTTTACTAAAATCGAAACGTTTTAACGTTGACTCTCCTTCATAATAAATTCATCACTTTTGGATTTTCTATTTTCTCCGTACTGTCGGATTCATTTCCATTAATATATATATATATATATAGTCTTCCACAGACAGACTGTTTCGTTGTATCACAACTCTTCAGTGTGGCAAGACACACTAGATTCCCGAAGCTGGGATCGAAACCCGGTTGTTTCAAAAGTCAATTTAAGATTCTACCGCTCAGTCACGAGGAAACTAGCGCAAGCGAAGGAAATTTAAATGCCTATGTATCGCATTTGTTTTGTTTACATATATCCGCTTATATATATATATATATATATATAAGTATTGATGACGACCCTTGACAAAGGCGACCCGAAGGCTCCCTTTTCAATAACTACTACACCGAGCCGTAGGGGAGGGTGATATTCCTTTTCCTGGATTGCGCCACTTTGCCGTCGATCTGTACCTTATAATGCTGACTGTTAAGTAAAGTAAGTAAAGTTGTCTCCCTTTAGTCGAGGGTGACCCGAATGCTCCTTTTCGATAGCTACTACACCGTGCTATAGAAGAGAGCGCTTGTCCTTTCCTTGGATTGCCCCACTTTACCCTGATCCCTACCTTATAATGCTGAGTGTTAAGCAAGGAGGTATCAAGTTCCATTTTTGAGTCTTTGGTATGACTCGACCAGGAATTGAACCCAGGTCTCCCGGGCCATTAGCGAACACTCTAATCATCATACCAATACTATTTTTTGTGCCTTAGGTATGACTCAAACAGGGGCTTCCGAACCATTGGCGAACACTCAAACAATCAGACCAATGGGCCGGAATGAGAGTTGTCCAACAAGTTCTAAGCCTTATTCAGAGGGAAGATCTACAACTGAAAATTTTTTCTCTGTCGACACAGGAAAAAGCTAAAAGTTCATTTTTATGTAGATAAGGCCCACACAAATGTTCGAGGTGTGCTACAAACCGAAAATCTTGGTGACGTTGACAATTTTTTGTACAAACATTGTGTGTTAAGTTTTCACATTATATAATCGTACTTTTTAATAATCTATCACTGCTGGAGAAGCAGAGATGAACTCATAAGAGATGTACTCTTATGGATCCCCACACATGGCCGCGCAAAAGCAGGACGACCAGCTCGAACGTACATTCAGCAGCTATGTGAGGATACAGGTTGTTGTCCGGAAGACCTACCTAGGGCGATGAACGATAGGGAGGAGTGGCGAGAGAGGGTCAGGGATATCCGTGCTGCCAGCACGATATGATGATGATGATGATGATAAATAAAAATGTAAATGTTTGTTACTAACCGATAATCTCCAATTTTATACCACTAATTGGTTTAAAATTTTCTGAGAGTATTTTATTCTAATTCAGGAGTGTTTTTATATACTTATTATCCAAAAATATTACAATAATTAAAAAAATATTTTTAATAAGTCGTTTTTCTCCGAGAAAAGCCGAACGCGAATTGCGAAGGTAAACATTACTTCCGTTTTCCAAGAATTTTAAACGCGATTTTTTTCTGCTTTATCACTTTTCTTTCTTTTTTGGTTTACTTAAACAGAGACACTAAACTTTAAACCATGTTTCATTGGTTCAGTAGTAAGTAAATTTCTTTTTATTCTAAAAACTTATTCTTAAATTTTTTCTTCATTATTGATATCCCATTTATTTTGTTTTTTAATAAATATTTAATGGTGTGCCGATTATCATTTTGCGAAATATCAACCAGCCCAAGCTTTTTCATGCCACACATCTTTCAGTAAAAAGATTAATGACCAACATCATAGAAGCAAAAAATTTTGACCGGGCCTTTCAAAGGTGAAGATGTCCTCAATCGCGAATTCCTATGATTCCAACAGATATGTCATTTCAATTTAAGAGATTGCAATTCCCAATTCGATTGGCATCTGCAATCACGATCAACAAAGCACAGGGACAATCTTTAGAATTGTGTGGCTTATATTTACACACTGATTGCTTCTCGCATGGGCAATCATATGTTGCCTGTTCCAGAGTTGGCAATCCAGACAATCTCTTTATGTACACGGAAACTAGAACTACCAAGAATATTGTTTATCCACAAGTATTGGAAGATTAAACATATTAGAAACATGCATTTTCTTTTTTTCTCCATTTAAACAAACTGAGCCACAGCAACGCGTGGCCGGGTACAGCTAGTTAATAAATATATATAACATTATTCGTACGGTCGATATTATTAAGATTTATCCCAATTTAATTTCATAATGCTTTGTTTTGCTTTGTTTTCTTTCCTTTCCTTTCCTTTCCTTTCTTTTCTTCTTATTTGTTTCTTTTTTTTCTGTTCTTTTTCTTTTTCCTTTTTTTTCCTTCTCTTTTCTCTTCTTCTTTACTGAAAAATTCTGGCAATGAAAACTTTTATCATTTTTCAATCTGTTGTATCTCCTAGAAATTTGACACATTTTAGACATCACCGCCATTGCCAATCATATGATAATTTTTCAAAAAAGAACGCTGATTGAACGGTTATGAGTCTGTTTGGATTTATATTTCCTCTTCTCCCGTTGTTTTAATAAAACATCCATCGTTGCTTAAACACATTTTTCACCATTTTAAAGTCCTGATGAAGGTTTGTTTGTTTGTTTGTTTATTATGTCATATCAACTTTTACAAATGACCAGTTCTGTCAAGCATGAATACACAGTTCAATTGTCAAAAACATTTCTATTTTAAGCTACTCAGTTAAGTCAAAAAGTTCTTATTCAAACAATTCCGTTTAGTATTGGTATAGTTTTTGTCCTCATACAGATAAATGTCAAAGCAGTTCTATTTCAAATAATTCAGTTTAGCGAAAGTAAATTTGCAAAATGGAAAACAGTTCTATTTCAGGTAATTTAGTTTAGCATAAGTACGCAGTTTATACGTCAAAACAGTTATATTTCAAACAATTCAGTCTAGTATAAATACATAGTTTTGTTCTATTTGACCCATCTTACCACTCAGAGCCAGAGTGGGCCTGGGAGCGATGGCTATGAAAGGGGTACTCCGTATTCCCTAAAACTCAAGCATTACTAGAGCCTCACCAACAGATTGTTAAATGTCATATCCAGGACACTGGTTCCGGGGGTCTTGTCCCTCTGCAGAGGTGAAGTTGATGTATTCTACAACCCTAGCCGACTGGGAACCCAAACGTTTTAACGTTGATCTTCCATCATAATAAATTCTTCACTTCTGGATTACTTTATTTTTCTGTTGTCTTCATTCTGAAGTATTTATTTCCATAATTCATTTCCACACGCACACACATATGTATAAATATATGTACATATATGGAAGTAAATAATGGAAAAGAATCCGTCGATATGGAAGAAAAATTGACAAACAGAATAGTACAAAAGGGATGAATTTATTAAGCAGGGTATATCGACGCTATAACGTTTTGGAATTAATATACCACCATCAAAACTTTCAAAGGTGACATCAGGTGATAAAGGAATAACGATGGACGTTTGATAAAATACGGGAAATAATCGAGGAAATGTGTAAACAAAGAAAGAACATATAACGTTCAAACATCTTATATATATATATATCTTTAGCTACAGACGTTTTTTATAGGACAGATTTGAAAAGTAAACGCGACACAATACAAAAGGACATACGCTCTTCTTCATATAAAAGTTACATCACTTTTGTAATACATCCTCCTCTGATGATGGCCCAAGGTTGGGAAATACCTTGCGAAATCATCATCATCATCATCATCATCTCGTGCTGGCAGCACGGATATCCCTGACCCTCTCTCGCCACTCCTCCCTATCGTTCATCGCCCTAGGCAGGTCTTCAGGACAACAACCTGTATCCTCACATAGCTGCTGAATGTACGTTCGTGCTGGTCGTCCTGCTTTTGCGCGGCCATGTGTGGGGATCCATAAGAGTACATCTCTTATGAGTTCATCTCTGCTTCTCCAGCAATGTCCTGCATGTCTGGTTCGCCTAACTTGAATAGTTTTCGTGATAGGGGGCAGGTGGCCGTACAGTTGGTGTCTTGTGGGGTGTTGCTGCCAGGACTTGTTCAGGATTGCACGCAGCATTCTTGTGTAATTGCCATCTAGTTTCTTCTCCAGCCGCTGGAAGATTCATCAATCAATTTCAGCCGAATATCATAGGATAAATACGGCAATTCGAAAAGAATTAACAAAAAAATATATAGACAAAAAATGTCTATTATATTCAATCAAATATATATATATATATATATATATATATTCCAACTTCTCTGCTTGAGCAGTATATGAAACAATACAGTTTTTAATCAAGATTAACGGGTAAGAGTTTCAGGTTTCTTTGATCTCAAACTGAATGATTGATTGACTGACTTATTTTAATGGCATATCACTCTGCTTCGGGTTATTTAATGCCTTGTGGTTAAAGAATTATGTTTATTGTTCACTTATATCTATATTTTTGTGTATTTCTTTGGCACTCAGTTATTTGATATCAGGTAATCGGAGCTAATACAAATTTTGTGCGTATACTTGTATGGTCTCAAGAATCCCTTCTTAATAGTCAGCCTTCATCTGTAAAATACGATAACTACGTCTCTGCAGAGTGGAAATTTCCCTCGATCCAACGCATATCCTGGATATGATTCTAGACCATCTAATGGTGTGATTCCTGTCCTCATTCATTGACGTTACTACCAAATCCACTCTCATCCAGAGTGACAGTACCTGTTAGGGTATAATAAATGGGTCTAATAGAAATATCTACTAATTATCTATACTAGAAACTATTTAGCTGTGTGTAAAAAATGACTGTTAAATGGAATTATTATTATTACATGGCAATACTTGAAACTATTTCACTGTGTGCAAACAATTGAGCTGATTTCGTTAAAGAATTGTTACCAACAAACTACATATATATTAGATATATATGTACGAACAGGATTTGGCAATAATCTATAAAAGTTGAGATGCCATAAAGCCCTACCAAACTAAACGCTTATATTGTGTAAATTTGGGTCCAAGTCAAGCGAGGCTCATCAGACCCTCATTGTATTAAGAGGGCCGATGACCATTTTAGTCGGACAGGGCTTGTGCCTCAGCTCGTGCCTCAGTTCGTGCCCGACCTTCCCTTCCCCTATATCCCCACTAAATCGACCTTTGTAGCACTGACCATGTGTCAGGTCCAATCTGGTGGAAGGCAGAGACACATATCGGCATGCATAGTGTAGCCTACTTTATTTTTTAACTACACTTCATATTTTCTTAGAAAATTAACATTTTATTCATTTCTGTCTTGGTCAATACAGCTTCAGTCTCGATAGTTTTAAACAAACCTCGTATTTCGAAGAGAATAAACATTCTGTTCATTGTTTATTTCGCTCTGGGTCAATACAGCTTCAGTCTCGATAGTTTTAAACAAACCTCGTATTTTGAAGAGAATAAACATTCTATTCATTGTTTATTTATGTCTTGGTAAATACAGTTTCAGTCTCGATAGTTTTAAACACACCCTTTATTTTGAAGAGAACGTTTTATCCATCGTTCATTTCTGTCTTGGTGAATAAAATTTGAGTCCCGATACGTTTTAGAACATTATGTGTGTTTTAGGTTAGTGTAGACTTAGAGTTAATGGTACTTGGTAACTGACAGTTTCTCATCTATGCGTTCATCAGACCGAGTGTTTTTACTAATAGTTAGTGTCTTTTTATACGTTGTTTGCTGGAAATTGGGAGCCTTAGTTAGTTTGAGGATCATTTCAGGTAATATTAGCTTATCTATAAAACTATATCGACTTACCTTAATGATTTGTTTGTTTATCTATAGTAGTATATTTAGTTTGCAGCTTTCTATTTTCATGTGCTTTTTCTTATAATTATAACTGTTATTCCGCAACACACACACACACACACACACACACACATATATATATATATATATATATATATATATATATATATATATATATATTGCAACAGAGTATGGTTGTCAGTATCTCAGTTGGTGGGTTTTTGGTAGACCAAATGCGGTATAATTTGGAAAGTGCTCAATATTTGTGATAGAGCTATTATATAATATGATAATAAAAGAATACATATTAGTTTTTATATATATTCAATAGCCTGAATTCTTATCTGCGACCACGGGTTTCATGCCGTCTTTATACAACAATCATCAGGCAGAAAAAGAAAGATTTTGGTGAAATCGAAAAAATAAAAAAAAATACAGTCAAAACAATGTTTACGTTAGTATTACATATAACTATTTGTGCGTGTGTGTGAGTGTGTGTGAGTTTATTATATTTGCGTATTGTTGTGTGTAGTCGTATATGTGATTGTTAGTATGTGTGTGTGTATGATGATACACATGCCGCGTATATGAGGGCTGTATCAAGAATATATGAGTAGCGATGTGTAGCAAAAGGTGGCGGAAGTCGAGATACGGTTGGGGATTTAGCGGAATATAAGATTTTATTGTGTGTAGTGATGATTTTAACTAAGGGACAAATTCATCATCATCATTGCATAAGGAAAAAAATGAATTTTTGAAAAAAAAAGTTTCTGTAAGATTTTATCCGGCATTAGCCCATTTTTTTGATTTAAGAAAAACGTTTGTAAAATGATTTCTTCATTTAGGTATATATATAGAAAAAGAAAGAAAAAGTTGGTGACCGTAGTCGAGGTAAACCCCAAGTCTCCATTTTCGATAGCTACCACACCAAGGTGTAGGGGAGGATTACTCCACAACTCTTGATCCCTACCTTATAATGCTGAGTGTTAAGCAAGGAGGCATCAAGCACACTTTTTTGAGTCTTTGGTATGACTTGACCTGGGACTGAACCTAGGTCTCCCTGGCCATTGGCGAACACTCTAACCATTTAGCCGGTTATATATATATGTGTGTGTGTGTGTGTTAGAGAGATCTTTAAGATCTTAACACTTAAGTGATGGTATTGATGTTCAAGTAGTTGATAGTTTTTATAGGATGGAATTTGCTGGTGCCTTAGTTGTTCTCCTAGTCTAGTGACTCACCAAGGCTAAATATTTAACTTTCCACTGAAGAGTGTAAGTGCAACGTGAATATTTGTAGCTGAAATCTTAACTCGGCTCACCACTTCCAATTTCTGCACTGATAACCATAATGCAAACTACGTCTATACATGTCATAGAATTTCATATTAATAGTTTAGCAGAAACCACATTATCTTCTCTTGAGAACTTCTTTTTTTTTTCTTTTTTTTTTTTTTTTGAGCATTGGTTTAATTTTGAGAAACCACAAAAGCCACAGTGTTTACTTCCACACGGTTTACACCAATTAAATTAGCGTTTTCCCCTGTGATGATTTGACTTTACTCTGAGTAACTCAATTGCTCGAGCACATATCAAAGCAGACTTGCATTTCAAAAACCAAAACTTATTATATTGCGATCAGTCTATTAAGCTACTTGGCTCTTCCCAATGGGCAACACAAAGTCAACTCCAGAAAATCGGAATTACTTTTAGTGGGGCGAAAACCTTTTGGAATTACTTCGCGGAACCTCAGCAAAGTAACACACTCAAACTCCCATTAAAAATAAATCGTTTACTGTAACAGAAGTCTATCTTTAAGGAGAGTAGCGATTGGCTTGATCCGTAGAAACTTGTATAAAAACACTGCCTTTGCTAAGAGCCCTCCCTAATGTTTATTATCCCTGTCAGATAGAAATTTATTGTAGCGCGTCGTTAACGACTTTATGTTTGTACTTATAAGAAAGTAGTTATCAAACACTCGGTCTGTTAATAAAAACAACAAATTCGATTTCGCCACGCATTTATAGATACTGAGAGAGCACGATGCTCTAAGCAAATAGTATTTTTCAAAAGATGAAGCGCGGTTATCGCCTTAGAAAATGGACACGGCGACGCAAGTGTAAACCTTGGCTGAAGCTGTTCACCTTTCTCTTTCAAGCTAATTACCTTTAGAAAGGCATGAATACAATTATTTTCCTCACTCACATTCTTCATCATCATCATGTCAAACTGGTAGCATGGATATCCCTGACCCTCTCTCGCCACTTTTCCCTATCGTTCATCGCCTCAGGCAGGTCTTCTGGACAACATCCCGTATCCTCACATAGTTGCTGAATGTATTCTGCCAAGTCGTCTAAGGCGGAGGGATACATTTCTTCAGAGGAGTAAGACGTCCCCACAATGAGTGCTGTGGGTGTAACACTAAGTAGGTGGCCCGCCAAGCAGACGATTCCTTTGTCTGTTTTGGCGCGAAACCAGACAAAGGGTTTTGGACTTGAGATCTCGCGTGACCGGAAGTGGAAGGGGACGTGAGAAGAGTGTTGGTTGGACAAGGGGACTGAGAGGAAGGCAGTTGGCGAGGGACCACGGACGGAGGCAGTCGACACCGGACACCGGAGCAGAGAGGCGAGTCGGCAGGAGATAGGGTCCAGCGACAGTAAGGAAGACCGGTCAGGATAGGTTGGCATTCCTGGTAGCGTTGTAGAATTTTCGCTAGAATCCACGCTAGCGTTAGTCTATATATGTACACAGGAAATGCAGTGTTGCATAACTCCCTTTCTGCACTTGAGTTAACCCCAAGCATTTTGTTCGTTTGTTCTTTTTTCTCCTGTTCCTTCGATTGTAATTGATGTTGTGGTAAGAAATGTGCGTTACTCCTATCGGGACCACTAGTTGATCACCGGCCGTAAAGAAGGCGAATGGTTAGAAGAAGTTGATATAACGTGTGGGCCGAGGGGAGAACGTCACATGGGCATAACATAAAACTACATCTAATGTTGAGGCTTCAGGCCTGAAGTTAAGGGAATTTGGAGTACCTCTTTATTGCCATTACTCCCAGGTCTTCTCTGACCCGGAATTATGGTATCAGTTAGGGAACAATTTATGGGTGAAATAGAACTATTTAATAATGTTCTATACTTGGAAACATTTAACTGTGAGCAAACGAATGAATAATGCTGAATAGAATCACCGGAGTAAAATAGCAATACTTGCAGCTATTAAACTTTGAACCATCTCATCATCATCATCATGTCGTGCCGCTAGCACGGATATCCCTGACCCTCTCTCGCCACTTCTCCCTATCATTCATCGCTTCTGGCAGGTCTTCAGGGCTATATCCCGTATCCTCACATAGCTGCTGTATTTATGTTGGAGCTGGTCGTCCTGCTTTTGCTTGGCCATATGCGGGCGTCCATAGGAGTACATCACTGATGAGCTCGTCCTTGCTTCTCCAGCAGTGTCCTGCGTGTCTGGTTCGTCTAACTTGTATAGTTTTCGTGACGGGACGTAGGTGGCCGTATAGTTGGTGCCTTGTGGGGTGTTGCCGCTAGACTTGTTCAATATTGCTCGCAGCATTCTTGTATAATTGCCGTCTAGCTTCTTCTCCAGCTGTTTACTTAGCGTCCAAGTAGTGCATCCATATAGCAGTATCGATACGACCGCTGACAGGAAGAAACTGCGTTTCATTTTATCGGTCAGGTCTGATTTCCATATGATCGAGAGCCTATCGATAGCTGTCCATGCTTTTGTTAGCCGTGTGTCGATGTCTTTTTCAGTTGATGAGACGCCGCTTCGTGTGCAAATAAAACAATTCGTATTAACTGAATTATTACTGTTATAGCAATACTTGAAATCATTTAATACGTTTTAAAAATGTTACCTACAAACTATTCGTTTACATATCACATGCATATATTTTTTTTTCATAGAGGTGCGTGTGGTGTAATGTTTATCGTCGTAGTAAATGGACACTGCGACACAAGTTCAAACCCTGTATGATGCTGTTTGCATTTCACATAGCACTAATACCCTAAGGAAATGTACGGATCCAATCAGTCTTCCTCCATTTATGGATAAGTAGTAGGGTAGACGCAGCTCTTTAACCTTGGTAAGGCAACCGGTCTAGGAGAAGGAAAACTCTGAATTCGAACTCGTTAAACTCCGTTAAAAATCAACAATGTGCCACATCCTGCACGTGTGTAGGGGTCGGTATATATATATATATATATATATATATATATATACGTGGTGTTTTCAATAAGTTTCAGACTTTTTTGTACAGGCATTTAAAATTGTCATAGACACTTGAAAATTCAGTATGTTATTGCTATACATCGTATGAGATGACTGAACAATTTTTATGATTTCACGTTCAAATGGACAGCTAGAGGAGCAATTGGAATACACCCTACTAAAGCATGATTGTCACAGCTGGTGAATTTCAAAAATGCAATCTGGACGTGAGGAAACTTTAGAAGAACGATATGCAATAATATTCTGTTTTAAAATTGGAAAAAAATGCCACAGAAACGTATGGAATGCTTCACTTCTTTTGGAGCATGTTGCAGGAATCGAGCATCAGTTCTTGAGTTGCATTAGTGATGAGGGATGACGAGGGATGTGGGAAGAGTAAGGAAGTCAGAACACCACAGTTGATTGGTCAAAGGAATAGGGTTAGGGTAAGGGTTACTATGTTGAGGTTTTATGGGAGTTCAGCAAGAGATTCCTTCGGAAGAGGCCAGCACTCTTCAAATCGGGTCAGTGGCATTTCCAGCTGGACAATCCACCAGTCCTCAGCTTCATCCTTGTCATAGACTATTTGACAAAGATGGGCATCAAAACAGTTCCTCACCCTTCCTATAATCCAGACATTGCTCCCTGTGACTTTTGGTTAATTCCTAAGCTCAGAGGCTGTCGTTATGAGATAATTGTGGAGATTAAAGAGGCTGTGACGAAGGTCACTAACACGCTCACACAAGAGGACTTCCATGGGGCTTTCCCGAAGTTGTTGGAATGGTACAACAAGTACATTGCAGCCGGAGGAGATTACTTCGAAGGGGACTTGAGTTTCATGCGTGTACTATAAAAAAAGTACCCATACGAGAAAAGTCTGGAAACTTATTTAATGTTCATCGTATATATATATGTGTGTGTGTGTGTGTGTGTGTGTGTGTGAACAGGATCTAGCATTAAATAGCCTGCAAGGGTTGATATGCTATGAAACCCAACCAATTTTGTTTAGCTTAATATCTTGTGTTAGTTTCAATTCGTATACATGACAAATTTGTTCGCTCTTCATTAAATCGAGTTTTCTGTTCAACTAAGGGCAAATAGCAGGGGAAACTGGGTTATTTAGACATTTTATGAATACTATGAAATTCTAAAATTATCTAAATATCGTCGAAATCTTTTAATCGATATTGTAATATACATGATCTCAGCTCGAGAAGAAAAAAAGTGATATGGTGTTATCTTCATACACTGACTGAAGTACTTGAAGTGTTGATGATGGAGTTTCCTTTAACAGAACCCAAACAATTCAGTTTCTTTCGTGCCTCAGTGCTTATATATATATATATATAAACAAATTGGCAGGTTTTATAACTGAGTTAATTTAACTTAACTGAGCCAGTAATAATCATAGAAACTTTATTTGTTTCAGAGGCCGAGTGGAGTGTACGGATCACTTGTTTTCTGGCTGGTTGTCTGGACGAAAGACAATAACAGTTAACTGCTAATTGTAACCCCGGGTAGAACTTCTTTTGTTTCGTAATACTGAGCCTTTTTTTCTTTCCACTTAGCGGCCTTCTTTGCCGGTCTGTTACTGGGTGTTGTAGCCACCAGCATGTGGTGCTGTAATTTACAACTCAATTTCCGGTAAAGAACAGTGTTTACACTTCAAATTCTTTTCAACTGTCTTCTATACACTATTACTACTACTACTAATAATAATAATATTTATTATTATTTACTCCTTTAGAGATTTTCACATCAGTGTTAGCTGATGGTTTTTCACTGGAGTTTGAGTGACAGCAAGTCTCCTCAAGTCTCCAGGACTCGTCTCTGGATTCTGGCCGTTCTTAGCAATGCTGTCGTTTGAATAGTCTCTACCCGTCCGCCAACTTCCAAGTCTTCCAGGTCTTTTAATAATCCTTTAGTTATTGTGCCTAACGCACCTATCACAATTGGCACAATCGTTACTTTCATGTTCCTCAGCTTTTTCAATTCTCCAACAAGGTCGAGGTACTTATCCTTCTTTTCACTTTCCTTCAGATTCATTCTGTGGTCCGCCGGGAGAGCAAAGTCGACAATTTTGCAAATTCTCTTTTTTTGTTGATTATTATGAGGTCTGGTCTTCTGGCCGGGATTAGTTGATCCGTTTGTATGTTAAGGTCTCGCCTTATACTCCTGTGATAATTTGCTGCATTCACTTATTATGTGATTGATCGTTTCGTCTCTGTCATTATTATTATTATTATTATTATTATTATTATTATTATTATTATTATTATACGGGCTTATCACGTTGAAAACATCGATTCTCGTCCGTCAGATGTTAAGCAGCGTCAAGCCTGGTCAGTTCTTGTATTGGTGACTTCCTGTGAATATTGGGTGCTGTGATCATTTAAGCAGTCAAAATAGCGTTGAGGCATCAATAAAACAACTAGATAACAATAAAAAAAAAAGCACGGAAAAAGACTGATTACAGCCACCAGAAACAATACAGACAACACATGTATATTGACCCTTGGCAGAGTCGTCAGTCAGAGATATCTCTGCACTGTGCAAGAGATGCAACTGTGTAAATAAGCGGAAGCAGTCACGTGGTTGAACGGATATGGTGGGCATTGTGAAATGATATTTAACGATGCCCACGTGAGATACCGTCAGTATTGAGTTAGTGATGGTTGGCGGCCAGAAGGGATTCGGTCAGTCACGGAGAGCGCCAGTGAGTGGCTTGGCGCCACGCTATGGCAGTATCCCACAGATCAGCCGACAGCGGATCTTCGGTTGCGTACCCATGACCGAGAAGCGGAATTGTTAAGTGAGGCCTTGAAGATAACATTGTGTTATTGTCAAGAGAAGAGGTTATGGGTCAATATGACAGTCCGTCTATGTTTGTCTCCGTCTGTCTCACTCACACGAGAAGCTTTGACCCCTTTTTGAGAGAAATAAAGACGTATATATTTTTGTAAAAAGAGTTGTGGGTGTTGTAAAGCCGCATACAACTGCAGGTGTATATATACAAATATACACTTACATGCAGAAACATCATTAACCGGTAATGACGACTTCAATAACGAACGAACACACTTCTTTGTTTTAATATATCTCTCACACTTTATTCTCGAAAGGGTGATGTTTGTTGTGTGTGAGAGATGAGTTGGAGACGGGCAGACTGCTATATTGACCCAAGTTCTTCTGACCATAGCAGCACTTCTTTCGCATTTTGGCTGGATTGCTCAACCCTGGGTTACTGAGGGCCGCAAAGCCCCCAGTCTGCCAACTGTTTCTCACTTCGACATCTTGTTTCCAACTGACTCGAACCGTCTGGGCACCTGGTTATATTATTTTCTAACGGCCACCTGCTTCCGCTTATTTACACAGGTGCATCTCTTGATTGACGGCTCGGTCGAGGGTCAATATATAACATGGGTTCTTCCGTCATCCCGACTATATAACACACAAGAAACAACAGAACAAAGATAAGCAGGGAAAAAATGGGTGGAAAAACAACTGTATGAATATTTTAAGCGACAAACCAGCAAAATCCCACACGAGTAGACTTGAACATGGCTAAGAAAGGGAAAAGTAAAGAGATAAACTGAATCCCTTCTGATATCTATACAAAACAACGCTATAACGACTATGTCAAAGCAAGAATTGAAATGACACAAATTAACAGTTGTAGACTATGAGGTGATAGAGGCGAAACTAACAATCGCATCATAAGCATATGGGGGAGAGAGTATAAGACTAGACACGACTAAATGGGCAACGTGAACCACTGGGAATGGTGCAAGAAGTTTAAATTTGACCATACGAACAAATAGTTTTGACAAAACCCAAAATCTGTCTTGGAAAATGAGAAACACAAAATTCTCTGGGATTTTGATGGTTTGGTTTGGTTTCTTTGTTTAATGGCATATCAACCTTTGTTAGGTTATTTAATGCCAAAGCCATTCTCCTAGAAGAACGGTAGTGGTACTATTTAACCCATAGCTGGGGGGATAAGGGGGTTTATACCTTTCTTAAGGGTATTTGCCCGAAAGTGAACGTTATAGCGCGACTGGAGTACGAACTCGCATACTACGATTCCGCAGTCCATTGCTTTAACCATTTCACCACTAGGACACTCCTCTGGGATTTTGAGATATAATCTCGGCCAGACGACCAGACATAGTGATAGTCAACAAAAAAAGAAAACCTGCTAAATAGTGGACTTTGCTTTTCCAGTAAACCACAGTGTAAAACGGAAAGAAAACGAAAAGACAGATAAGTATTAAGACCTTGCTAGAGAAATGAAAAAACTATGGAACGTGAAAGTGACGGGGATAGCCAATCTTTTTGTGACTGCTCCTCCGAGCGCAGCAATTACTTTCACATTCCTTTGTTTTTTCGCTTCTCTGGCAAGGTCTAGGTACTTATCTCTCTTTTCGTTTTCTTTCAATTTCACTTTGTGCTCAGCTGGGACGGCAAAGTCCGCTGTTCGACAGGTCCTCTTTTATTTTGTTGACTATCGTGGAATCAGGTCGTCGGGCCAAGATTCGGTGATCCGTTTTTATCTCAAAATCTCAGTAAAATTTGTGCGTCTCATCCAAACGATAGCGTTACGAATGGTAACCGATCCCAGAACATAGTATCATATTTGGTGCCGGACCAAGTGATAGTGTTATAATTGGTACTGTGCCAGTATAGTGTTATAATTGGTCCTAATTGGCCTAATAAGTAGAACGTTCGCTAATGGTCCGGCAGACCGCAGTTCAATCCCAGGTCGAGTCATACCAATGACTCAAAAAATGGTACTTGATGCTACCTTACTAAACACTCAGAATTGTAAGGTACAGATCAAAGGTAAAGTGGAGCAATCCAGGGAAGGAGTAACGCCCAACTTGGTGTATGAGATTTTAAAAAGGGAGCTTTCGGGTCACCTTCGACTAAGGTTGCCAACAACTTACTATTATTTGGTAGCGGTAACCGGACCAAACGATTGTAAACATCCCCAAAGGTCTGGAAAAGAGGCTGGAAGAACTGAGGATTAGAGAAAGATTCAAGACTATTTAGATCACGGCACTGTTAAAAATCACCTAGAATATAAAGAATAGTTCTGGAAACCTGGTGATGATTCCTGGCACTTCATTGAAATCCATCTGTAAATACTGGTGAGAAACATTCACAAGTCGTAAAGGTCTAAAACCGAAACCTGAACTTTGCAAGATCCAGAAGTTCTGTATACTGAAGTGATAATATTTATAGTATGGGGTCTTGGAATAGTCCCCAAAAGTCTGGAAAATGAAACTAGAGATTAGTAGAAGAATTGATATTGTCCAGACCTCAGTACTGTTGAGGTCATCTACAGTGCATTGAAGAGTTCTGTTGAAGTGTTGAAACTTGCTGTCATTCAGACCTCATAGAAAATCTACCAGTGTTAAAATTAGCTAAAACATAAAACAATTATCAGTGATATTTTCTCTTTTTCTTTGTCTTTCTCTTAATACTGTATTCGTAATCATCTTTTCTCTTTATTTCCCTAGGGTAATATTACCAGCTACTTTCGGTCCAACAGAATGATTTTGAATTAAACTGCGCATGTGTCCAAGGTAAGCTTCCGTTGCTTAATTTTGAATATGAGACGTGTGAATTAATTACTGCTTAAACGTACCATTTTGTTTTCTATTTGATCGCTTCTTTTGCTGAAACATGAAAGGAAACACATCTCCCTTTGTAGGTAGATTCCTATCAATCAGCCAGTCTCATTTCTAGTGGTGTAATGACTGTCGTCGTAGGAACTGAACAGGGTGTGCCGAGTTCAAATCCTGGACGAGGCTGATTGCATTTTACACAGCACTGATACCCTTGGGAAAGGTATAAATTCAACTGTTCTCCCTCCTGTCATTGGTAAATAGTAAGGCAGACTGGTCTCTTTAATATTGGTATGGTTGGAAAATTCCATGTTTCAAGCTTTTCAACTCTGCTCAAATATTGGCCTTGTAATAATTCCTGGTGGTGTGGAGGGGTTGGGTAAACATGTATATATCGATATAGACAGACAGACTGACAGAGACAGAGAAAATTAGAAACAGAGAGATTAATTTGAAGTAGACATGGTTACACTGATATAAATTCATTAATAGATCAAAACCAAGAGAAAATGATAGTCTAACTGTATCTCAGTATTTGTCTATCTGTCTATTGCTAAAAATTGACCTTGTGTCGCACCCAGCTCGTAGCTGAGGATATGGGTGAAAACATTCTCTTCAAATCTACCACAGTCCATTCGAATATACTTTACTCTCTCTCTCTCTCTCTCTCTCTCTCTCTCTCTCTCTCTCTCGTTCAAATTAGAATTTGAATACAATATAGAATACATCGACTGCTTCTCTGCAGAGTTAAGACGAATGTCCTGGATATGGCACTAAACAATCTGATGGTGGGGTTCCTGTAATATTGGAGCTTTGGGGAATACTGAGTACCCCTTCATTACCATCGCTCCCAGGTCCACTCTGGCCCGGAGTGATTGCACCTGAGAGGGTCCTACCTATGGGTTAAATATAACTAAACTGCGTACTTATGCTAAACCGAATTGTTTGAAATGGAACTGCTTTTGACATTGAAACTTTACTTTTGCTAAACTGAATAGTTTAATATAGAAATGTTTTAACATTTAACTGAGTGTAAAAAAAATCTATATTTATACTAAACTGAATTGATTGAATTAGAACTGTTTGACTAAACTGAATAGCTTAAAACAGAAATTTTTTTTGACAATCAAACTGTGTACTCATGCTAAACTGAGTTTGTTTGATATAGAACTGATTATTTGTATAAAAATGGATTTGACATTAAATAACTTACAAGGATTGATTTGCCATAAAACCAAACCAACCAACCAAGATATAAAGATTTCTTTCATGTTTGATATTACTGTAGCTTTGCCAGCACTTTTTTCCATTTTCTGTACAATGAACTTTTAGTCATTAGATGCCATGTGCTGTAAAAGATAGAAAAAATAAATTCCCATATAAAATAACCTTTTCTAGAATATCTTACAGTGTAAGATTCAAAATACATTATCCCAGTCGGATGGGACTAAAGAATATAGATAATGCATCTCTGCTGAAGGAAAAAAAATTCCCCAAAGTGTCCTGGATAAAGAATTAGGCAATCTGATGAGGAGACTCCGGTAATGCTGGAGCTTTGGGGAATAAGGAGTACCCCTTCATTGCCATCGCTCGCAGGTCCACTCTGGCCTGGAGTGGAAAAATCTGATATCATCCTATCTATGGATCAAATAGAATTGTTTGACATTATAATTGGGTGAAAACAAAAGACTTATGCTAAATTGAATTGTTTGAAATTGAACTGTTTGATAATTTAACTGTGTTTAAACAATTGACTGATATTTAGTTAAATTGTAAGTAATACATGGCAATATTTGGAACCATTTAACTATGTGCAAAGGTATGAGGTTAGGTCCGTTCAAAAACGTTATCAACATGTGTTTACAAATCATATATATTTGATATATATGTATAAAGAGGATTTGGCATAAAACACCCTATAATGGTTGATATACCATAAAACCCAACCCAACCAAATTTTGTTGATTAATTGATATTTACTAGACGACGCATGACACCATTAGGTTCCCGTAGAACCCCTGTCCATGATTGTGCTGATTCTTCTTTCAAATTAATTCGCATCTCCATTAAATCGAGAACACGTACAACGAACACGTAGACCTTGAAAAATTTATTTAGTAGTAAAATGTACTGGAAATTGTTTTATTCTAAAAGCTGGAGGATGTATCTTTTTTTTTCCTAGATTACAATCAAACAATGTGATATTTAGTAATATATACAGCGTAAAAACATTATGAGTTATGATTTTTTTTCCAGAATTACAAATTAAAGATTATTTTTATTATGAGTGGCCACGCTCAAACAGCAAAATAAAGAGTACTTTTATTTACATACCCACGCAAATTGGACCGATGAAAGATGGGCTACAGGAACAAAACATTCCTGACAATAACGCTACCATCACTTCTGGAGAAAAAAAAAAAGATGTTAAATAATTGTCTCCTGCAGTACAGTTTTTTTTTTTTTTTGTTCGAGCTCCGCATAAAAAAAAAAATTATATAAAGAGTGGAACGATAAAATTGTCGTCCTAAAGAAAACAACAATACAGTTTTATTTTGAAACTTTTATTAAAAGAATCAATTCAGGTAACTTGATTATGTAGTAGAGCTGACATCTATTCAATGTAACCGCCTTCAACCTCAATCACCGCTTCGATACGGATCCGGAACTGGGAGCAAGCCTTTTCCACAAGCGCCGGCATGAGCTCGGCGAATACTCGGCGGATGGCGACGATCAGGTTGGCTTTGGTGTTGTGGGAGGTCATGTTGGTGATGTTCTCGACGTATGATCAAACGAAGTAGTCCAGCGGGTTCAGGTCGGGGAAGGAGGGGGCAGTGAGAGAAGGATACAAAGTCGTAGCACTCCTTCTAAAGCCACACCTGGGTCTCTTTGAAGTTGTGGGCCGACGCCGAGTCCTGCTTCCACACCCACGGTCTGCTACCGGCCACTTGATTGCACCAGGGGTCACCACACTCTTCAGCAAATCCAGGTGTTGACTTTCAAGCCGACTTCGAAGATGTGAGGTGGCATGATGTGGCCCTCACTTGAAACCACGCCAAAGACCATAACCGTAGCCGTCCGAAGGGCCGTCCGAAGAGCCGTTTGATGCGTTGAGCTGAGCCCTCAAGCATTGAACCGTCCGGATTTGCCTTTTTAGGGCGCTGGCAGTGGTCTTGTTGTCATAACTTGGATCGGTAGAGAGTATGAGTTGTACAGCGGCTCATCTCCGATGTCGCTCGTTGAACATTGTGTCACTTTCAGACATGATAAAAGGCTCCTATAGCTTTTGGGATTTGTACACAACTGGCCAACTAGTTGATGGTCTGCATCAAGAAAAGAAAACCGGTTTTCATAAACAGAAATGGAATCATGTCTTCTTTTCTAGGGCGACAATTTTATCGTTCCTCCCTGGATTATTTAACCGACAGGGATAATGTTGTTCATACAATTCTAAAGAATATATTAAACAGTATATCAAAATATAATTTTCAAATATCTTCCCAATATGAGAATTTATTTAAATCCATCTGTTTTATTAATTTTGATAATCGTCTTGCAAGTAGTATGTCAACAAATAATTTTAATTCTTATTTTATATCATCAGATAAATCATTTACGAATATTGAAAACAACAAAGGTCATAATACAGATCCCTGAGGAACATCGGAGAGTATATTTTGTCTTTCAGAATAATTCTTACCAATTCTTACTTTCATAGTTCAATCTGTAAACAAATATCTTACAGTATTAACTACATTTTTTCGGAAACACCTTAGTTATTCATTTTCACCGTATCAAATGCCTCGCTAACATCCAATTTTATAATACATGAACTTCCCCCTTCCATCAAATATTCATTTATAGTAATAATACTTTTAAAAATATTAGATAATGTTGGTTGGGATTGGTTGGTTGGTTGGGTTTTATGGCATATCAATCCTTCTTGGTTATTTAATGCCAAGTGGTATCTATAAATATATATGATTTGTAAATAAATAGTTTGTAGTTAACAATGTTTAAACGAGTCAGAGGTCATTTATTTACAGAAAACTGAATAATAAAAACCGGTTTTCATTAAACGGAAATGGAATCATATCGTCTTTTCTATGGCGACAATTTTATCGTTCCACCCTGTATATAAAAGAAAAAAACTTGAAGATATTGGGTATGGAAGTTGTTGAGATATATTAACTATATAAAATTAATTTGTCTGCACAACTATGCAACTTAAGGAGATGGTATGTAGCCGTCTACACTGCCATCGAGACGACTAGACGAATTCAAAACGCATCGATGATAATTCGAAAAAACAATATGAAGCCAGTCTGTTGGATGGAAATATTTGAACGAAGCACTGGATTGTGCATACGTAGCTACTTGTAATTTCTTTTTTTTCTTTTTGTGTAGAAGACATTAGAAGTGCGATGAGGCGAAACTTATCACAATATCAAATGATTAGGTTCCAAGGTCCTCCGACCATGGAAGAACTGAATGGAATTAGTGTGTTGAATGACAAGGGGGGCAATTTTGAAAAAAAAAGAACGTTTCATTCATCTTTCACTTCAACTAGGAAATCCCAATTTCTACCTCGCTATTGCCTAGCAATTATAAAGCTAATCAGGCTTTTTGCAACATTTCACTTTTCGGCTAGAAATTCCGAGTAGGGTGTTAACAGGCTTGCATCAGAAATAGGGATCTTTGGGCAATAAAATAGATAGATAGATAGATAGATAGATAGATAACAAGCTTAGCATAGATATGTTTATGTCCTATCAGTTCATTCAAAAAGCTGGACGATGATTCCCATTCGAAGGCCGTTTAAAAAGTTCTAAGCCTCACGCATAAAAAAGACATCCTAGTCTGTTGGGACTAAAGAATACACCGACTGCATCTCTACACATGGATAAGACCCCACCAACAAGTATTCTAGATATGACATTAAAACATCTAATGATGCGGCTCCGGTAATTCTGAAGCTTTGGGGAATACGGAGTTCCCCGTCATTACCATCGCTTGCAGGTACACTCTGGCCTTGAGTAGTAGCACCAGATAGGGTCCAACCTATGGGTCAAATAGAACTGTTTGATCAGGTAAACTGTGTATGAACAAATGTCTTATGCTTAATCAATTTATTTGAAACAGAACTTTGATGATTTATATTGTCTCGTTTGTTGTAAGAGTCGATACACATGTAAGATAAAAGATATGTGATTAAGGCGATTAATATAAACAACCTTAGTGGTTTTGTTGTCGTAGAGACATATAGACAGACATACTGAATAGTCATACTCTCTTGAGCGATCACCCCTCTAATATACTCCTCAGATCAATCAATTCAGTCGGATGTTCCAGTCACTCCATAACTATTTAAATGAATAAAAATAAATGACAGATGTTTAATTGAACTGTTTGCAATACTTAGCAATACTTGGTACAATTTAAGTTTGTTTACCTCTGTCTACAAATCATATATATTTAATATATATGTATAAAGAGGATATGACATTAAAAAATTTACAATGGTTGATATGTCATAAAACCAAACCAAACCAAACCAAATCATATAGATTTAATATATATGTATAAAGAGGATTTGAAATTAAAGAACTTACAATGGTTGATATATCATAAAAACAAGCCAAACAAAATCATATATATCTAATATATAAATATATAAAGAGGGTTTGACATTAAATAACATACAATGGTTGATATGCCATAAAACCTAACCAAATCAAATCATACATATTTAATATATATGTATATAGATGATTTGACATTAAATAACATACATTGGTTGATATGCCATAAAACCAAACGAAACTGAAAGAAGAACCATAGCTGAACATCTTTGACTTAGGAATACACGAACATTTCTTATAAAGTTAGAAAAACTGATTCTGATTGTTCTAGTTTTATAAAAGACGCTAATGTTTTGCCAGCAAAAAAAATGTTCAGCTGTGCTCTTCTTTGCGATTGAAGCTTAGCACTTTTTGTACGACCCACGTATGTATACATATAAAACGACTGCGATAGGAAGCGGCCCAGTCGCCTGGAGCTGAAGATTACGTCGACTACACCACTGCTGAGAGATAAAGCCCCAAACACCGAGTATCTCCCGCATATGACACTACCCTATATGTGATTGTGAGGCTCCAGTTCTGTATTGTTGGATGTTTGGTTTTTATGGCATATCAACCTTTGTAGGTTATTTAACGCCAAGTCCACTGTTATGCAAATAGTCAGTTCTATTTCAAACAATTCAGTTTAGCATGAGTACACAGTTTAATTGTCAAAAAAATGTCTGCTTTAAGCTATTCAGTTTAGTCAAACAGTTCTAATTCAATCAATTCAGTTTAGAATAAATATAATTTTTTTTTACACACAGTTAAACACAGTAAACAATTCTATATTAAACAATTCAGTTTAGTGTAAGTACAGTTTCAATGTTAAAAATAGTTCCATTTCAAACTATTCAGTTTAGCATAAGCACACAGTTTAAATGTAAGTACACTTTAATTGTCAAAACCGTTTCTATTTCAAGCTATTCCGTTTAGTCAAACAGTTATAATTTAAACACTTCAGTTTAGCAAAAGTATGCAGTTAGTTCTATTCAACCCATAGATATGGCCCTATCATATGCTACCACTCCGGGCCAGAGTTATCCCGGGAGTAATGGCAATGAAGGGGTGCTCCGATTTCCTAAAGCTCCAACATCACTGGAACCTGACCATCAGATTGTTTAGAGTCATACCAGGACATTCATTGAGGTGGTCTTACCCCTCTTCAGAGGTGCAGTCGGTTTATTCTACAGCTCCAGCCAACTGGGCTCCAGTTCTGGAGCTTTGTGGAATGGGTAGTACCGCCTTATTACCATTACTGACATGTTTAAGTGGCAATACTTGTTTGGTTCTCATCTATGGGTCAAATAGATCTGTTTAATCATTTACTAGACTTAAAATCATTTAACTATGTGCAAACAAAATGTGGTCTTGCACGTTTAAAAAATAATGTTACCTACAAACTCTTCAATAAAAAAAACTAACAAGAGTTAGCATTAAATAACCACAATGTTGATATGCCATTAAACCAAATAATTAAACCTAACCTGACATAGCTAGATATGTACTGTTGTGAGATAGATAGATAGATAAATAGATAGATATGTTAACGATATTTATGCCGCTACCAACAAGTACTTATATCCAGTTGTCCCTAATTCCGGCTGAGAATGCCCCATTTCTATATTGCTATTGCCTTTGTACAATATATCCTGTAAAGATTAAGTCACTATACTTGTTGAATATGCTTAGTATAGCTGTGGATTTAATTTAAGTATGCCAGTAATCCTTTGTGGTTGTATCGCTCAGACGGTCTCCCAAGATTAAAATCTTGTTATTAAGTCCGACTGACGTTGCCTACTTAAAATGGTATTAAAGCTTAACGTCGAAAATTTAGCGATAAAAACAATAATAACGTTTAAAGGACCAAGAGTCGAAATAAATTGATTCAAACTTCTTTCTTTTCAATTTGTTGGGATTAATTCCCTAACATTCCAAATAGTATTTCTTGAGGCTACTTGGTGGTGTGACTAAAGTAGCATATAAAACGGCGCGGCAATTTCCAGCTTTCTGTCTGTCTCTTTCACTCTTTCTCTCTCTCACACACACACACATACACACACATGCCCACCAGTCCTGCCTGAACAACCAAAAGAACGCACAAATGTCAGCATATTCCTGAGATAGAACTCTCGCCTAACCAAACCTCGTGTCGAACCATGCTCAGTCTTCACGAAACAACTTCCCTTCAATTAAGGACTCTTAACATATGTTATATACTTATCTACAGCATCATAATGACACAATAATAAAGTCGCAATGACAAAGACAGACGCAGGAAGACTTCTTTAACAAAATATTTACCTCTCACTTTTATTGCAAGAGTTCAAAAGGGTTGTTCAAGGGTTGCATGTGAGAGGGAGCTGGAGATCGAATATAACTGCAATATTTTGACCCCGCTATTATGACCGTCACGTTGTGTCCTTCTTGTTCTCTCGGACTGCTCAACCGGAGGCCTAGGGCCCACTCACTAGGGCCCAAAGGCCCCTTCAGCCTGATGTGACTTTCCTTACCACATCTCGTCTTCTCCGTCCGATTTCTAACTCCCGGCTCGTCGAACTCAACTGAATTATATAATCGTTCGACGCCCAACCGATCTTTGAAATCGAATGTTTAATCGTCATCAAGCGGAAATAACTGTCATGCAGTTCAGAGGTCACTCTCTTCCGGTGCATCACTCTGTAGTGTACCATGTGAATTTTTTTAGCTCGTCCCATTTCATCAGCCAATTTCCGCCCTCGCGATTTCCTCTCATAACTGCCATTAGAATGTGTCACTTCCTTCCGGTGCATCACCTTGAATGGCATTATTGGCCGGGTCAAAAGGTCAAAACATAACACATAAACCTTATCAAGATCATGTTGTGCCGCCAGCACGGATCTTCCTGACCCTCTTCCGCAACACTTCTCTATCGTCCATCGCTCCCGGTAGGTCTTCAAGGCAACATCCTGTGTCGGCACAGAGCTATTGTATGTACGTTCTAGCTGGTCGTCCTGCCTTTGCTCGTCCATGTGAAGAGGTCACAGAAGTATGTCACTTATGAGTTCGTCCCTACTTCTCCAGCAGTGACCTGCACATATGATTCGTCTAACTTGGATAGTTTTCATGATGGGGGGGTCTCTGGCCGTACAGCAGCTGCTTTGTGGGGTGCTGCCCTCAGGACTTGTTTAATATTGCTCGCAGCATTCTTGTGTAATTGCCGACAATCTTTTTCTCCGTACGTTTAGTTTGGGTCCATGTAGTGCATCCATACAGCACCATCGATATGAATGCTGCTAGGAAAAAACTGCGTTTCATTTTATCGATCAGGTCTTTCTTCCATATGACCGCTAGCCTATCGAAAGCTGTCCATGCCTTTGCTAGTCACGTGTTGTTGTCTGTCTCGGTTGATGCGACACTGCTTCCTAGGTCGGTGAACTTGTCCACTAATTTCAGTTTCAGTTTCTTTGTTTAATAGCATATCAACCTTTGTAGGTTATTTAATGCCCAAGCCCTTCTCCTAGATGAACAGTGGTCGTGTTATTTAACCCATAGCTGGGAACTAGTTTCAGAGAACTACCATTTAGTGTGGGGATGTTGCTTATTTGATTAAAGGACTTTTCTCTAAAATGTCCTATTTTCGTACTTCATGTCATTTGTTCGTTCATTCATGAAGTTTTTTCAGGCAATAAATATGCTGTTATTTTTTTTTTTGTTTTTTTTAGTCGTCACGAATTGTTTTACATCATTTAGCACGAGAAAAAAGCACAATATAATACCTTTTCCTTTGATACAACTATCCGAATTGTTTTCTTCTTATACACAAATAATTGTGGCTACTGTGAGCTATGGGATTTTGATAAGTCAAATATATGAAGACAGTTCTTCAAATCGTCAATACAAAAGATCACTCTTTTCAGTTCTTTCTTTTATTTTCCCGAAGGAGGTGTCTTTCTTTCTTTTTAATCAAATAAATATAAATTTTACAAAAAAAAAAAAAAAGAAGAAGAAAAGGAACTTTTCTAAATGGGAAAGAATTCCAGGATGAATACAGCGTCTTAAAATATTTTGCAAAGAAAAGAAAAAAATGATGGTGAGTTTATTGAAGTTTTTTTTTTTTAAATTTAAATCCATGTGGTGAAACGATTGTTAGAATGGTAGGCTGAGGAAAAAGTTGAGGGGAAAGGTTCTGAATAGATTGTATTCATGTGCATAACTAGTTTACAATTCTAAAAATAAATGTTTCATGTCTATCAATGAATTGCATTAGATTGGCCCTCATGATTTAGTGGTTAGTGTGCTGGATCTCGACTTCGAAGTCATCATCGTCATCCATGAGCCTCTCTAGCCACTTCTCCCTATCGTTCGTTGCTTCTGGCAGGTCCTCAGGGCTATATCTCGTATCCTTACATAGCTGCTGTATGTAGGTTCGAGCTGGTCGTCTTGCTTTTGCTCGGCCATATGAGGGGATCCATAGGAGTACATCACTTATGAGCTCGTCCCTGCTTTTCTAGCAGTGTCCTGCATGTCTGGTATAGTTTGATAGTTTTCGTGATGGGAGGTAAGTGGCCGTACAATTGGTGCTTTGTGGTATATTGCCTCCAGGACTTGTTCAAACTTGCTCGCAGCATTTTTCTGTAGTTGCCGTCAAGCTATTTCTCCAGCCGTTTAGTTAGCATCCATCTAGTGCATCCATATAGCAGTATTGAGACGACCGCTGCTTGGAAGAAACTGCGTTTCATTTTATCGGTCAGGTCTGACTTCCATATGACCGATAGCTTATCGATAGCTATCCTTGCCTTTGTTAGCCGCGTGTCGACGTCTTTTTCGGTTGATGAGACACTGCTTCCAAGGTAGGTGAAACGCGCTATTACGTCCAGACTAATACCCCTGAGAAAGGTATGAATATCCCATACCTTAAACTATGGGCTTAATAGTATCACTGCTCCTCTTCTACAAGGATAGTATAGGCATCAAATAACCAACGAAGTTTGATACATATTTGAATAAAGAAACCAATTTAAATGAATTACAAACTACAGGGATCGATACTCGTATCTTTAGTTAACCATAGTCGAGGGTGACCCGAAAGCTCCCCTTCCAATAGCTTCTACACCGTAGGGGAGGTTGCTCCTTGGATTAGTCCAATTTACCCTTCATATGGACATTATAATGCCGACTGTTAAGCAAGGAGGTATCAAGTGCCATTTTTTGAGTCTTTGGTATGACTTGACCTGGGATTGAACCCCGGTCTCCCAGGCCATTGGCGAAGGAATCTCAAATATTTTGAATTTGCACTGGTTACCTATTATTCATTATAAATTTGTTTTCGTGTTTACTACGACAGATATATGACATACACTTACATACACATATTCTCTCTCTCTCTCTCTCTTTCTTTCTCTCTCTCTCTCTCTCTCTCTCTCACCTCCACTACACACACAAACACATACACACATGCATGTAAATAGGAAATATAAAAAGAAAATATTCAGAAAATGTAAATATTTATAGATCTATCATAAGCTATTGTTTAACATTTCGTTGTATTTTTTCCTTTTTTTTTTTTTTCCAACCATCTTCCGGGCAATACTAGCATTTGGTGTAATGTCGCATCCAGAAAATCATATTTTGATGAAAAAATGAAACGAAAAAGTAATTTTTATTAAATAAAATATCGTATTTGTAAAAATAATGATGATTTGATTTTTATTAATTTTCTAAACTTCACATATAGTGTTTATTTATCTTGAATTTCTTCATTCTTATAATGTTTTTTTTTAATCTTAATCTACAGCAAATACGTTACCTTTCATGAAAAATAAATAAATAGATAGAAAATAGAAATGAAAAATAATTTTTCTCAAAACTATTTATTTCATATACATTTTTAAATAAAATTCTATCAATAATAATTGAACGCAAAAAAAGTTTTTAACTTTGCGCTTCATTTTTCTTCCTTTTAAAAATAATTTCGGACGAGACAAAACATCATGTACTAACATAGCCGTGAAGATGGTTTAAAAAGCCAAAAAATAGAACTTATCATAGGCATAATGGTTAGAGTGCCCGCCAATGGCCCGGGAGACCGAGGTTCAATCCTAGGTCGAGTCATACCAAAGACTCATAAAATGTACTTGATGCCTCCTTCTTTAACACTTGCATTATAGGGTAAGGGTAAAGTGAAGCTATAGAGGGAAAGGAGTAGCGCCCTTCCATACACCTTGGTGTTGTAGCTATCGGAAAGGTACACTTAGGGTCACGCTCGACTACGGTCGCCAACTAACTTAAGTTGTTTGGAAATTTTTTACTTTAAAATCGACTATATATATATATATATATATAAAGGCATGCTTCAGAAGATTGTATATCTTACCAAATGCATGAAACTATTTGTAAGAAAGCTGAGATTAGAACATAATTTATTTTGGCTTTTATCCTGCTCAAATGGCCAATACATAGATACATACACTCACAAATATATATATATATATATATATATATATATATATATATATATATATATATATATATATATATATATAGTGGCTATGACTTCTTTACAGAAAGAGGCCATCACCTCGATTCCTCCATCCTGGTAAGGTGGCCAGCCTAACGCATCTGGTTACTTCTAAGGAACATCTCAATACTGGATGTACCGATTCACTGGAAAACATGGTGTTTGTTGTTACATTATGCCCTTTGATGTTTAGATTCCTTCTGAGACAAGCTTGATGGAATCTTTACAAGGTTTTGATGTGTCGGTGATATGCAGTCCAGGTTACACACACACACACACACATATATATATATATATGAAAAAAGTGCTAACATTAAAAAGAATATATCTTTTGAGTGATTAATTTTGGGAATGTTTGTAACTAGTTTCAACCCTAGGTCATCGTTAGAAGAAAAATGTTTCATGAAAAAGACGCATTTTTTCAATGTTTCTTAAAAGCTTTTTAAAGAGTTTATAAGCGCGAAGGAAAATGATGATAAATACACTGGTGGCGTAGTGCATTTGTTGAATGAATCTGGTATTCGTTTGTCTTCAACAGTTATAGATAGATAGATAGATAGATAGATAGATTTGTCAAAATTTCTGAAAATTTCTTGATAATTTGAATATTCAGATTAATAAAATTATCTTCATTGTTATACTCAAAATGTTTCAGTCAATGTCTCCTTCGGACTTCTTCAGGTGTTTCATGTCGACATCAGGAGTCTATATAGAACCTCAAAGCAAAACATTTAGTTAATCCACATGGGTAGACTGTTCCAATTCTGTTAAGTATGACCAGATACACTCGTTAAACTATAGTAAGTTATTCTTCCCTTTAGTTGGGATAGAACCAACAACTTCTATATGGTTTCACTCTGAAGCACTTTCCAACCAAACGCCTTATCCACTGTGCTGTGTCCATGGATTGAATAATGGTTCGATGTTCTCTATAGGTTCCCAAGTTCGACATGAAACACCTTAAGAAGGCCGTAGGACATATCGATCGACACGTTGTGAGTATTCCAAGGAACATGAGGTCAATAGTCCGAATAATTTGATAGATGAAAAAAGATAGATAGATTGATAGATAGATTTGAATACATTAATAGCTATAGCATAAGGTGTTTATGGCCAGAGAGTGTGCAAGTCTGGCGACCCTTCTGCTCAGTCATAAGTATTACCTAATTTATCTTTTATATATCTGCTATCAAGACAACGGGAAAATGAGCTCTTCGTTTGGGAGATATATGTTAAGGACGGGAAGTGGTATTTAAAATTAGCTGTGACTGCTTGGTTTGTTTAATCTTTTATTGGTCTGATGGGTAGAGTGTTCGTCAATGGTCGAGTCATATCAAAGACTCAAAAATGCTACCTGATGACGCAATAAAATGTAAGGATCAAAGGTAAAGTAGAGCAATCCAGGGAATGAAGTAGCGCCCTCCCCATCACCTTGTTGTAGTAGCTATGGAAAAGGGAGCCTTCGGATCACCCTCGACTAAGGCCACCAACTTTACTTTATAGTGCAATTGTAAAAGTAATGAAGACTGTTATTCCCGCCCCTAAGCTATAGGTTAACAGTACCACAACTCTTTTTCTACAAGTACAGCTTTAGCATTAAATTATCCATAAAGGTTGATATGCCATTAAACAGAGAATGCAAACTAAACCAAAACTTTGAATTATGATACCACAGGAAAATATATGAACACTATTATCCACCCCCAGCTATTGATTTAATAGTACCACTAGTGTTTTTCTCCAAGGATAACTTTAGCATTTAATACCCCACGAAGGTTGATATGTCATTAAAACTGTTGTAACCTCACAGTGGGTTACTGAATGAGAAATAACTAAAACGGGGGTTGGAAATGAAGAGGTAATTTTTATGACATTAACAAAATGCAATACTCGCCCTTGGCGTGAAGAAGGTAACCTCTGCAAGTGGTGACGACTTGGTCAGCATGATTAGCTATTTGTTGCACGCCCCACCAAACGGTCGAGTCCGGCACAAGGCCCTTTCAAGGTTGTTCTGAGCAGAAATCTGTAGCCAAGATATGCTTGTCATTCCCCTAAAAAGGGGGTCTCAGGCGCCAGGTAATAAAGCTAGCCCCCTCAAGGTGGGTTAGAGCCTGGGGGACGGCCCCCTGAGGCTTAAAGAGGGCCGACCGTGTGACATAACTCCTGGGCTTCCCAGGCTCATACGTAAGGCAGCCTCGATCGAGTAACCGCTGACTTAACGAAATTACTCCCTTAACAATAGTGTCTAACATATTTATAAGGAATGGAATATACCCATTGATTGGTTGGGTATATAATAAAAACAATGAAACCCAGTGAAACCAAAGAAATTATAACAAGGAAGTAATATAATGTGCTTCCTGTTATAATGGAAGGAAGAAAATAAAACGGCGGTGAGACTGTTGATAGTTTTCAATTTGAATGTTTTAATAACAACTTGAGACAAAAGAACCCTAATACGGTAAGTCACAGAAGAAAACTGTTGAAACATTTGAGAAAGAATAATGTAGCTGAATGTCGGACCATGAATTGAGTTGCGGTAGCTAAAGTTGAGTTGCTTGAAACAGAATAGGGATCGAATTGCTGTAGTCAGAGGTTGAACGTAACAATCTGGGAGCTGTTGGTCTACGAGGGTTGAATGAATAAAGAAGAATTGATCTCCCAGGCACAACAGTCCATAAATTAAATGTGCCCTCCTCATGGTGAATTGTTCTGCTGCTGGAGAGAAGGAGAGGTCAGGTCTATCCGGCTCGAAAGATGGATGAGGAGAGGGAAGGAGGATCGGTCCATCCTGCTCGAAAGACTTGCTGAGGATAGGAAGTTTCGCGCGCTTTCACCTTTTTTGTATAGCCCGTGGAAATATTCCGGGCAGAATGGGATAAGTCGTCCTCATTGGGTGAAAATATGCGACGAGAACACAACAGTCAAATTAATTTATGAGCACAAACAAAAATTCTGAATACTTTCTGCTACAAAATGGTAAGTTTATAAAATAGCAATATTTGCTTGAAACTTACTGTGTGCAAATCCTTAGTGTTAAGAATTGTTCCTTTAAGTTATAATTATTTACAAAAGATTATTTTTGTTTGTTTGTTTGTTTGTTTGTTATGCCATAACAGCATTTGTAGGTCATTTAATGCCAAACCCATTTTCATTCAAATAAACAGTTCTATTTCAAACAATTCCACTTAACATAAGTACACAGTTTAATATTCAAAAACATTTCTATTTCAAGCTATTCAGTTTAATATAACAGTTCTAATTCAAACAACTCAATTTAGTATAAGTATAGGTTTTGTTTACTCTCAGTTGAATGTCCAAACTTCTATTTCAAACAATTCAGTTTAACATAAGAATATAGTTTAAATGTCAAAACAGTTCCGTTTCAAGCAATTCAGTTTAACATAAGTTCATAGTTTAGTTCTGTTTAACCCATAGATAGAACCCTATAAGATGCTACCACTCTGGGTCATAGTGGACCTGGGAGCGATGACAATGAAGGGGTACTCCGCATTCCCTAACGCCCCAGCATTACTGGAACATCAGCATCAGATTCTTTTGTGTCATACCCAGGACACACGTTGGGGGTGGGGTCTTAACCCTCGGCAATCCTTTTAGTTATAGGGTACTTCAAACTATATGACATTCGATCACTTATTGATATCCGGTTGGAATTTGTGAAAACATATCAGTTTGTGTTGACATGGTGCAAAACCCACGGCCCCAACCCCCGAGGTGGTAACCCTAACCAATTTTGAATGACTGGTGCATTATATTCAGTGTTGCTTCATTTCATTTATAATCTTCTTCGCTTCATATTTGTATTGCATCGCTACGCAGCAGAGTTAATCGAAGGGAAAATTACGGGGAATTAACTACTAACATATCAAACAAGACTCGACGTCGATTTAAAATGGAAAGTATACAGAGAAGAAGGGCACCAGATCAGTCGTCTGTGAAAGCATAAAAAGGACTTGGCTAATATCCCACTTCGAAAAAGGATTCCATGCATCTACACACGCTTATTTATACACAAATACCGAGGAGAAATAAGATAGATAGATAGATATGAATGGAATAGATAGATAGATAGATAGATAGATAGATAGATAGATAGATAAGAATAGATTAGTATGAACAAATAGATAAGCGGAAAAGAAGAAGCGGGTATAGATAGATAGATAGATAGATAGATAGATATGAACAGACTGAAATAGTTTGGACTCTCTGGCAACAAACACTTCCATGGTGTTGAGCAACGATTATTTATTAGATAATGTGTTTTATCAGCTCGCTAGCTTGATAGATAGATAGATAGATATGAACAGACTGAAATAGTTGGGACTCTCTGGTAACAAACACTTCCGTGGGGTTGGGCAACGATTATTCATTAGATAATCTGTTTTATTAGATAGATAGATAGATAGATAGATAGATAGATAGATAGATAGATATGAACTGACAGAAATAGTTTAGACTCTCTGGCAGCAAACACTTCTGTAAAATGTAATGTAAAAAAAAACCCAAATCAATTTCAAACAATTCAGGTTACCATACAAAAACATTTCTAGTTCAAGCAATTCCATTTAGCGTAAGTACACAGTTTAGTTCTATTTGACCCATAGATAGGACACCATCAAATGCTACCACTCCGGATCACAGTGGACCTGGGAGCGATGGCACTGAAGGAGTACTCTGCATTCACCAAAGCTCTAACATTGTTGGAACCTCACCGTCAGATATCCAGGGTACTCGTTGGGGGATTCTTACCTCCCTGCAGGGAAGTAGTAGGTGTATTCTACAACATATGATTTGTAAACGCAGAGATTTTAGATAATTTTTTAAACGAAGCAAAGCTCATTTGTTTGCATACTGTTAAATGGTTAAACATATAATTTGTGAGTCAATAGTTCGTATGTAATCTTTATTTTAAATGAGCCAGGGCTAATTTGTTTGCTTATAAGTATTACTGTTGTCTTCACACAGTTAAATGGTTCCTAATATTCTAACACGAATTGTTCTATTAATCATTTATTTACACTCACTAAAATGGTTTCAAATATTGCGAACATAAAGTTTAATTTCCACATTGTTATATGGTTTCAGGTAACATTAACGATATAACATGAACAAATGTATGGCTTAATGAGTAAAGCCTTCGCCAAATGATGTTTATACTTGGTAGCGAATAATGACAAGCATAATGCGAGTCATATTCATTTATTTAAAAAAGATGTAGTTGGAAAAGAAGTAGGAGGGAACTTTCCGGAAAAAAAGAATTTTATAAAAGGTATGAGGAAGAATTGGACCAAAAAGTGCTATAAGCATTTCAGAATCAGGCGGCTATATTCGAGGTTTATCTTGGCGCAACCCGGATAGTAACCCTGCAAACTCTTTTTCCAAGACTTAGCGGCGGTATTCACCCTTAACCAAACCCTCTCACTGATAAAGATATAAAACACGCGGACGGAAATATTCTAGTCCAGCCAGATCGGTCAAGTTAAAGCGGACCAAGTGTCGAACAAAGATCATGTTTACCCAACCCCTCCGCTCGGGCAGGATATGACACAAGGTCAATTTTTAAGCGGAGTTTAACAGGTTTGAACTCAGAGTTGTCCTTCTCCTTGACTAGTTGCCTCACCAAGGCTGAAGAGCCTAGTCTGCCCTACTATTTACCCATAGCTGGAGGGAGAATAATTGGATTCATACCTTTCTCAAGGGTATTAGTGCTATGTGAAATGCATTCAGTCAGGTCCAGGATTTCAACTCGTGTCGCCGTGTCCATATCCTGCGACGATAACCATTACACCACGGGCACCTCCAGGTGTCGAACAAAGATGTTGCCAACACTATTTATTTGTTTGCTATGCCTCTTAAGGCATCTCACATTTTTGGTGTCTTCTCACATCAACCTTTAAAAAAGGATCATCTTTACACCGATCATATACATTATTGAAACAATATCTACACACAGATGAAACGTAATTCTCTAACGTAATTCATTCGATACTTTCTAAAATTGCCCCATTTGTTTAATAGCATGTCAACCTCGGTGGGTTATTTAAAGTCATAACCACTCTTGTTGACCAAAATCAGTAGTACTATCTAATCAATAGTTGGCAGGGATAAAAGGGTTTCATATCTTTCTCCAAAAGAGAAAGTAATCGCACTACTAGAGTTCGAACTCACTTATTTCGAGTCCTCAGTACAGAACTTTTGCCATTACGCAGCGAGGACTCATCTAAATTTTGCTAAAACTATCCAATTTAATCTTAAATTTCTTAACCTATTGCTGAGGTTGTTTGGTTGTGTTTTATGGCATATCAAACCTAGTAGGTTATTAATGTTTATATAAATGATTAACGAGTCAGAGTTAAATACTTCCAATTATTATTATCTAATACTAAGAATTTTATTTGCCCACAGTGAAATGGTTTCAAGTATTGCTATATAACATTAATAGTTTTATTTGGACACAAATAAATGTTTTCAAACTTTGTAACATAACACTATTTATTTTATCTAACATTATTCATTTGCACACTGTTAAACAGCAGCAAATATTAAATATGTAATACAAATAATTTAGTTTGATTGTTATTTGTTGGCACACAGTTAAATGAATACAAGTATAGAAAAGGATTAAATATTTCTGTTTGGCCCATTGATGGGACCCAGATAGGTTCTACCATTCAGGGTCAGAGTTGACCTGGGAGTAATTATAATTAAGGGGTACTCACATTCCTAATGAATAGAGTGTTCGCCAATGGTCCGGGAGACCGGAGCTCAATCCCAGGTCGAGTTATATCAAGGACTCAAAAAATCTTCTTACAGCTGCCTTGCTTAACACTCGGCATTATAAGGTACAGATCAAGGGTAAAGTAGAGCAATCCAGGGAATGAAGTAACGTCCTCTCCTACACCTCCGTGTAGTAGCTATTGAAAAGGGAGCCTTCGGGTCGCCCTAGACTGTGGTCGTCAACTTTACTTTTCATAGTTAAAGCGTTTCAAGTATTCCTATTTAACACTGATAATTCTATTCAGCAGTACTCGTTTGTACACAGTTTAAATGTCAAACAGTTCTTTTTGGCCTGGAGTGACTTTGGCAGCTATGACAATGAAGAGGTGCTCCTAATTCTCCAAAGCCCCAGGACTGGAATCTCGCTATCAGTGGGTTGTCGTCGTGGTATAATGAAGTTCCTTTTCCCCCATAAATAGTATTGCAATCGTTCTATGAAGATGGCTTTGGCATTAAATCACCCACGAAGTTTTATATGCCTTTAACCAAAACTAACATATCTGAAAATTTTCCATAATTTTGACTAATTTTCCTATCATTTTTATATTCTCTATAATTTATTTCTATAACTTATTCGCTATTAAAAAGGGGCATTCAGGTCACCCTCGACTAAGGTCACCAACTTTCTCCATTCCTCAAAGATCCAGGACTGGAGCCTCACCATCAAATGTAGCTTAGTGTCATATACAGGGCACTCATTGGTAGGATCTTACCCCTCTGCAAAGGTACAGGCAACCCCTTCTTCAACCCTAACTGATAGGTTAGAGGTTCAGGCAGTACCTTCATCAACCCAAACCGATAGGTTAAAGGTCCAGGTAGTGTCTTCTTCAACACTAACCGATAGGTCCGTGATATGCTTCCGATAGAAGGTAATTTGTTTAAAAAATGTATTATTCTCTTAGCAAAAAAGTTCAATAAGTTAGAAGACTTTGTTTGAAATCTGCTTTGAAAGTAAATTTCAAGTGTGTGAGAAAATATTTATAAAAAATATCCCCCATATAAGAAATTCTTTTAATTATTTTGAAAGTTTCAATTAGATCACATCCCATTTTTCTTTTTAGCTGAGTAGTTAGTATTGATTTCTCTAATTTTTCCCAACCCAGTCGGTTGGGGCTGCATAATACACTGACTGCAGAGGGCTAACCACCCCTCAACGAGTGTCGGGGAATCCGGAGCACCCTTTCTTTGTTATCGTTCTTAGGTCCACTCTGGTCTGGAGTGCTAGCACTTGACAGGGTTCTATTTATAGTTCAAATAGAACTGTTTGAAATTTTAACTGAGTGCAAACAAATGAGTTATGCTAAATAGAATTGTTTGAAATAGAACTGCTTGATCCTATTATGACTGATGTTTTTTTGAATTGTTAATGATGCATTACTTAATGATGTTTTATTGATTTGTTAATGATACATGAATGAAGTTTAATTGAATGATTTAATTGTTAATGACAGATTAAGGATGTTTAATTGAATTGTTAATGATACATAAATGATGTTTAATTGAGTTGTTAATGATACGTTGCAATATTTGGAACCATTTAACTGTGTACAAACACGTGAATAATGTGGAAGAGAATGATTTGTATGAAATCACAAAACTTGTAACAACTTCCCTGTGTACAAACAAATTATTAATATTGACCAGTTTTAAGTAGCAATAATTGAAACTGTATATTTATGTGGAAACAATAGTAATGCTAGTGTGAAAACAAATTTGTTCTTACTCATTTGAAAATTAAATTAGCGACAAACAAATCTCTTACAGATAATGTATATCTATCTAAATTTGTGCAAACAAATGACTTATGTTAAATTGTGAATGATCTATACTTTAACCATTTAACTGCGAACAAAAAAAAATGAGCACAGGCTCATTTAAAAACCGAGAAAATATGTTTACAAATCATATATGTTTAATCAATATATATATATATATATATATATATATATATATATATATATATATATATATTATTTGTTAACATATTTTCTGGGTTTATATATATATATATATGAAGAGGATTTGGCATTAAATAACCTATAATATTTGATATACTATGAAACCAAAGTAACTAACCAATCTAATCTCTCCCTGTAACTTCAATATTTTTCTCTTTTTTATTATTTTTGTCCCTCTTTTGTGTATGGCCAATCAATCTCAATCATAGTATTACACTTCAATTTCCATGTCTCGGCACTCAAGACCAGAACTGAAAAGAATATTCTTCGTGAAGTCTTATTAAGGCTTTATGTATTTGAGAAAAATTTAGTTCCCTTGAAATAAAATTTCTAACCATTCAGCTAATCATCCCAGTTGACCTCGATACATTCGACAAAATATAATTGTCAGCTTTAAATGTGTCATCGAAGTCAACAACTAGATTGCATTTTATACTTACTTTTTGATTTCGTTGTAGCTTAATTTATATTAAATATTTTTATCCAATATTTAGAGCTTTACATTTTTCTATATTAAATTTCTATTTTCAAATATCTTTCCAAAATGACAATTTATTTTTATCCATTGTTTCTTTTGATAATGGTCCCACATCATCGGCAAATTATTTCATTTCTGATTTTATATTATTATCCAAAGAGTGAAAGAATATTTTTCACATGCTCGAGGTATTCTCTTTGTGTTTATGGACTTTCCACGCTGATATCTGGAGTGTTATTATAGCCATATTGAAGAAAAATTTGAATTTAAATGCTTGCACTGAAATTGGACTCACTGAAGGTGTTTTACGAATATTTGAAGATACGAGCGACATAGTTGTTGATTTTCAATCAGAAATGCAGGGAGTGTCGGCTAATTACAGCATTCCTTTTAAAGTGTTGTAAATGCTTTTTGCTCTACTAAAAGCCAAAAAACGATGAATGGCCGTAAAATTCTGTTAAGCTGTTATCAATTCAGAGACAAATGCTACAGAGACATGGTCCTAACTTTATGGCCAATTTCGAACTCGTAAACCGTAAGTTCTCGAAATAGACTATGTTGTGTAAAATAATTAGGGTAGAAATTAATTATAATTATTTTATTGATAATTGATTATATTAATCATTTTATTATTTCATTATTATCATCATCATATCGTGCCGCTAGCACGGATATCTCTGACCCTTTCTCGCCACTCCTCCCTATCGTTCATCTCTTCTGGTAGGGCTACATCCCGTATCCTCACGGAGCTGCTGTATGTAGGTTTCGAGTTGGTCGTCCTGCTTTTGCCCGGCCATGTGAGGGGATCCATAGGATAACATCACTTATGAGCTCATCCCTGCTTCTCCAGCAGTTTCTTGCATGTCTGGTTCGTCTAACTTTGATAGTTTTCGTGATGGAGGGTAGGTGGCCATACAGCTGGTGCTTTGTGGGATGTTGCCTCCAGGACTTGTTCAAAATTGCTCCCAGCATTCTTGTGTAGTTAGAGAAAATGTAAGTCAGATTGGAAGGGTCAAACGTGTACGCACGTGGGGAGGCAGTTTTGACACCTCACGTCAAGGTGGCGTTGGGGGAAGACAGGAAGGCCAAATGTAAAATAAAATGGATTCATGTCGTGTCATAAGTTTGAACTGAATAAAAGTTAGGGTCACGTGTAATGATCGTGATAACACGATGCAATGAGCTAATGAGATAACGTCACACCAATGATGTTCTTAATTTTAGAATATATGAAAAATAGAGATCTTTAAAATGAGTGGGATGTGACGGTAGTTGTGTTTCAGTTAGGGTGAGATGAGATCAACAGCACCCTTCGGGCAGCGACAGTAGACCTTTCTTTCTAAGTCAGTCAGCACTCCTAAGCTTTATAGGAATTTCGCTAGAAATACACGCTAGCGTTAGTCTACAGAGGCTCAAGGAATGCAGTGTCACAGAATCACCCTTCTTGCACTTGAGTTAACCCAAGCTTTCATTTGTTCTTTGTTCTTTCCTCCCACTCTCTTGATTGTATTTCTTGTGCCATAAAGAAATGTGCGATACCCCTATCGGAACCACTAAATGAACACCCGCCAAGATTGGAATGGTTTTAAGAAATTGATGTAACGGGGGGCCAAGGGGGTATCTTAACACCTGGTGGACTTGGACTCGCTCGATATATTACGCGAGTCAGTCAAATGTACCGGTTCAAAGCTTAAACTAGACCACAGGAGTCTAGTACGATACTTTGCTATCAATGTAGTTCGCCAACTCGAAGGTGGCTCAACCGAAGCTGAAGGCCATTCAGCCTTGAATCTGACATTGATTTGAATACTCCATATGTCACGAATGCCAAACGGCCAAGTTAAAAAAAACAGAGAAGTATCCCTTCATTGTTGTTACTCCCAGTTCCTTCAGAAGTGGAGTGGCAGTACCTTTTGAGGTTTTATATATAGATCAAACTGATCTTTTTAAAAATTATTTGTATTCGATAGGACCCAGTGCAAAAAAAAAACAACTTTGAAAAACAAAAACACAAAAAATATAAATATGAAAGGATAATAAACGAAGTCTATGCATACAATAACCCTAGACGGGTTGACAATCCGTTAAAATCAATCAGTCAATCATTTCCTACCTAGTAGTGAGAAGACTTGTCTGTTGAATTAGTTCGTTTATTTAGATGAGAATATGAACACGCCAACAATTACGAACTTTTTAACTCAATTAATGAATGGACGTTTCCTTGAAGTTTCTAAATTAAACCATGACCTATATTTCAAATGAACTAAAATTTTAAGACAGTTGTCTGAAGACCTGCATGTACATTTTTTCTACAAAGGTGCCGAGATAATTACCAAGAGGTTCTCTCAAATCAACAAAGTACCTTTAATTAAAGTTCTTCAACGCTAAATGTGTCTTATAGAAAAATGTATTTTGCTTTTAACTCTTATCACTGTCAAGACTAACAATGGGTAAACCATGTTTTTCAGTTATCACTCGTTGTTCTACCAACTTCCGTGGCATGCCAGAAACAATACCTTATTACCATTGCGCGACTTAATAAGAAAATATATTTGCTTCAGGATTACTTTAGGATAACTTTGCATACTTTCATGAACATATGGTAGAGTATTCGAATATATTTCTATCTTTGCCCAGTCAGTTGGGGCTGAAGAATGTACCGACTGCTTCTCTGCTGAAGGATTAGACTCCTTCCCAACGAGTGTTCAGCTTATGGCACTAAACAATCTGATAGTGAGGCTCCAGTAAGGCTGAAGCTTTGGGGAATGCAGAATACACTGTTTATTGTCATCGCTCCCAGGTTAACTGCGACCCGGAGTAGTAGCACCTGATAGGGTCCTATCGTAATCGTTTATATACCAAATAATTTTGTTTAAAACACACGAACTCAAAAACTTATGCTCTCTTTAATAACTCTTCCTAAAAACACCAGAAGAAAATTCTGTCGAGATCTTTTTTGAACTGAAAATTATTGTAGAAGTCATGTTTTCGATTGTCACGTTTGAAAGTTTGTTTAATCTGCTTGTGTTTTATGCCATATCAACCTTTGTAGGGTATATGAATGCCAAATCCTGTCCACTCACACACACATTCGCTCACATATACACATAAACTAGTGCACAAATGCACACACAAATATCATCATCATCATCATATCGTGCTGGCAGCACGGATATCCCTGACCCTCTCTCGCCACTCCTCCCTATCGTTCATCGCCCTAGGTAGGTCTTCAGGACAACAACCTGTATCCTCACATAGCTGCTGAATGTACGTTCGTGCTGGTCGTCCTGCTTTTGCGCGGCCATGTGTGGGGATCCATAAGAGTACATCTCTTATGAGTTCATCTCTGCTTCTCCAGCAATGTCCTGCATGTCTGGTTCGTCTAACTTGAATAGTTTTCCAATTAAAGACAAGTATATTTGTGTGTCAAAGAGAATGACACACAAATATACTTGTCTTTAATTGGAATCATTTTGAGATGAGGCTTCATAATCTGAGAATTAATTTTTTTATTTATTGAAGACCAGATAAGTATTTATAAGACCAAAAAATCCATCCTTGATCGCCCTTCGTGGCGCAGCGGATAGAGGCGTTGAGTCTCTACGGTTCCAGGTGAGCATTGTCAGAAGATAGCGGTTTCAAATCCTACCCAAGCCGGCCAGAGGTTTACTTGGTCAAAAACGTGGTGCGATAGACAACAACTATGGAAGGCAGTAATTACTGGGGATACGGTTACAAGACTCAGCATTCCTATCCGAGGTCACGGTTAAATCACCCGAAGAAGGCCAGAGGTGAAATTTGGCCGAAACGTAGTGAAAGAAGAAACAACACAAAAACTACCAAGATGAGGACAAAAGTCCGCAATAAATAAAAAATTAATTCTCACACACAAATATGTATCTCTATATCATCCACACACACACACACACACACACACATATATATATATACATATCATATATATATATTTGAGAGTAAATGATTTCAAGTAGAGCTTTCTAATAATTCTATGCAATATGAATTATTTTTTGCACACAGTTAAATGGTCTCACATATTGCAATGTAAGTCCAATAATTCCATTAGTGCACAGTTATATAGTTTCAATTATGGCTATCTAACATTATTAGATTAAAAATTAATCGACAGTTCTCACACAGTTAAATGGTTTCACGTCTTTAACACAAATAATTCTATCTTGTATTAATATCAATCCCGAGTAAAAGATTAAACAGTTCTGTTTGACCCCAAAACGGAACCCTAACAGGCACTACCATTTTTGGTTAAAGTGAACCCGAGAGTAACGGTAAAGAAGGAGAATTCCAAAATCCCCAAACTCGGAGACTGGAGCCTCACCATCAGATGAATGTTTAATGCCATATACAGGGCACTGGTTTCAAGCGTTGCTATTTAACACTAATAATTCTATTCAACATTATTCATTCGTTTGCACATATTTAAATAGTTTCAAATCTAGTAAATGATTAAATAGTTTTATTTGACCCCTAGATAAGACCCTAAAAGGTGCTACTAATCCGGTTCAGAGTGGACCTGGGAGTAATGGTAATGGAAGTGTACTCCACATTCTGCAATGCTCCAGGACTGAAGTGTCATCATAAAATTGTTTGCTATCATATCAAGACACTCACTGCAGGAGGTGGTTACCTCTCTGCTGAGATTGATTCGAGGTATTCAACAGCTTTAGCCCATTTAAGCAAAAACCACTTTGTATGCAGTTGTTATTACTTTTTGCTGGTTATTCCACCATCTTAATTTCGGTAATTGATAACAACTTGACATAAGTTTTGAATGACTCGATAGTTGAATTTGGATGTCTGAAGCAAACTGGTCTGTTTTCATTAATAGTTCTACACAGTTCCATTGTCCTTGACACTGTTCTAAGAGCACACACATTTGTAATATAATGGCCGAGGGATTTCGTTTGATGCCTTTGGATTTAGTTAGGCTGAGAACCTTTCGGCTCAGTGCATGGGTTACTTAAGTGCAATATTAACGCAGGTGTCCACGTGCACGCGCGGAGCGGACGTGTCACTCAGAGATGTCATAATAGCCCAGATGGAAAATGAGACTAGTGAGTGCGAATGACGTCACGCACCGGAAGCGCGCAGAGGATTTGGGGGATTTTGAAAAAGTCATTTAGTGGAGTTGAATACTAGACACCAAACGAGAAGGGTCGACTTTCGGGGCTCACAGAGGCCAGACGAATTTGCGCGCTACGGGCTCCGCATGAGATGGGTGGGGGCAGATGGAAAAGCCAGAATAGAAAGAATGTGTATCTCTCTCCTTATGTCGAAGAACCTTTAAACTCAAAGGTAATCAAAAGTTTCGTACCTGAACTAAGAAGTCGTAAGTGTTTTTCGTGTTTCGAGATCCCTATGTTCTATGTATATATGTTATGAACATTCTATGTTCGTTTCCCGCATATCCGTATCATGGGTATGGTATACATTTACAGGAATTATTCTCACACATACAAACTCTCCCTTCTGTATAATTTAGCGAGCACACACTTCAGACAGACGGGCTAATTTCACACGGGTATTGATGAAAAACAACTTGGGTTAGTTTCGGCACGCTCAACAAACAGTGAAAAGGGAGAGTAACCATTGGAAGAGCAAGAATTTGTATTTTCCCTTCCTCTAAGTAAGAAAAAAGCTGAAATGATTCAGCCCAGCCGAAAAAAAAAAGTGGGGTTTGAAGGGTAGACTTTTAAAAGTTAAAACCACGGTTGTTTATAGTCGATTTAATGAGAGATGAAACAAAGAAAAGAGTTGTTTTTTATTCACTCCACAAATATTCTCTGTAAAAAGAGTTCTTGCTGACTCATCCAAGTGCGCCAACTGTAATTTGTATGCGCCTTATCTTCATGTTCCACGATTTTTTTTTAGTTTTCCTGTCAAGATCAAGGAATTTTCGCTCTTTTTATTTTTCCAGCCCAGTCGATTGGGGCTGTAAAATACACCAACTGCATCTCTGCAGAGAAGTAAAAACCCCACCACAACGAGTTTCCTAGATATGACATTAAACAATCTGATGGTGAGGCTTCAGTAATGCTGTAGCTTTGGGGAATGTGGAGTAGCAGCTCCCCTCTGGCCCACTTAATATGTCAAATCAAATAGTTTGATATTTAAACTGAGTGCAGACAAATGACTTATACTAAAGTTTGAATTGTTTGAAATAGAATTGTTTGATGTGTAAAAAAACTGATGTTTAATTGAATTTTTAGTGATACATGTCAATACATGGAAGTATTTAACTTTGTTGACTTATGCTAAATCAAATTGTAAGAAATAGAACTGATTGATCATTTAACTGTATACGTCTAAACATGTGTTTACCCTATTTACCAACCCCTCCGCTCGGGCAAGATATGACACAAGGTCAATTTTTAAGCGGAGTTTAACAGGTTTTAATTCAGAGTTTTCCTTCTCCTAGACTAGTTGCCGCACCAAGGCTGAAGAACCTAGTCTGTCCTACTATTTACCCATAGTTGGAGGGAGAATAATTGGATTCATACCTTTCCAAGGGTATTAGTGCTATGTGAAATGCAATCAGTCTCGTCCAGGATTTGAACTCGTGTCGCCGTGTCCATTTCCTACGGTGATAACCATTACACCACGGGCACCTCCAAAAAAATGTCTTTACAAATCATGTATTTGATATCTATGTAAATACGGGAGTTGGCATTAAATAACCTACCAAAGTTGATATGCCATAAAAAACCGGTCTTTATTTTTCATTCTGTGATCTGCTGAGACAACCAAATCCACCCGATGACGAGATCTTTTATTATTCTCGTTATTTAACACGAGATCTGGTCGTCTGGCTGGGATTGGATGATTCGTCTGAGTCTTAAAGTCTCAGAGAATACTTGTGGATCACATTTTGTGGGATAAACTACCTCTCTCTCTCTCTCTCTCTCACACACACACACACACACACAAATTGACAGAAAATATTTACACAAGTGCAAACATTTTTCTTCTTTATACTTTTGCTGTCACATACACATCTACACATTCACACCGAATATATAAATATCATATTTATTTCTTTCTTTCTCTCTCTCTCTCTCTCTATATATATATATATATATACAGAGACAGACAAACAGACAGAGGAAGTTCCATTATTTTGTGGCTAACAGGCTGGACTGAGGCATAAGAAGAGTAATCGTTGGAAGAACTAAAGTATGTATCTTCTCTTCCACTAAGTAGAAAACAAGGCTAATACAATTCAGCGTTCACTTTCAGAACCATAGATAGGACCAAATTAGGTGCTACTACATCGGGCCAGAGTGGACCTGGGAGCGATGGCAATAAAGGGTTACTCCGCATTCCTCAAAGTTCCAGTTGCACTGCAACCTCACCATCAGATTGTTTAGTGTCATGTCGAGGACACGCGTTGGGGGAGTCTTACGCCTCTACAAAGAAACAGTTGGTGTATTCTGCAGCACCTCACTCACCCTAGCCAGCTAACTTGGCCCTAACGTAATGGTTATCGCTGTTGGAAATACAATTTATTTACAGAATTTGAATACGTATACGCAAAAAAGAATTTTTTTTTTAATCCGTAGACCGTAATTAAGTTTAATTACCGTCTATAAATTTTTAAAGAATCATTCTTTTGTATCAACATTGATTTGGATTCTATTTGCATATCACATAGGAAAGAATGAGTGTACAATCTCTGGTAGATCGATTTGCCTATGTACTTCAACGATGATTTGCACAAGCGACAATACATATACATATATATATAAGGATTTGTATAGGATTTCTTGAAGAACAAAAGCTAGTGTCATGGAAACCACCGTTTTTTACTTGAAATAACATTAGGTTTTTAAGCTGTTTATATTTTTGAAAGAAAAATAACTCTTTCCTTGCTGGGTTAACGTATCTGGGGGTAACTTTACGGAAAATGAATAGCATACCACACCTATTCAAACCAATATTATGAATAATAAATATACATGGTGGAACGATAAAATTGTCGCCCTACAAAAGACATGATTCCATTTCCGTTTAATGAAAACTGGTTTTCTTTTTTTTGTTGTTGCAGACCATCTACTAGTTGGCCAGTTGTGTACAAATCCCAGGAGCGATAGGAGCCTTCTATCATGTCTGAAAGTGACACAATTTTCAACGGGCGAGATCGGAGATGCGCCGCTGTACAACTCATGCGCTCTACCGATCCAAGTCATGACAACAGGACCATTACCAGTACCCTCAAAATGCAAATCCGGACGGTTCAACGTGCCCAGGGTGATGAAAACAAAGTTTCCGGCTACGGTTATGGTCTTTGGTGTGGTTTCAAGTGAGGGTCACATCATGCCACCTCACATCTTCGAAGTCGGCTTGAAAGTCAACACCAAAGTGTATCTGGATGTGCTGAAGAGTGTGGTGATCCCCTGGTGCAATCAGGTGGCCGGTCGCAGACCCTGGGTGTGGCAACAGGACTGGGCACCGGCCCACAAGTCCAAAGAGACCCAGGCTTGACTTCAGAAGGTGTGCTACGACTTTGTACCCTTCTCTCACTGGAACCCCTCCTCCCCCGACCTGAACCCGCTGGACTACTTCGTTTGGTCATACGTCGAAAATATAACCAACATGACCTCCCACAACACCAAAGCCAGCCAGATCGCTGCCATCCACCGCGTATTCGCCGAGCTCCCGCTGGCGCTTGTGAAAAAGGCATGCTCCCTGTTCCAGATCCGTATCGAGGCAGTGATTGAGGCTGAAGGTGGCTACATTGAATAGATGTTAGCTCTACAACATAATCAAGTTACCTGAATTGACTTTTTCAATAAAAGTTTTAAAATAAAGCTGTAGTGTTGTTTACTTTTGGACGACAATTTTATCGTTCCACCCTGTATATTGGCTTGATAGACACCGACGATTTCACAGATCTCCACACCATCAAAGGACCACACGGCGACGTCATAATCATTTGTTTCTTTTTGTCCACAGCAGATTATTTGGGAATAGGACGGGCTTTTGACATTACTTTATAATATTCACTTCCCTATCAACAGCCCCGTCGGTTGGTTTTATAGAATACACCTAGTGCATCTCTAAAGCAGCAAAAGTCCTGGATATGATATTAAACAATTTGAGGCTTGAGAGCTTTGGGAAATATTGAGAACCCCTTCGTTGCTATTGGTCCCAGGTCCACTCTGACACGGGGTGGTATCAACTGATTGGGTCCAATCTATGAGTCAAAGAGGTAATTTACTAAGCTTTTTTACTTAGATGTAGCACAAGGCCGCATGAATTGGGCACCCAATTAGAATCGAACTCACTCGTGTAGGTTTGCTAGTCTACCTTGCTAACCATTACACCACCCGAGGTGCCCAATCTATGAGTCAAAGAGAACTGTTTGACATTTAAACTGTGTATAAACGAATGACTAATGCTAAATTGAATTATTAGCAATTATAATATTTGTGTGCAATCAAATTTGCTCTGACTCATTTCAAAATAAGATTACCGAAAAACTATGGACCATTTAACTGTACACGATGAAATGAGTTCTGGCTTGTTTTAAAATGATATGTACAAACTATGCGCTTACAAATCAATACATAAATGTATAATCAATGTAAAAATGTATAAATGCATGACCATCTAACTGTCCACAATGTATGACTATTTAACTGTGCACAATAAAATGAGTTCTGGCTTTTTCAAAAATGTTATGTACAAATGCCACATCATGCCACCTCACATCTTCGAAGTCGGCTTGAAAGTCAACACCAAACTGTACCTGGATGTGCTTAAGGGTGTGGTGATCCCCCGGTGCAATCAGGTGGCCGGTCGCAGACCCTGTGTGTGGCAGCAGGACTTGGTGCCCACAAGTCCAAAGAGACCCAGGCTTGGCTTCAGAAGGAGTGCTACGACTTTGTACCCTTCTCTCACTGGAACCCCTCCTCCCCCGACCTGAACCCGCTGGACTACTTCGTTTGGTCATAAGTCGAGAATATCACGAACATTTAACTGTACACAATGTATCACTATCAAACTGTACACAATAAAATGAGTTCTGGCTTTTTAAAAATGTTATCTACAAACTATGCGCTTACAAATCAATGAATAAATGTATAAAATGGATTTGGCAGTAAATATTCTGGAATGACTGATATACCATAAAATCCAACCAAACCAAACCAAACCAAACCTTCCCAATCAAGCATACAATCATATGGTTTTGCAAAAACGACGACCTAATTGATGTGCATCTCATTAATAGAAGTCTCTAAAATTCGTGGAACAGTTCACATACCTCGGCAGCAGCATCTCATCGACTGAAATTTTTAAAAGGCATGAATCCAACTATTTTCCTCTCTTCTATGGGTAGATGGTTGGGAAGACCGGGCTTTTTTAACCTTAATATTGCAACCGGTCTAGAAGGACTGCACTGAATTAAAACATTGAATTCCACTTAAAAACTGATCTTGTGTCATACACCACTCGAGCTTAGGGATTTGTTTAATACATAAAATCGTTTGTTTGTATTAACATATGAGCAAGACGGGCACAAAATCACTTCCCACCAAAAAGATAAAAAGGTTATGGTGTTAACCGATTTACGTCTCAAAAGAACATTGCTTTTATGTAGGTTTAATGAAGGGTGTTGTGTGTGGTTAGTTGCTTAAAATTTACCTAAGACCTAATAACAGAACTGTGTATTCCTAGGATGTTAAGGGGTATGGTTGGGACCTTGTAAAAAAAACTGAAGAGACGGTAGAGAAAAAAAAAGAAAGAAAAAAAAAGTCCATTGAAGTTGAAGTTTAAGTTACTGTTTGATATTATCGGCGCTAAGAAAGAACTGCTGAACGAAAACGATAGCCCTCTCAAACCTTTACGAACCAAAAAATAAAACACTAAATAATATACCTCCACGTGGATATCGAAAATAACTTTTACCTATTCAAAGAAAGTAGAAAATACTCTTCAGTTGGATGTGTATTATGGCATATCAACCGTTGTAGGTTTCCTAATGCCAAATTCTGTTTATTTCTATATATATATATATATATATATATATATATATTAGATTTTATATATTCAATGTCATGGAAGTTTATTTGCAACCTTAGTTTTCATGAAGTTTTACAAACAACAATCATCAGGCAGGTAACGAAAGAAATCCGCCTGATGATTGTTGTTTGTAAAACTTCATGAAACCTAGGGTCGCAGACAAACTTCCATGACATTAAATATATAAAATCTAATATACATTTATATATTATTATTATATAATAGATCTATCACAGATATTGAAAACTCTACAATCTATAACACACTTGGTTCGCCATAAACCAACAAAGTGAATTAGTGACAACCAACTCTGTTACAATATATATATATATATATATATATATATATATATATATATATATATATATGCGCTCGCAGTGTAATGGTTATCGTTTAAGTAGTCATAGTGCCCCAAATTTAAATCCTGGACGAGACTGCTTGCATTCAACATAGCGCTAATACCCTTAGGATAAGTATAAATCAAATTATAATTCCTCCTGCTATGGGTAAGCCTGGTTTCATTAACCTTGATATGGCAACCAGTCTAGGAGAAGAAAAACTCTTTAAAACTATCTTTGTGTTGCATCGTGCTCGTGGTTGAGGGGTTGGGTAAATGTATATATATATATATATATATGTGTGTGTGTGTGTTGTGTGTGTGTGTGTGTGTGTGTGTGTGTGTGTTAGATATATATATTAGATATATATGATTTGTAAACGAACAGGTTGTAGATAACATTATCTTAAAACGAGCTATGCCTCATTTGTTTACACGCAGTTAAATAGTGTCAATTATCGCTATCTAACATTCATAGTTGTATTTGCTCACAGTTAAATGGTTTCAAGAATTGTTCTCCAGAACTGATAAGGGGGTGTATCCTCGTGTTGAAATGGTTAACGAGCTGGACTGCGGAATCGTAGTAAGCGAGTTCAAACTCCAGTCGCGCTATTACGTTTACGTTCGGACAAATATGAACCCCCTTATCCTCCAAGCAAATAGGTTAAGTAGTACCACTATTGTTCGTCTAGAAGGATGACTTTGGCATTAAATAACGTATTAAGGTTGATATGCCATTAACCAAGAAATCAAAGAACTAATAAATCAATTTTATATAAATCTTTGTTTGCACACAGTTAAATTGTTCTATTTACCTATATAGATGTGACCCAAACAGGGACTGCTAATCCAGTTCAGCGTAATTTGGGGCGTAATAGCAAGGAATGGGCACTCCAAATTCCTCAAATCTCTAGGACTGAAGCATCATTAACAGATGGTTTAATGTCATATATCCAGGACACTCGTTGGTGGGGGTATTAACCCTTTGCATTAAAGCGATCAGTGTATTTTACAAACCAAGCCGGTTGGGTTAAGGCTCATTGGTTTTGTTTTTTGGTTTTAATGGACATCAACCTTCGTGGGTTATTTAATACCAAAATCATCCTTGTAGAACAACAGTAATAGTACTATTTAACCTATCGCCAGAAGTGATAACGGATTTCTAGCATTTCCCATCGTTATTTGTTCGAAAGTGAATGTCATAGCACATTCGAGTTTTGAATTCGATTACTACGATGTCACAGTCCATGACGTTAGCCACCATATTACGGAAACTCCGTCGAAGACCTTTTGAAACGATACGTTATTAGCCGTTTATTAAGCCGGAGAAACTTTAACATTCTGACCTAGTCTTCGAAGTTAAAGATGAAAGACAAATAAATAAAAACAAAACAAAGAAATACATCATATGTTGTAAAAAAAAAAAAAAGAAGAAAATGGGGACTTGAAATCTGCCAATTCACGTTGAAAATCTGTTGAAAGGAGAAGGCTTCAAACATCCATCTCGATCAAAGCATATAAAACTTTGAAAAAGCCTAATTAGTTGTCGAGTCTGTAAAATCCCCGAGGAAGCTCTCAAACATGGCTTCCTTCTTATGTCATAAAGACCACCTTTATCTGACTAAGATTTATATATATATATATATATATATATATATATATATATATATATAATGATCATTGAATAAATAACGAGAATTGATGGAGAAAATGCAAAATGATTTGTTTCAGATATATTTACCATAATTGTTAACTCTACCTCGTGTGGAATTGGTTTATAATACAAAAATTATTTTAATCCCGGAAAGAATATTTCTTTTGAGGCTATTCCGAACAGAAGCAAATTAAACACAGTCCCCACCCCCAGTCTTGAACAGAGGTCTGTCATCAAATTTTTGGTGACAGAGAAGTGCTAACCATATATAATTTACAGAAGAATTACTGATTTGTACAGTAAAAGCATGTTTTAGTAGTAGAAGAACTGAACAGTCTTAGCATTCATTAACTTTGGTGATCATGTGATAATTGGTACTTTAAGCGCAACTTGTTTAGCCTGACACCAACGCCTCACATTGCTTACTCTACCTGATGCTCCTAAGATGTCACCCATATAAGTATTAAAACAACCATTTCATCATGAGGAGGATGCAACACAAGGTCAATATTTAGCGGAATTTAACAAGTTTGAATTCAGAGTTTTCCTTCTCCTAACTGGTTGCCATATCAACGTTAAAAACCTCGTTCTGATCTACTAATTACCCATTATTTGAAAGGAATAGTTGGATGCTTACTTTTCCAAATTTCAGAAGATGAGATGATGCTGCCGAGGTATGTGAGCTAGTCCACGAATTTTAGAGGCTTCTATTTATGAGATACACGTCAATTAGGTCATCAATCTTGCAAAACTACATAATTGTATGCGTGATGGGGAAGGTTTGATCTGGTTGGTTGAGTTTTATGGCATATCCGCCATTGCAGAATATTTAATGCCAAATCCATTTTATCATATTTACCAACCCCTCCGCTCGGGCAGGATGTGACACAAGGTCAATTTTTGAAGCGGAGTTTAACAGGTTTCAATTCAGAGTTTACCTTTTCCTAGACTCACCAAGGCTGAAGAACCTAGTCTACCCTACTATTTACCCATAGTTGGAGGGAGAATAATTGGATTCATACCTTTCCCAAGGGTATTAATGCTATGTGAAATGCAATCAGTCTCGTCCAGGATTTGAACTCGTGTCGCCGAATCCATTTCCTGCGAGGATAACCATTACACCACGGGCCATTTTATACATATATGATTTGTGTTGTATCGTGGTAAGGAAAAGATATACAGTGAAATAGAGTTAATTGTTTATTAATCCAAGTGGTACAATCCGACTAGTATTATATATATTTACCCAACCCCTCCGCTCGGGCAGGATATGACACAAGGTCAATTTTAAAAAAGAGTTTAACAGGTTTGAATTCAGAGTTGTCCTTCTCCTAGACTAGTTGCCTCACCCAAGCTGAAGAACCCAGTCTGCCCTACTATTTACCCATAGCTGGAGGGAGAATAATTGGATTCATACCTTTCCCAACGGTATTGGTGCTATGTGAAATGCAATCAGTCTCGTCAAGGATTTGAACTCGTGTCGCCGTGTCCATTTCCTACGACGATAACCATTACACCACGGGCACCTCCGACTAGTATTATAAGTCTCAGCGCCGTTGGTGTTACGTCTGAGATTGGTCTTATTACTGACCGACGTCCTTCAGGGCTATCTCTCTGCTTCTCCTTCATCTTCTGCTTCTGCTTCTCTCGTGCTTAAGTTTTCTACTTCCACGATATTGGAAGTCACGTGGTACGTGCCACTATATAACAATTTGTAAAGGCATAGTTTGTACATAACATTTTATAGATGTTTCTATTTATATGATATACATAATTGTATGCTTGATGAGGAGGTTGAAATAATCAAACGTATCTATCCCAAGAGTATTAGACTTCAGTTAAATACAAACAGCCTCATCCAGAAATTGAACTAGGGTCGCCGTGTTCATTTCCAACAACCATAACCGTTAAACCGTGAGGCAACTAGTCTAGAAGAAGGAAAACTCTGAATTCAAACCTGTTAAACTCCGCTTAAAAAATTAACCTTGTGTCATATCCTGTCCGAACGGAGGGGTTGGTAAATATTTTAACCGTTACACCATGAGAGCCTCCGTGTAAGTAGTGTACAAGTTGAACATTCCTTAAGTTTGGTGATCAAGTGATAAACGGCGGTTTACGCATGACTTCGCTAAACTTTGCTAAGTTTGTCATACAGTTCTCTGGCTACTAACAGTTCCTGCTATTCCCAAATTTTCACCTAAGTTCTGAGCAGAACTAAATTTACTGATTTTGAAGTAAATGATGCAATGAACTTGACTTGGTATTGGCAATACAGACCCCAGAATACTTATGGTAACTGCTATTCCAAACGTTGTAATCCATCGAAACACTGAGCTGACTTACTGCTTCGATAACTTCAATGAACACGTGCTTTAATCGTGACTTGATTGTAAATCTAAAGAACCAACTATCGCTAAGATTCGACGCAAGGGTGCATATGTGGTACACACAGTGAGAATGAAAATCGCTACCCAGAAGCAGTGTGTTTGCGGGACTAGCAGGCTAACCACAGCGTGGTTCTGGGCTGCAAGTGATTAGGTTCGATCATATATTTTTACTGCGAAAAATGACTCATTATTTGGTAATGAATTTATTGATAAACCTACATAGGTATAGTTTCTTAATTTCAGTATACAGATGGTAGGTTCTGTTTTAAGGCATACCAACCCTAGTTGGTAAGCCTAGGAGTAATAGTAATAAAGAAAAACTCCACATTCCCCAAAGCTCAAGGACTGGAGCCTTGCCATTAGAGAGTCCAGTGTCATATCTAGGACACTCTTTAAATACTCTTAACCTTCTACAGATGTGAAGAGGGCGTATTCTACAACTCCAACCGACAGTGTGTGTGTTTGAATGCGTTGGGGGGGAGAAAGTGTGTGTGTGTGTGTGTGGTGTGTGTGTGTGTGTGTTGGTGCTAAAGAACAGAATATGTTTTTTTTAAGATATTTATAAACATCAGCAACGGATTTTTAAACATCGGTTTTAAATAACGACAAATGTTTCTTTCTAGAATAAATATTCCATTTTCCAGCGAATACTGATTTAACGAAACAAATACGTACTTAATCGTGATGAATGCGTCGTTTCTTGCTTGATCACCGAAGTTAAGTAGCAATAAACCTACTCAGTACTTAGATGGGTGAATACTTATTAACAATTGGTTTTATAAGCAATCGAAGACATACATGTGCAAAACTAAATAAAGCATATTAAATTAAATGACAAGCTGGGTGCTTAGTCTGGCGATAGAACCATTAAGTCAATGACCACCCAACCATGCGTCAATAATACAAATAGTTGTCTTCGAGTAAAGAGATATACGTGGGCCATGCAATAAATTATGGGAATTTCTTTGAAAAAAAAAAGATTAATTTTTCCATAAATATAAACAGGGGGAGGTGCCCTCTTGGTGTAATGGTTAAAGCGATGGACAACGGAATTGTAGTCAGCGGATTCGTACTCCAGTCGCGCTATTACGTTCACTTTCGGACAAATACCCTTGGGAAAGGTACGAACCTCCTTATCCTCCCAGCTATGGGTTGAATAGTACCACTACTGTTCCTCTAGGAGAATGGCTTTGGCATTAAATAACCTAAAAAAGGTTGATATGCCATTAACCAAACCAAACCAAACCGTAAATATAAACGCTGCGTTTATAACAAAAAATTATTTTAATCTCGCAAAAATATTTGTTTTAAGACTATTCAAAATGTTGGTAAATCACCATAGCTACCATGCTCTTTGGTTTGGTTGGATTGTTTTCATCGCACATCAATATTGGTGGGTTATTTAATGCCATCCTTTTTGAATAAATTAGTCGTGCTATTTAACATATAATAGGGAGCGATGACAGATTCCCTGCCTTTTGCCAATAGTATTAGTCCGAAAGTGAACGTAACAACGCATCTGAGGATCGAACTCGTTTACTACGATGTCATAGTCCAGAACATTAGACACTACACTACGGGGACTCTATGGAAGGGCCTTTGAAACGTTTGTCTAAAAGATGTTTATTAACTCGGAGAAACTTTAACATTCTGACCGACACTTCGATGTTAAAGATGAAAGAAAAAATCGAAAAATACATCATACGTTGTAAAAAAAATACGGAAAGAAATAAATAATTCGAGAAATTGTATTGATAAATTCTACAATTCACGTTGAAAACCTGTTGAAAGGAGAAGGCTTCAAATATCCTGTTTGATTAAAGCTTATAACCATTGGAAACACCTGATTAGTCGTCGACTCTGTAAAATCCCAGGGAGGCTCTCACACCTTGCTTCTTCCTTCTGATTAAAAGATCGACTATATATGTAACGTTCTCATTATATATTATATATATATATATATATATATATATATATATGAACGTTATTCATGGCTGCCACCCGCTTAATGCAAAACTCTTCTAACGAACTGAGCACTCTGGTGTCCGAGAGCGCACAATGTAAACGAAAGGAAGCTATTACAGTATGCATTATAATGCCTGCGCTGACGTTTGTCGTCTAAATAGGTAAGTAGTAAGATAGTAAGTCAAGCGTAATGTTTGGTGTGTTCCGATCCCAGCTTGAAGCTTCCTGCGTGTTTGACCACACTGAAGAGTTGTGACACTACGAAACAGTCTGTAAGTAGATGTCAATATAATATGTATATATATATATATATATATGTGTGTGTGTGTGTGTTTAATTAGATGATCAAGACACATGTCTATACAATTTTATAAGGATCCTTTCTAATTTCCTGAGGAATGTTTTAATTTTAGATTGAAGTTGGTAGATGAATTAAGCAGAATTTTCCCGAGCGCTTTCGGACTCTTCATAGGCCATCTTCAGGGGGGGTGCTAGAAATGTAAAGAATAGTTTGCTTTTTAAATAGTTTTTTTTTAAGTTGCTAAAACATTTTTATATATTGAACATATTGTTCGATTAAACTGAGATATTTAATATTTACATTTGTGAATACTCCTGATGATGGTCTATGAAGTGTTCAAAAGCGTTCGGGAAAATTTTGATGAATTTATTCACCAATTCCAACCAAAAACTAAAACGCTTGTCAGGAATTTGGAAAGGACCCTAATAATATTGTATAGACATGTCTTGACCATTTAATTCATCATCATCATCATGTCGTGACATCGGCACGGATATCCCTGTCCCTCTTACGCCACCCTTCTCTCTCGTCCATCGCTCCATAGGTCTTCAAGGCTACATCTTGTATCGGCACAGAGCTGTTGTATTTAGGTTCTAGCTGATCGTCCAGCTTTTTGCTCGTCCATGTGAAGGAGTCCACATGATCATTTAATTAAACCTTTTTAAAGAATGGACTGCAGCTTGATAACACAGACATATATATATATATATATATATATATATATATATATATATATATATATATATATATGTATATATATGTGTGTGTGTGTGTGTGTGTGTGGAAAAAGAAAACGAACGAAAAAAATATATATATATTGGTGTAGTTTTCATGATTTGTTTATTGTTTGTTTGTTTTGTTTATTTTTATGCTAACGTGTTTCAACTTAAACATTTTTAAATGCAAAAACGTAGTATTGAAATTATTTCAAGAGTGAGGAATAAGATGATGATAAGGGATAAGTCTTCATATCAGAAGTCAGCATCAGACCTAAAGAATGTCTCTTATGAAAACGAAATAACACAGGGAGATATGTCCAAAATTGATTACGTCATGAGGTGGAATTTTGGTTGTTTTTTAAAGAGTGTACCAGCGTTTTACGGTTTTGGAAAGAAAGTTTTTAAAGGTTTATAATTTTAAATGTCTTTATTCCTTCTGAGACACACACACACACACACACACACACACACACACACACACACACACACACACACACACACACACTCATATATGCGTATGTATATATATGTGTATATATATGCGCGTCTGTCAATTAATAAGAGGAAGTTTTTAACAAAGGAAAATAATTGTTTATTAATCTCGCAAAACTATTCCCTTTGAAGCTATTTAGAATGGGAACAAATCAAACAAATTGCTCCAGTCTTGAACAGAGATCTGTCATCAAATTCTTGGTGACTGAGAATTACAAATCATTTGAAATTTACAGAAGAATGGGTGTCCTGCACGGAGAGACATGTTTTAGTATTTAGAATTGGCCTAAACATAAGTTTACCACTACACAATTGAGTTGAAAAGACCATTCCCACTGACTTTCCGTTAAAAAATGTTCCAGGGACAGCGTTCAGTAAAGAAGGAAATGTTGGCAATCTTCTGGGACATGAAAGGACTCATTATTTATTTCCTTCAAAAAGGTGCCACAGGTGCTACTTATTGCAAACAACTTAGGCAATATTTTACCTTATTTATTGAATGACCGTCGTATATAGACACATTACAGTTTAGAAACGACTTGCAATTCCATCTTATCGGATGCAATAATTCTTTTCAGCATATTTATGATTCATTCCCCGGAATGCAAACAAAATGATTGACCGTTTTTAGATTACAGAAAAAAATAGTTTTGAGGCTGATGTTAGAATTAGTTTTAATTTTTGAACTTTAAATTTTAAAATTTCAATCAAGTCGTTGTTTTGACGTCTGGACGAATTCTCGATTCTTTTTTATCATCAATTTGGAGACTTTTCGATTAGTATTTTTGCGTTTTCTTATTTTTGTTTTTTTTGCGGGAGCTGTCGGGGAGGAGTTGCGAAACACAAGATTACACAATGGCTGCTATCTGTATAGAACCAGTGACTTTTCGTTGTTTTCTTAAAGGGAAAATTCATAAGTTCTGAGGACGTAAATAACATCGGAAAAGATATTATAGCACAAATTATGACATTGTACCATACCCATGATACGGATATGTGAAATGTACATAGAATGTTCATAACATATATACAAAGAACATAGGAATCCCGAAACAGGAAAAACACTTCCGACTTCTAAGTTCAGGTACGAAAGTTTTTATTACCTTTGGGTTTAAAGGAGACATAAGGAGAGAGATACACCTAACTTTTCCATCTGCCCCAAACCACGTGCGCACCCGACACAAAGCCTCGGCGAGCTCGCGAAAGTCAACCATCTTCTCTGGAGGCAGAACTCAACTAAACTGACTTTTCTCAAATCCCCCCAAATCCTCCGCGTACGTTCCCGGTGCATGACGTCATTCACATCCCCAAGTCCTCACAGAGATTTTTATTTTGACATCTCTGAATGACACATCCTCCCCACGCGCGCGCGTGAACACCTGCGCTCATGTTGCACCTAAATAACCCACGCACTGAGCCAAAAGGTTCTCTGCCTAACTAAAACCAAAGGCAAGATAGATAAAACGAAATCCCTCGGCCATTATGTTACAACTTATCAAATGAGGCGTTTCAGCGATACGATGTTTCGACCAAGGTAAAACTGACCGGAATAAGTGTGTTGGATTCCAAAATAACAATTTTTTAAAATCAATGTTTTAACTATTGTTCTTTTGATCGTAGTAAATACAGTGGCAGTGTCAATATTTTTAATTCACCAAGTACATTGAAGAAAATTAATGTTTCATTCATTGTTCATTTCTATCTTGGTAAATACAGCTTCAGTCATGATACTTTTTCAATACAAACTATATTTTGAAGAAAATTAACGTTTCATTTATGATTTTTTTTATTTTGGTAAAAAAAATATTTTTTTCGATATTTTTAACACACTTGATATTTTGTTGAAAAATAACGTTTCTTTCATTGTTCCTTTTTGTCTTGGTAATAAAGCTTCAGTCTCGATACTTTTTGAACACACTTCGTATTTTAAAGAAAATTAACGTTTCATTTTTTGTTCTTTTTTATCATGGTAAATACAGCTTCCGTCTCGATACTTTTTCAACGCACCGTGTATTTTGAAGAAAATCAACGTTTCAAACATTGTTCATTTGTGTCTTGGTAAATATAGCTTCAATCTTCAAACTTTATGAATACCCCTCGTATCTTGTAGAAAATTAACGTTCCATTCACTGTTCATTCCTACCTTGGTAAATATAGCTTCAGTCTATATACTTTTTTAATACGCCTCGTGTCCCAATTTGAAACCTTTTCCAATTTTTTTATTTTTTTACAGCGATGGCCATTTTGGTAAAAAGCGCAAATGGAACAAACCTAAGAATTTATACTTTTATAGGCACTGGCAACTAATCGCTAAAGAAAACAAGGTTAAAATAACTGTTTAGGGTTACTTTTTAATGGCATATCAACATACGTGGGTTATTTGATACCAAAGTCATTCTTGTAGAAGAACTCTAGTGATACTATTTAACCCATACATGGTGCGATAAGGGGATTCATTTACCTTTCCTAAGGGTGTTAGTTCGAAAGTGAACGTAATAAAAGAAATAAAGTTAGAACCCGCCTACTCTGATGTCACCGTCTGACAAATTAGCTTCTACCTCACGGAGAATTCCCTCCCCACCCCAAAATAGTTGGTTTAATGTAATTTTAACGATAATGTTGAGCCATTTGTATCAAAGACTATTTCAAACAGTTTATTCGAGAGTGTTGTGAAATAGTTTAGTTCCATAAATCTAATTATGTATAATTAGTCAGAAATTCTTGAGATTTTGGACTCAGTTTACTTTAGACAAGTATTTACGCCGCGGACTACCAGGGAAGGAAAAAGCTTATCATAATTAAAGACAATATCAAAAGAATATTTCATATACTGCAAATCTCATTTCACATACCCAACAAAAGACTATGATTTTCCAATATTACTAACGGATATATATCCTTATCAATATTATTCTGATTAACGTTTTGTCATAGATGTGAAAATGGGGGATAAGATACTGAAATTTTGAGGCATAATTCCAAAGTAAGCTTCACAGCCTCTGTACCTAACCGCAAAACTCTACAAGTTAAAGGAAATGAAGCAATATCTGATAATAGTTGCCAAATTCACACAGGTCGATGTTTTACCAGAGAAGTTAGCTCTTAAACGTGACATTGGTCTTTAAAAGGCAATAATGAAATTCGTATTTATAAATAAACAATACTACATTGGCCTAGTTGGTAGAGTGTTCGCCAATGGTTCGGGAGACCTTGGTTCAACCCCTGGTCGCCTCATACCAAAGACTTTTAAAATGGTACTTGATACCTCCTTGCTTAACACTCAGCAATATAAGGTACATATCAAGGGTAAAGTGGAGCAATCCATGGAAAGGAGTAGTCCCCTTTCCTACACCTCGGTGTAGTAGCTATTAAAAAGGGAGCCTTCTGGTCACCCTCGACTTCGGTCGCCAACTTACTACTATAATAATAGGAATGCAAGTTGTGCTTTAATCAATAGAAATAGATTGAGATATATTCGAATCAGAAATTAATCACTACAAATCTTTGCAGAAGAAATTCAAATGTTACTATAGATAGTACTTAAATGATATAATATAATGTAATATATTATGATATAATATAATATAATATAATATAATCACAAATCCTCTAAATTTATCATTTACTCAGACTCCAAATCAGTTCTCCAAGAACATCGGAACAAAGATACGTTCACTCTTCTCATCACAAGACCCCTAAACAAAATGAACACTCTTTCCAAAAACAATAGCATCATTTTCTCCTGGATACCAAGACACATTGAATGGAGGTGCCCGTGGTGTAGTCGTTATCGTCTTAGGAAATGGACACGGCGACACGAGTTCAAATCCTGGACGAGACTGATTGCATTTCACAAAGCACTAATACCCTTGGGAAAGGTATGAATCCAATTATTCTCCCTCCAGCTATGGGCAAATAGTAGGACAGACTAGGTTCTTCAGCCTTGGTTCGGCAACTAGTCTAGGAGAAGGAAAACTCTGAATTCAAACCTGTTAAACTCCGCTTAAAAATTGACCTTGTGTCATATCCTGCCCGAGCGGAGGGGTTGGTAAATAGTACCAAGACACATTGAAAGAGCAAACAAAGCTAGAAAAAAGCACTTCTGACTGACGTATCTAATTCAAAAATCCCATAGACTGATCTAAGACCGATCATTAACAAATTCATACATGACAAATTATAAAACTCATGGGTTGGTCAAATCTACACTCCCCACCATAAACAAGACGCCATCAGTGGGTGGCCTGCTGCTTAGAGAAGAAACAGAAAAGAAGTAATACTTTCCAGGCTTCACATTGGCCACACCCATATCACGAACTCATTCCTCCTAAAAAAGAAAGATACCTCGATATCTTCAATGTTCAAGGTACCCCTCACAGTCAAACACATTCTCTTAAGATGTGATAGTTTCACATAAATTCGTATAAAATACTATCAGACAAAAAACTTAAAACAATCTTTTAATCAAAATCTAACCAAATCAGCCTTTTTCACCAAAATCTGACCAATCATGATAAAATATTTAATAAAACATATCGTAACAGTCGTAGCAGAAAGAATTTCGCATTTTCGTATGACGCGTAATTTCATTCGACCGTTAGGGTCGACGCATAATTTCACCCAATCAGGATGACTTATCCTATTCAACCCGGATTACCTTTCCGGGCAGCACAAACTGGGGAAATCTGCCGAACACTTTCTTTTCGCAGAACTTCTTCGTTCAGTACAGACGTCTTACTGTCCGCTCTTCAATAGCAGCAGCAGCATTACACCACCATGAGGGAAGCAGTCTAATTTATGGACCCCTTGTGTCTATTTCTCTTAGAGCAAGGGTTCCCAGTTGAATATGAATTAGATAAATTCAATACGCCACACACAGGAACAACTTTACGTCACCCCCAAAAAATTGGCTATGTCGACTGCGATGCAATAATCCGCTCCGACACCTAGCTAATTCTTCACTGGGCAACATTTTCTGGAGACATTCACGCTTCTCCCCGAAACAACCAGAACCACAAGCTCACGGTAATTTCAACGTTTTCTCCTCAAACAGCAAACACGACTTTTGCTACACTATGGCGAACATATCTCCCTCGCACATCCAACTATGCCTTAACCTAACAATGCACTTTTGCTCAGGCATTTAGCTGCTAAAATGCTTTCTCAACTCTATCATAACTTCATTTCGTTTCCTTATTTCTTTCCTTCCTACGAGACTTGCAGCATAAACGTAAACTCTTTATTCCATGCTGCCATTAAAAATCTTCAAAAAAGCTAACGGCATCTTCGTCTTCTTCATTCTCCTTATTTTACAACAACACTTAGCGAGGGAATAACACACACACGCAAGAACACATTTCTTCGCTAAAAATGGTAATAAACATTCCTATCGCTAAACAGTTATCGTCGTATGTAATGGAATCAGTGATGCGGTTTAAATCTTGAAACAGCTGGTCCCATATAACTTCGAGTCAATGACCTTCTTCCCCATTGCTGATTAATAGTCAGGTAGACTGGGGTACGACAACCATTCCAGTAGAAGACCGAATTAAAATTAGCCATAATCCGCTAAAAGATTGACCTTCTGCCGCATTCTACCAGAGGTGGAGTGGTTAAATTAATCCATACTCCTTGGCGCACACTGATTCGGAGTGGGTGTAATCGTGAGGGTCAAATTGACATGACTGAATAGATTTTCTATTAGATAAGAATACTTGATTGTATGTGCGAATTATTTCTATTAATTGTTTGTTTGTTTGTGTTTTATGGCATATCAAACTTTGTACGCTATTTAATGCCAAATCCATTTTTAACTAATTTGTTAAATGGCGCCATGTTGTGTTCTAGATATGGCAAAGAAACGGAAACCTGAAGAGAGAAACTGAAACTCTTTTAGTATCAGCTCAAATTAATGCCATAAAAAGTCATCATGACAGAGCAAAAATTGAGAGTACAAGAAAGAATAGCAATTGTAATCTAAGTGACATAGAAGGAATATATTATATACCCTATCTATGAACATTAATGGGTATGTTCCAATCCTCAAAAATATGTTGGACACTATTGTAAGGGGGGGTTAATATGCTGACAAAGTAGTTCACCACTAGCAGTGGTTTACCTTATTCATTTGCCTACTCGCATGGGGTTGTAGAATATACCGACTGCTTCTCTGCAGAGGTATAAGACGCCCCCCGCCAACGATTGTCCTGGTATGATACTAAACAATCTGATGGAGAGGTTTCAGTGATGCTGGAGATTTGGGGAATATGGAGCATCCCTTCATTGCTATCGCTCCCTGGTCCACTCTGGCCCGGAAAGGAAGCGCTTGATAGGGCCCTATGTATTCACTTGCCTACTCGCCTGGGGCTGTAGAATACACCGACTGCATCTCTGCAAAGGTATAAGACGCCCCCTCCCAACAAGTGTTCTGCATGTGACACTAAACAATCTGATGGAGAGGTTTCAGTGATGCTGGAGATTTGGGGAATGCAGAGAATCCCTTCATTGCTATCACTCCCAGGTCCACTCTGGCCCGGAATGGAAGCGCCTGATAGGGCCCTATGTATGGGTCCAATAAAACTTAACTGCGTACTTATGCTGAACTGAATTGTTTGACTTAGAACTGTTTGACTAAACTGAATAGCTTCAAAAAGAAATATTTTTGACAATTAGACTGTGCACTTAAAGCTAAACTGAAATACTTGAAATAGAACTGTTTTGACATCAAAACTGCGTACTTATGCTGAACTGAATTGTTTGAAAAAGAACTGTTTTGACATTAAACTGTACTTACATTAAACTGAATTGTTTGAAAAAGAAATGTTTTGACATTTAAATGTTAAAAAGCCTAATTTTCCTTTCCCGTCAAGGTCAACTCTTTACCATTTCCTGTCGATTAAACCCCTACGCTTGCAATCATATTCACAGCATAAGAGGCGGCCATTATCCAATTAAATATGTGTCAATAGTGACAGAAGTACAAGGAAATGTGAATTAAAAGGTAATAACTGCTAACGTTTATTGAAGAGATTCGACACTTTTTATAAAAGTGAGTGGTACAAATATTTTCCCTCAGAAGCTGACTCAGCCTCCTTCTCTTGGAATAATGATATAGCACTTGCTTCTTTCAAGAATCTGTGTAATATTATATTTGAATGCTTCATCTGAAATTCTCAGAATTGATATGGCGAACTCCTGTGTATTCCAGATATAACTAAGTTATTTTTAACAGATGAGGTCAAGGTCATTTGCAATTCGCTGGAATCCAGTCATTAAATCCATGTGACATTTCCACAATTGCCAGGCCACTTGGTCAGCCTATAGATATCGTCGTGATCGAGTGTTCCTCGAATGCTTTTCTTTTGATATGATTCATTCTAATTTATTTTAGCTTTTAGTAACTTCGTTAAACCGCTCGAAAAACATAGCTGGGCTTCCTAGATTCGACAGAGACAATAATTTTGATAATTTAAAGTTTGCTCAGAGCAATAACGTCATTAAACTAGAAACATGATTTGTGTTGCTTAGTGGGCGTCTCGAAAGATATCCGATAAAAAAGATAGTCGAGAAAGTTGAAGAGACTAAGAGACGAAGAGACTCTCCAAATCAGAAAAGGAAATGACAGACACGTAGTGGAAAAAAAGAAACAAAAAACATTCACGTTTATATCTGATGTTATTAGACTCAAACTTTTAGAAAGGGTATTAAAACACATGGAGAGATTTTGCAATGGCAATGGAAGTTGTTTATGAATTGCCTTCTCTCTTCCGATGGGAATGGACATTTCACTAAACACCGAAATTTAAGTCATGATTTTTCACTGTCCCAGTAACTAACGGACTCTTTTTCATAAGTCTTGAGTTTTGACCACCTTTCGTTACTAATACTTGAGTTCGTACGATTAGTTTTTTAACGTCAGTTCCATTGCCGGGTATCAGGATCGCTAAAATGTAAGTATTGCATATTGACTGACAGAGCCGTCATATTCCAGCTGGGTAAACAGGAAGACAGCAATAAATGGGTGTAAGTAGATCCCTCGGGTTAACAGCCAGAAGGTTAAGCCGGAAAAGCGTGGGCGTTGTGAGAGCTCATATGAGGTCACCCAACGCAGATACATATAGTCTTGCCGTCAGAAATTAGAACAGATTCTGGCATTCAAGAGGTCCGGAGGGCACCAACGAGTGCTTAGAGAGAGTGGCACTTCCCCACGCCCCGGGTCGAGTAGCAAAAGAAGTGCTAAGTGGGGCCTTGATTATGTCACAACGTGGCTAAGAAGAAATTATGGGTCAATATAGTCAGACCTGACCGATAAAATAAAACGCAGTTACTTCCAAGCAGCGATCGTGTCGATACTGCTATATGAATGCACTACATGGATGCTAACTAAACGAATAGAGAAAAAGCTTGACGACAACTACACAAGAATGCCCTGAGCAATATTGAACAAGTCATGGAGGCAACACCCTACAAAGCAGCAGCTGTACGGCCACCAACCATCCGTCACGAAAACTATCAAAGTTTGACGAACCAGACATACGGGACACTGCTGAAGAAGTAGGGACGAGATCATTAGTGATGTACTCCTGTGGACCCCTTCACATGGACGAGCAAAGGCAGGGTGACCAGCTCGAACCTATATACAACAGCCCTGTGCCGATATAGGATGTACCCCTGAAGACCTGCCGGAAGCAATGGACGGTAGAGAAGGGTGGCGAGAAAGTGTCAGGGATATCCATGCTGATGGCGCAACACGATGATGATGCTGATATCAGTCCTCCTTGTGTCTACATCGACTTTTCTCTCTCACACTTACCGTCAACTTCAGACCCTTTTGAGAAAAAAAGTTGAGAGAGGTATATTTTATGATGAAGTGTTATGATTTCATCTTTCATCGTGCATCATGGCTATATAACAGTGTTATATACTCTCAATTAATGAACATACCTGGAAAAAGAATGGTCCTTATAAAAATATAACTCACGCTTTATTCTTGGAAATGGTTGAAGCTTCTGTGTTGTGTGAGAGACAAACGAATGGAGGGAGACAAGAGAGATTCCTATATTGACCTATAAATTCTTCTCTTGACCATACTACGCAGGCTCCACTAAACACTTCTCCTATAGGCCGGAGGTACTCAACCGGAGATGCTCTCAGTGACTGTAAGCTGGAAGTGACTCTGGCCCTTACTGAGTCCCACTCATTCGGACCCTCACGCAGGCATCTGCATATATCATTCCTTAACACCCACGATTTTCAATCAACCACGTGTCTGCTTCCACTTATTTACACAGGTGCGTCCTGTTTAGAGAAATCTTTGACTGACAACTCGGTCAAGGGTCAATATGCAACAATAGGAGGCGGCCTCAACAAAATACCCTCATTGTTTTTTTCAGCAGTTGTCATTTCTTTTGACAAATTCCATGGACAATAGTATTTTAATGTTATGAACGTACTAATAACAATGGATTTATATTATGATCAAAATTGCCAAGTATTCAAGAGAGTAGAGTCCCCGTGGCCTTGTGGCTGACATGCTTCACTGTGACATCGTAGTAATCGTGTTCGAACGCCAATCTCTCTCTTATGTGTACTTTCAGACGAAAACTCATGAGAAAGGTCTTGAACACCTTTATATCCACTGATACGGTTTAGATGTCACAACTAATGTTCTTGTACGGAGTTGGCTTTAAATAACCCACGATTTTTGGTGCACCATTAATCAAAGAAACAAACCAACCAAACAAGCAAACAGATGATAAAGATAGATTGATAGATAGAGAGAGAGAGAGAGAATGAGAGAGAGAGAGAGAGAGGAAGAGATAAAAAGATATAGAGAGAGGCTTGAATAAAATAGAGTGAGATAGGATGAAACATGCACTCATAGATAATGAGGGATCGAGTGATAGAAAGAGAGAGAGAGAGAGAGAGAGAGAGAGAGAGTGAAGAAAAAGAGAAGAAAGGAAGAAATAGAAGGAAGAGAGATAGACAGTAAGCGAAATAGAGAAATAAAGGGACGAGAGAGAGAGAGAGAGAGAGAGAGAGAGAGAAAGGGTAGAAAGTGAAGAAGTTATGTCAATAGGGCCCAAATTAATTTTTTGATTTAAATTTTACGTAAAAACATAAGTAAAAAAAATATTAAAATAAAAGAAAAAAATATATATCAAACTTCTTGAAGTATTTCTAAAGATGTTTATTTTAAAATCAATATTTGATAATGCAACATCGCAATTAGGGTAATAAAATGCAGGGTGTATCAGAATCATCTCCGTGATATAAAATTGTCACCTCTTAAACACTCGTCAGGTTAAATATGATGGAAGATAGGTCTTTAACCTGTTATAGCCAGGTAAATTAAGTTGTTATCGTGTTGTAAACTTGTAAACAGTTGTGGCTGAAACTTTTTTTTTAAATGGTGATTCTATAATTGCAACTCAGCGGTTATTTCGGTAACATTTTAGTGTAGGTAGACACATAAGAGGTCCTGACCAGAAACACACACACACACACACACACATATATATATATATATATATATATATATTCAGCGGTGTCTGTGACACAAAGGATCTCGTCGTTGTAAATGAACACGGTGACCCGAGTCCAAAACCTGGACGAGGCTGTTTGCATTTCACGGTGCGCTAATAGCCTTAGGAAAGCTATGAATCCTCCTATTCTCTCTCCATTTATGGGTAAATAGTAGGGCACACTGATCACTTTAACCTTCATATATCAACAGGTCAAGGAGAAGGAAAACTATAAAATTGAGTGGTCTAGAAGACCGGGGTTTCAGTCTCAGGTTGAATCATCGCAAGTCTCAAAATGGTACTTGATGCCTCTTTACTTAACAATTAGCATTGTCAGGTACAGATGAAGGCTAAGTGGGGCAATCCAGGAAAAGAAGTAACGCCTTCACCTACACTTCGGTGTAGAGGCTATTGAAAAAAGAAGCCTTAACATCGCCCTCGACTACGCTCAGCAAACTTATATATATATATATATATATCAACTACTTTGCACCAACAGGATGTGACACAAGTAAGATCAAAAGATCATAGGCTGAAAGGTTCACACCATTACATCATGTCTGATAAATTCTTTTACCGTTGAGGTGCAAACATTGCAACACGGATGGGAGGTGCCCGTGGTATAATGGTTATCGTCGTAAGAAATTGACACAGCGACACGAGTTCAATTCCTGGACAAGGCTGATTGCATTTCACATAGCACAAATAACTTTAGGAAATATATGAAATCAATCCAAAATTCTCCCTTAAGCTATGGGTAAATAGTAGGGCAGACTTGAAATAAAACTCTGAATTCAAACGTGTAAAACTCCGCTTAAAAATTGACCTTGTGTCACATCCTACCCATGTGGAGGAATGTGGTAATTCTATAAAACACGGACGGAAGAAGTGTATGAGTCACACACACACACACACGCACACACATTTTTTTTTTCATCATACAACGTGTGAAAGCTCGTGCGATACCCTAGCCTCATCAGCCGCCAACAAGGGTGATAACAGTTTCGGTAGCTCAAGGCGGTACTGCCACTCCTGGCGCTACCGAGCATATATATATATATATATATATATATATATATATATATATATATCGGTTATCCTATCTACACTTCCATATATATATATATATATATATATATATATATATATATATCAAACTAAAAGATGAATCTGAATTGATTCGTACTTCTTTCTCTTTGTTTGGCAAAAATCAATTACTTCATTTCAGCAAATAGATTCGGCATCTTTCTGTCCATCTACAACCAACACAATTATTTCTTTGTCAATATAACGAGTCTCATGGCAAATTTCTTTTTTCCCACACTTTGAATAATGTAAGTTTATATACATAAGGTGTTACGATCTCTGTTGTAGAAGACACCCTTTTTCTTCCATTTTCGTCTCTTCGGGCAAAACCCTTGAATCATACCCGAATCAAATGAGGAGGCATCCAACGAAACGGGAATCAGGAGTCCATAGCAATGGCCTCTAAGCAATTAACAAACTGTTACATGTGAGTTCGATTCTCACAAAAGGTCTTATAGTTCTTGGCTTTCGCGAAAGAAAATGTTTTGTTTTTTTGTTGGCTCTATAAGAAAGGGTAAATCTCTGAATTCAAGTGTTGCTATCGAGAAAACCCGTTTCGCAACGTTGCACCATTATTCCAACATCAGCTCATCCAAAAAAGCTGGTTGGGTCAACAGAGGATTTCACTGCTTAAAAAATTCCCTGTGCATATAGTCCAACGGTCCATATCTTTTATTGTACCCGAATAGTCAGATGCAAAAGTCCATCGATCGTATATTTATTTTCACACACACACACACACACACACACACATATATATATATATATATGTGTGTGTGTGTGTGTGTGTGTGTGTGTGTGTGTGTGTGTGTGTGTGTGAGTGAGTGTGTGCATGTGTATGTGTGTGTGTTTTGGTGTCTTGTAACACTGATATTTGGCAACATTTATAAAAATTGCAAACTGTATGTCATATGTTTGATGGCTGTCCTCTCGGTTTTGAGCGTGACCACCTCCTTTGTCTCATGTCCTCTCCCAGCTCCCCCACTTCCCCCTTAAATTCTATGTGTTCGTAGGTGATTCTTAAGGGCAGACGAGCTGCGACAGATTTTAGCCCAGTATTGGCATAACCGTTCAGTTTTGCTTGCAGTGACATTATTTGGGTGCAACATAGATTTTGCACATTTACTCAGACGGCTTTTGAGACCAGCAAGAGATTGGCACAATTTTCAACATATGTCACAGTTAGCGTGGTGACTTTGTGGACCCAGTGCTAGACCCTGTTCGCCTTTGCGAATCAGACGTTTGTAAGCGCTGTACTGCATATAGCTATTCTCAATTATCATATGTTTATGCTTATAAATACGTGGTGAATTCAATAAGTTTCTAGACTTTTTTGTACAGGCGTTTAAAATTATCGTAGACTCTTGAATCTTCAGTATTCTATTGCTATACATCTTGTGAGATGACAGACCAATTTTTATGATTTCAGGTTTAAAGGAACAGCTACAGCAGAAATTAGAATACACCCAACTAAAGCGCTAGTTCTACGGTATTTGTTCCTATTTTAAGGCATCACGTCTTGTTTACTTTCGAACCCAAAATACATTACGGTTTTTAGAGCCCATTAATGACGTGTTGCAGAATTTGAATGCAGGTATATATGTCAGTGCGTCTCTACGTATGTCATTTATCTGTTTTAGACTGGAATTATATATCCTCATCATCAAGTCGTGCTGGTTAAATCGTCATTATAAATTTAAAGTATAAATTATGAATATATATATATGAATAATATATATATATATATATATATATATATATATATATATATATATATATAAAGAGAAATAATCGGTTAAGGGATAGAGACAAGTCATAACATTAATTATAGGGCTAAGCAAAACCGACTCTTCTATCGGGAAAGCGGATGATGATGTATTGGTTATTTCTCTTTTAGACCAAGTAAAACCACTTCACGCATCATATTACTCTTCTTAACAGTTTGAGAGAGAAAGCACAAATAATAAACGTGAGTGATATATATATATATATATATATATATATATATATATATATATGTATAGCAACCAGGTGCTGATTTTTCCCTCTCCTTAATCATTACAAGGTGTAAATGACCTTCTTCTATCTTGTTAGCACTTTGACTAATTCAATCTTTACCAGGTGTCTTAGTCAGAGGGAATCCATAATATGTCAATAGTCGCCCGACTTACAAAAAAAAAAAAAAAGAAGAAAACTAATTCTTCTATCTAGCTCCAAACCTGGCAAATAAAAAAGTCAACAACTTATTTGAAATAGTTATTAAATTTGGATGGTTGGGGGTTTCGGAGATCTCTAAAATCTTCAGACGAACACGAATTGTATCTCGTACGCCGCTCCGTGTAACTTGTAAATAAGCAATAAAGAAAAATGAAAAAAAAAAAGTTATTTAGATACAGGTATTTTTATCAAACTTTAATAAAAAAAAAATGTTATTCGTTTTTAATAATCATACATCACGTATTTAATACGATGAAATACTTCTAGTTTTACTCCTTTCTCACTGCCATGTCTGCACGGCTGACTATATCTCCAGCAGAGGAATAAGACCCCCTCTAAAAAAGGGAATAAGCTGGGTATGACACGAAACTGCATATGTACCCCTACTTTGCCATTATTTTTAGGCTCACTTCGACTTGGAGAGGTAGGACTTGTTAGGGTCCTATTTGCACGCCAAATAGAGTGGTTTAAAAATGTGTTATATCCGATAGGAGAGCATGCAAAAAATACGGAAACAGCTCTCTCTCTCTCTCGCTCTCTCTCTCTCTTTATATATATATATATATATATAACAATCTCTATCTCCGTCACTTTCTTTCCGTCCAACTCTCGCTCTCTCACTCACTCACTCTCTCTCCCTCTCTATCAAACAGTCTCAATCTTTGTCACTTTCTTTCCCTCCAACTCTCTCTCATTCACTCACTCACTCACTCACTCTATCTATCTATCTATGTATCTATCTATCTATCTGTCTGTCTATCTCTATTAATATTATTATTTTCATTTTCTTTTATATATGGTCAAATAGAACTAAACAGTGTACTTATGCTAAACTGAATTGTTTGGGTTGGGTTGGGTTGTTTGGGTTTTAAGGCATATCAACTTTTGTAGTTTATTTAACGCCAAGTCCATTTTTATGAAAATAGTTATATTTCAAACATTTCAGTTTAGGATAAGTACGCAGTTTGAGAGTAAGTAGAGTTTAATTGCAAAAGTCATTTCTATTTCAGGCTATTCAGTATAGTCAAGGAGTTCTAATTCAGCTAATTCAGTTTAGTATAAGTACAGATTTTGTTTACACACAGTTAAATGCCAAAACAGTTCAATATTAAACAATTCAGTTTAGTATAAGTACAGATTTTGTTTACACACAGTTAAATGCCAAAACAGTTCTATATTAAACAATTCAGTTTAGTATAAGTACAGATTTTGTTTACACACAGTTAAATGCCAAAACAGTTCAATATTAAACAATTCAGTTTAGTATAAGTACAGATTTTGTTTACACACGGTTAAATGCCAAAACAGTTCAATATTAAACAATTCAGTTTAGTATAAGTACAGATTTTGTTTACACACAGTTAAATGCCAAAACAGTTCAATATTAAACAATTCAGTTTAGTCTAAGTACAGATTTTGTTTACACACAGTTAAATGCCAAAACAGTTCAATATTAAACAATTCAGTTTAGTATAAGTACAGATTTTGTTTACACACAGTTAAATGCCAAAACAGTTCAATATTAAACAATTCAGTTTAGTCTAAGTACAGATTTTGTTTACACACAGTTAAATGCCAAAACAGTTCTATATTAAACAATTCAGTTTAGTCTAAGTACAGTGTCAATGTCAAAAAAAGTTTCATTGCAAACAAATCAGTTTACCATAACCACGCTGTTTAAATGTAAGTACAGTTTGTGAAAAACATTTCTATTTCAAGTTATTCAGTTTAGTCAAGCAATTCAGTTTAGCATAAGTATGCCGTTAGTTCAATTCAACCAATAGCTAGGGCCCTATCAGGTGCTACCACGTCGGGCCAGAGCGAACTTAGGAGCAATGGCAATGAAGGGGTACTCCGCATTCCCCAAAGCCCCAGCATTATTGGGACTTCACCATCAGACTGTATAGTGTCATAAAAGGACACTCATGGGGGGTTACCCCTCTGAAGAGGGCAATACACAGAGTTAAATGTTAAAACAGTTTTATTTTAAAGAATTCAGTTTAGCATAAATACGCAGTTTAAATGCAAAAAACAATAACCTCAAGAAACCACGGTTTAGTTCTATTTAACCCTTAGATAGGACCCTTATCAGGTGCAACCACTCCGGGCCAGAGTGGACCTGGGAGCGATGGGGGACTCCACATTCCCCAAAGCTCCCGCACTACTGGAACCTCACCATTAGATTGTTTAGTGTCATATCCAGGACCCACGTTCGGCGTGTCTTACCTATCTGCAAAGAAGTAGTTGGTGTATTCTGCTGCCCCAGCTTACTGGGCAAGAATTGTTTGAAATAGAACTGTTTTTGACATTTAAACTGTGTACTTATATTAAACGGTATTATTTGAAATAGAACTGTTTATAGGCATGAAAATGGATTTGTTATCAAATAACCTACAATGGTTGATCATATTTACCCAACCCCTCCGCTCGGGCAGGATATGATACAAGGTCAATTTTTAAGCGGAGTTAAACAGGTTTAAATTCAGAGTTTTCCTTCTTCTAGACTAGTTGCCTCACCAAGGCTGAAGAACCTAGTCTGCTCTACTATTTACCCATAGCTGGAGGGAGAATAATTGGATTCATACCTTTCCCAAGGGTATTAGTGCTATGTGAAATGCAATCAGTCTTGTCCAGGATTTGAACTCGTGTCACCATGTCCATTTCCTACGACGATAACCATTACACCACGGGCACCTCCTAAATGGTTGATATCCCATAAAACCAAACCAAACCAAACTAAACCGATCCATACGAAAAATCTCTTCGCTTTCGTCGAGTATCACATTTCGGCGTTAAGATGCCTCTCATACGTCATATCGAATCGGTCGATTATTAAATGGATCAAAAAGATCTCAGTGACATTTTATCGAGGCAATTATATCTGAGAGTCCTGTGTTAAACTTTTTTATTCCATCAGGAATTCACTCTTCCGACAGTGCAGTCGTCATCTCAAAGAACTTTTGGATCTTTGCCTCCGCTCGAGGACGACGCCTGTTTGACTCAGTTTTCTTCCCCCTTAGCGATTCCAAATCATCAGACCCTCGGACGTCTGCCCCTATTGACCGAACTTGTGTGCTGGGCGGTGGTACTTGACGTAATTAATACTACTCTGCTTGCTGTCTATTCACGGGTAGAAGTTTAAAACAGACAGACAGATAGACAGACAGGTTTTGTGTTGCTACTATGGGTGAGGTCAAGGGTTAAATAGGCACCGCTGTCTAGGTTGCCATAGACCTGACACGATTGATAGATAGATATTGTGTGGTTAACAAGGATTAGTTTACGACCATAATTTATATAAAGATCACTCCTCTTCCCTCTGTCCAATAAACCCTGGGACTTTGTGCTCAATTGTATGATTTTTTAAGCAAGATAGATTGATAGATAGATAGGGTGCGTGTGAAAAAAATTAAGAATTAAAAATGGATATACAGAGAGAAGTAACGGAAGGCTTAACAAACGGAAAAGAACCCCCCTCTCCCTCTCTCTCCCCCCTCTCTCTCTCTCTCTCTCTCGGGAAAGAATGAGATAGACAGGAAGGCAGTAGTACGAGGCGAGATTGAAAAGTCGGGTATGGCGGACCGTATATGGGAGGGAAAGGGAAATCATCTGCTCTAATGGGATAAAGTTGAAATAATTGATAGGGCTGAACATTGGAGGATTAGACACCTTAAGGAATCAGCACATATGTTGGGCTACAATGACCTGCTGAGTAGACCAAGTATAGAGTTGAATACAATATGGGAACCGATAATTAAGAAGGCGAGATGAAAAAAAAAATCTGAATATGAGAACATGTAAAAAAAATCATACATAATAGTTGTAATTCTAGTCCAATAAGAACATTAAATCCCCAAAATTCACACTGAATTGTCCAGCAGGACACATGGCGTAACGGTTATAGACGTTGGTTTCCTCAGTTTCTAAGAAGACAATCATCTGGAGGTTGCAGATTAAATCCTGACTGCAGGCGAGTAACAATACAGGAATACTTAACACTTATACCCGGTTATGGCTAATGGAATCAGAACAGGTGACCCCCATGGTTTCAATAAAGGACGTAGTTCGAAGTTCCGTGAAGGTTCCCGAGTTCAACAAACACCTGAAGAAGGCCGGAGGACATATCGGCCGAAACACTGTGGAAAAAAACAATAAAGATGAAGACAATAGTCCGAAAACCCTTAATGATAAAAATCAACAAGTTTCGTCTCAGAAATTTAGACAACTAAGAGGTAAAGTATTACTTAGCAAACAAAAAAAATGTCTGCTCTCGCTGAATATCAACACACACGCTCTCGCTCGCACTCTCTCTCTCTCTCTATTTTGGGAAGGAATGAGATAGATAGGAAGAGAAGAAATACACATAGTGAGGTACGGAAAAAGTCATTAAGGTACATTCGTGAAAATAGATAGTGTACGAGAGAGAGAGAGAGAGAGAGAGATAAAGAGAGGTAGAAGATTGATATGCAAATAGAGATAAAGAATTACTTAGCAAACAAAAAAATTATCTGCTCTCTCTCCCTCAATATCAACATATACGCATACACACACACTCTCTCTTTCTCTCTCTCTTTTGCACACGCATTTTACTCTCTCTCTCTCTCTCTCTCTCTCTCAAACACACATACGAACTCACACACACACACACACGCTATCTGTCGGGTGAGATCGGTAAATTGATCGATACAAATACGCCCTGAAGATCAGGTTCATCTTAAAAGAAATACGATCATTCCTGAATAATAGCAACATGTGGGTTTTGTTGATTTCTATGAAACATCTGGTCACTCAGTCACAGAATGTAAACAGCCACTCCCATTTTTTTTTATTTTACAAAAAGGGATATTTTAATCTCGTAACGTTCTTATAGATGCTCATGATAACAAAAAGAAAAACATAGTAAAACTCCACGCACAAAAGAAAGAAAACGACGATATATCAGGTGTTTTATTGGTGTAACCTAACAACAGCCGTGGTTTTTATCGATCGCGTTGGTGAGTGGTGTACGAGGGTCATTCAAAAAGTTCTAAACTTCACCCAGATTTTACATTTCTTGCACACCTCTCACTATTGCATGGGCCTCGCCTCTTCAGAAATTAAGACATATATCTGAAATAGTATCTTACTGATCGTAACCTCGAAACATATAGCATGAACATTTTTAAAGTTTATCAATGACCTCCTCAGACATATACATATATATATATATATAGTCATACCAAAGACTCAAAAAATAGTAGTTGATGCCTCCTTGCTTAACACTCAGCATTATTAGGTATGGATCTAGTGTAAAGTGGAGCAATCCAGGGAAAGGAGTAGCGCCCTCCCCTACACCTCGGTGTAGTAGCTATCGAAAAGGGAGCCTTCGGATCACCCTCGACTATGATCGACAACTTTATATATATATATATATATATATATATATAAGTCATTGATACTTTTATGCACACTAATGATAGGTGTTACTTCACATATACGTAGTTCGTTCAAAAGTTCTTAGCTGAATATTTTTGATGTGGCAGTACACTTCTACTTCTTTAAAAAATTGAAAAAAATAATCGAAATATCTGACTTGCTTTCCGTACAGGTGAAGCCTATATATATATATATATATATATAATAAGAGACTGAGAGCAGATGATAATAAGTCAATCAACTTAGAAGAAAGTGATCCGCAAAAAAAAGCGTAAAGCATTTGAAGCACGGTGAAACGAACACTCCAGTCTGAAACTGTTACATTATAGATCAGTGGGATCTATTTTTTATAGCATTTTGACTGAGTCCGGAACCGTTAAACATTGAAATATGCAGTAAGAGTTAACCAGTTTGATGGACAACCGTTCACCCCGAGACCAATCTGAGACCGCAGCTCTAATTGGATGGTTTTAGTAAGGTGATCAAAACGGTTCTAGAATTAGAATCAGTTTAGTCAGCTAGTAAGAAAACACCTAATCTGAGCGGTCGAATGCTCCATCCTACTCTCTAAATACCCATTGGGTTACAAAGAGAAAAACCGTGAAGAAATAAAATTAGGTGCACATGAAATGGTAGTCGTGTTATCATTACTCATCAACGAATAAGAACAAAGATGGCAACACAAGGGAGACGTCAGAAAGACCGTGGTGATAAGACGACCGACTGGAGAATAGACGAAGAGAAACAAGAAGTAACTAAAGTGAAGTGAGGAGATGGGAGCTGACCGATCATAGCGTAAGAATCATAAACATATAGCGTAGAACGGGCGATTGTAAAGTACAATATACAACAAAACGAGTCCTTCGGAAGTAGGACTTGATCCCAGTCCCAGATATTTTACTGCTTGAACGTGTTTGTAACATCTGTGGTTGGGTTTGTGTGTCCAAATGCGTATAAATATCCCTACCTTTTTTATGAGATCTCAAGACAGCAAACTCTCGAAAATTTGTTTAACAGAAGTCTTTCAGCAGCAACCTGCCAGTAACTCGTGTCAGTTCTGTGACAAAGTATAAGAGTCTGCATCAAGTTTAACCAAGCATATGCACTAAAAAGATAGTTAATTCATTTGCCACATATGCAATAGGGCTTGCAATTAGCTACTTGGTTTGAGGGGTCCCACGGGTTCTCACGGGTAGTGTTTAAAATGATGATAACAAAAGAAGTGACATTTGGTTTAGTTAAGTTAGATTTTCTGGCATGTCCACCATAGTAGGTTATAAAATGACAAATCCTCTTTATACATATATTAGATATATATGATTTATAAACTCATTTTGCTAACATCTTTAAATGAGCGTAAGCTCATTCTTTTGCCCGTGGTGTAATGGTTATCGTCGTAGGAAATGGACACGGCGACTCGAGTTCAAATTCTGGACAAGACTGATTGCATTTCACATAGCACTAATACCCTTGGGAAAGGTATGAATCCAATTATTCTCCTTCCAGCTATGGGTAAATAGTAGGGCAGACTAGGATCTTCAGCCTTGGTGAGGCAACTAGTCTAGGAGAAGGAAAACTCTGAATTCAAACCTGTTAAACTCCGCTTAAAAACTGACCTTGTGTCATATCTTGCCCTAGTGGAGGGGTTGGTAAATATGGTAAGCTCATTCTTTTGCACATAATAAAATGGTTCCTAGTATTGATATGTATCACCTATAATTCCTTTAAATATCAGTCATTTGTTTACACATTATTAAATTATCAAACAATTCTATTTCTAACAACAAATTTTTCCAAAAGTCAATAATTTGCACTCAGTTTAAATATCAAACAGTTATATTTAACCCATAGATAGGAAACTATCAGGTACAACCCCTCAGGGTCTGACTTCACCTGGGAACGATGGCAACAAAGAGATTCTCTCCATTCCCCAAACCTCCATCATTACTGCAGCCTCACTATCAGATTGTTTAGTGTCATATCCAGGACACTAGTTGGCGGGAGTCTTCCCCCTCTGCAGAGAGATCCAGTCGGTATATTCTATAGCCCCAGCCGACTGGACTTAAAAGAAGTAGCTGTCACTATATATATATATATATATATATATAGAGAGAGAGAGAGAGAGAGAGGTAAATAGTCAGGCAGACTCTGCTCTTTAGTGATGATAAAACAACCAGTCTAGTTGCAGAAAAAGTGTGAAGTAAAACTTTGAATAGGGTTGCTCGGGAGGATTTGAAAATTCAGCTGTTTTTTGTTGTTTTTTTTTTATTATTATTCAATCTTTTAGCATTCCACATTCTATGAGTAAAAATTTACCCAACCCCTCTATCACGAACCAGGATATGAGAAATGTCATTTTTGTTGGCAGAGTAAAAATTTGTTTGAATTTAAAGTTTTTCTTCTCCTAAATTTGTTGTCTGATCCCGCGTAACGAATCCCGTCCTCCCTGCTGCTTATCCATCGCTAGAGTGAGAATATATGGACTATAATAGTCTTTTCCAAGAACATTAACGAAAAAGGAAGCAAAGTACCTTCGTCCAGGATTTGAATTCCGATTGCCGATTCCACCTCTTAGAACAACCGTTACGTTAAGCACGCCTCTTTCTGTCGAGGAATAGTTTTACGTGTTCCCTTGTATTTTACGCCACTTAAAAGCGATAAGTATCAGTGTAAAGACTTAATAGTCAAGAAATTGTAATGTAGAGCCTTTAAGAATGAAGGAGCCACAACACTTGGTTATAAAAATATAACTCTCTTTATTCTTCTTGGCGTCAAAACTTCTGTGATGAGAGAGAGAGAGAGAGACGGACAGAGGGAGACGAATGGAGACTGCCACTTTGGCGTATAACTTCTCTTCTCCATAAAATGTTGTGTAATCTTCAAGGCCCCACTTAGCACTTCTGCATCTCGGCCGAGGGATACTCAACCGGAGACCAGCTGTGGCCCTTTCTCCAGCCACTCGTGACTGATCGTATCTCTTCTGGGCGCAAGCTGAGACTAACAGACTGAGACTTGTGATGCCCGTGTCTCACGTGAGCATCTACCTATATCATTTCATAACTTCCACACATTTCCGTTCGACTACGTGACAGCTTTCACTTATTTTCACTGGTGAGTCCTGTGCAGCGAATCTCTGATTGACGGCTCGGTCATGGGTCAATACGTAACAATTGCATACTTAGATCTCTTAACTTCCTCATAAGCAGAAACAATCATCTCTTGAGTATTTTAGAGTGACAATCCGATGTATGGGCAATTTATAAGATTGCAACAGTTTTCATCAGTAAAAACATGTGGCAAACAAATAAAGAAGATATTTGACGATATTACTGTATTGTAAAGAAAGAACATCAATTTAGTGAATCAAGAATACTTAATCTTTTGATAATGCTTAATTACATAGTTTTACAAATCCATAAACTGATTAGTGAGATTCATCCTCACTGGGTGCCCTATAGTTGCAAATCTTTTTTCTAATTAAGTTAAGCTAAAGAGGTATCCATCATCGATAGAAATGAGTAACTATGTTTGTGCCTATATATATATATATATATATAGGGCCAGCGGGTAATGTGTTCGCTAATGGTCCGGGAGACATGGGTTCAATCCCAAGTCGCGTCATACGAAAGACTTTAAAAATGATACTTGATGCTTCCGTGCTTGACACTCAGCAATATAAGGTAAGGATCAAGGGTAAAGTGGAGCAATCCAAGGAAAGGAGTAGCGCCTTCCGCTACACCTCGGTGTTGTAGCTATTGAAAAGGGAGCCTTCTGGTCACCCTCGACTACGGTCGCCAACTTATATATATATATATATATATATATATATATATATATATATATTGGTATAGATATCTTAGATAAATAAGTCTTACCATTACCGGCATGGGTTTTGGTACCTTTCAAAGAAAAAAAAAGATCATATTCTAAATTTAGAATTATTAATTTTGTTATAAATGTTTGAGATTTTGATATGCATTACTGTAACTGTTATTTAGTTGGCGTTTTCTTAATCTGAATCGGGAAGAGACCGGAACTAGCCTTACATACCATAAGGTTAATACAAAGGTGAAATGGTCTTCCTTACTTCCTCTCTTTCTTCTCTCTTTCTCTCACTCTCTCTTTTTCTCTGTCTGTCTGTCTGTATGTATGTCTCTCTCTCTCTCTCTCTCTCTCACTCTCTCTCCTGTCTAGTTGTATTTTAATTTAATTTCCTTTTGGATCAGATTACGTCCTGTAAAATCTCTTTTGAAGTTTTGATTCATATCAATGCTCTTAACAGGATTTAAATGAATTTATCATTTTAATGTGACCGAATATTGGATTTGTCTTGAAATATATATATATATATATATATATATATATATATATATATATATATATATATATTCACACACACACACACATATATATATATATATATATATATATATCCTGCATACGCTGAATTTTGAGGACGTAATTTTTAAACAATGGTGTCAAAGATATATGAGTAATAATTTTTAACGTTGAAATTCAAATACAATTGGTAGGACTAGCTCCACAGCTTGGTTTCCTGACTAGATTCCATAAACAGCAGTTTGCTTCTTTGATGATGTAAACGCGAAAAAAACAATGAGTAAAGGAACAATATTTTGTAGCGATTCAAATGGTCAATTGTTAAAACCTTTTTATAGAATCAACTTCAGTCCAATATTAATAATTGTAACATACTTGCGAGGTTTACAAAATTAAAAATAAGCGAATAGGAATATATCATCAAAAAAAAATCCAGTCTCTATTCCTATATCCTTGTAATCTAAAATAATTAGGGATTTTAATAAATTGTAGTATATTGACCTCCGAACCGGTCAAACATGTCGTTCCAAAGACGTGGAAGTTGCATATTTCCTTGGCATGGGCGAACTTGTCTGACAATATGGGACAGGGTTAAAATTCCACGGTACAGTCACAAACTGATGCACCGGAAGAGAGTGACCTGTGAACTGCATGACAGTTATTTCCGCTCGATGACGATCAAACATGCCATTCCAAAGACGGCATAAGTGCATAATCCGATGGCCAGTTATGGGGAGATATTGAGTGGGTGTTGAACTATTATATAACTCTGTGCACAGGAAATTCAACTAGTTTGGAGATCAGAGAGTTGGAAAATGATGCTGTAGAGAAAACAGCACCTGGCAGAAGGGACCCTCGAGACCCCCGATAGAGTTTGGGGATCAGCCGAGTTGGAGATAAGATGCGGTAGAGAAAACCAGCACCCAGAGAGGCTGGGCCACAGGCCCCCGGTTGAGCAGCTCAGGAGAAAGAAACGGGAAAGAAACGCTGATGGCCATAAGAGTGGGAGTCAATATGTTGCAGTTCTGGTGCGGTCTCCAACTCCCTCTCACATACAACCCTTTCAATAAAGTGAGAGGTATATTTTTCTAAGAACTGTGTGCTCGTCGTTATTATTGTGTTGAGTATACAACAAAATTATTTTAGTAATAATGCTGTATACATACCGACGCAGTAATAAACGACGAGTGAAGATTCTTTATCAAAAATATACCTCTCACTTAATTGTAAGATTCGAAAAGGGTTACTCAATGTTTTCGTGTGAGAGGAAGTTGGAGACCGAACAGAACTGCAATATTTTGACCCCCACTCTTATGGCCGTCAACGTTGTGTCTTTCTCGTTCTCCAGATGCTCAACTGGAGGCCCAGCGGCCCAGCTCTCTGCTGGATGATGGCTTTCTTTACTGCATCTTATCAGCATCTTCTCTGGACCCCAACTCAATCGTGGTTCCCAAGGGCCCCCTTCGGCCGGGTGTGGCTTTTCCTACCACATCTCTTCTATAACTCCGTCCGACCTCTAACTGAAACTGCCTTGACTTCTGTCTTGACTGAGTTATATAATAGTTCAAGGTCCACTCGATCGCCCACTCGATCTTTGAAATCGCATGTTTGAGCGTCATCAAGCGGAAATAATTATCATGCAGTTCACACGTCACTCTCTTCCGGTGCATCAGTCTATGAGTGTACCATGGGAATTTTTTTACCTCGTCCCATTTCATCAGCCAATTTCCGCCCACGCGATTTCCTCTCATAACTACCATTAAAATGTGTCACTTCCTTCCGGTGCATCACTCTGAATGGCATTTTTGGCCGGGTCGAAGGTCAAAATACAACAATAAATTGTTTCTTGCGATAACTTTGAATTCGTAGTTACGGGTTATCGATTTCTAAATGTCATGGCGAGTAAACCTTGTTTTACGTAAACGTATTCAACGGATGTCAAACTAAAACGCGACATGCTTGTTTTAAAACCAGCAGTAAACAAAATATTAAGATAAACAATTAGATAGATATCAACTGGCATTTAGCAATGCTGTGTCACTATAAAGGTTTTTTGATTACGTGTGATTAAAAGATTAATTGAGATTTCGAAGACACGATCAGTGAGTCGAAGTCAGAGTCAGATTTAGAGAACGGGCAGAGATGAGACGACGGATGGTGGGGGTTGAGGCCGGGTCGATGAAGAAGAAATGTCTAAGTCTCTAGTTATCTGTCTATCTAAATCATTTGAACCATTCCTTTATTCTATCTCACTCTTTTTGCCGACTGTTTTAGACATTGTTGTCCCAAATAAACTTTAGTATCCTGATACTAACAGATTCGTTTTGAATTATATTATTTACAACTTTCGACATGGGGCCAGAGTGCTACACCTACATTTATTTGTTGGCGAGTTGGCGCCCGAAGCGTTACAGTGGCTAGTAGGAAAATCAATGGATTTACCAGGGGCATTTGCACGAAAGTTAAGCACAAACATGATCGTTCATAATTTGAACATGAATCGCCAATTCCACTCCGGACGACGAGGTTTGGTTTGGTTTATTTGTTTAAGGGCATATCAACTCTTTTTAGGTTATTTAATGCCAAAGCCATTCTCCTAGAAGAACAGTAGTGGTACTATTTAACCCATAGCTGGGAGGATAAGGGGGTTCATACCTTTTCCAAGGGTATTTGCCCGAAAGTAAACGTAATAGCGCGACTGGAGTACGAACTCGCGTATTACGATTCCGCAGTCCATCGCTTTAACCATTACACCACGAGGACACCCCCTCTGAACGACGATGATTACAACACTAAGCGCGTATTCTATGACTAATGACTTGTATAGTAAACGTGATATTTCATAATATATAAATCCCGACTGCAAAGGTTGTATTAGGACAATACTTGAAAATCAATAACAATGAACATTAAACTGATTTTATTAATTGGTTTATGTTTTATTTAGCCAATTGGCAGCGTAGTTTCTACGGGGTCATTAAACAGAATAACTATATACAAATCATTTGCATCAAAAAGATTTATTTGAAGCTCTAATTGTATGCATATGAAATACTGTAAAACCAACAAACATCAATGGATAAGAACAGCTGGTGCGTTTAACCAGACATCCCAATGGCAAAGAGATAGATAGATAGATAGATAGATAATTAACAGATTTTGATACATAATGAATAGATTAAGATGTATATATATAATCAAAACTGCTTCTAATTTTCTATAAATAGAAACTTTAAAAACATTTCCTCGTTAATTGGATTAGAACGCATTCACATTTTTTGTTTGTTTGTTTTTGTTTTTATTTTTGTTTTTTTCATTTTTTTTATCATTTTTTATTTTATTTTTCCCTTTATAGTGCATCAACTGAGTACATCTAATGTGCTTACGGTAAACATGGCAATAAAAGGAAATGAAAGGGCGAAGGAAGATGAAAGAGAAAAAGAAATAGAAAGAAAGAGACAGACAAAAAGACAGACTGAGACAGAGAGAGAAAGAGAAAGAGAGAGAGAGAGGGAGTGAGAGAGAGAGGGGAGAGAGAGAGAGAGAGAGAGATAGACGCTATAAAGAATGACCATAAACAGAAAGCCTGGTTAGATCAACGAACGAGAAAGTTGATTTTAAATAAATTGGAAAACCCAAAGAAAAAAAAACAACAACAGACATTTAAAACGAAACGATGTAAGGGCCCTTTATTTGCTTTAAATAATGGCTGCAAACGCCTCCACCAATAATATCCTTTCGGTGAACTGGGCCATGTTTTAGATCTATAAAAAATTGCTTTCTTTAAACTAAAAGATTGATGGAAATAAAAACAATCTGATAAAAGCGCTTTGTCAGAATGCATTTACGCAACTACACCACCGCGCGCAAAAATCTATCTAAGGTCAATTTTTTTAAAGCCGAGTACAGTTCTGGGTTGAATTCAGAGTTTTCCTTCTCATAGAGATGTTGCTTTTCTGAGATTTACAGGGCAATCTCTAAAGTGTGTTTCAGTAAATTCTTCCGAGTAAACTCATCTTTGGGACTGCAGAATACACCGACCGCTTCTCTGCGGAAGGGTAATCCCCCCCCCCCAACGAGCTTATGACACTAAACAATCTGATGGTGAAGCTTCAGTAATGCTGTAGCTTTGGGGAATGCCGAATACCCCTTCATTGCTATCACTTCCAGGTCCACTCAGGCCCGGAGTAATCGCACCTAATAGGGTCCTATCTATGGGTCAGATAGAAATAAACAGTGTGCTTATGCTAAATTGAATTGTTTGAAATAGAACTGTTTTTTACCTTTAACTGTGCTTAAATAAAAAAAAATGTTCTTATGTTAAACTGAATTGTTTGAAATAGAACTGTTTATATGTATAAAAATGGATTTGGCATAAAACCAAACCAACTCATATATATTTAATGCATATGTATAAAGATGAATTGGCATTAAATAACCTCCCACGGTTGATATGCCATAAAACCAAACCAAATCAAATCTATTTAGTATATATGTATAGAGAATATTCGGTATTAAATAACCTCCAATGCTTGATATACCATAAAACCAAAACAAACCAATCCTTGTAATCATTCCATTGAACTGGGGAGTATGACTTTTCTTTTTTCTTTTTTCCTCTCTATCAAACCCAGGGATTAAACTCCTAACTCGATCCTAGTGTGGCTCAGAGAGTATTCCGTATGTATTTACCAAACCACTCTGCAAAGAGCAGGATATAAGATAAAATCAACTTTTCAGTGAAATACATCTGTGTTAGCTTCAGATTTTTCCTGTTCCTATAATGGTTATCGTAGCAGGGCTTAAAGAACCGGGTCTTCATTTCCATTTTTTAAGAGCTTGTGGTGTAATGGTTATCGTCGTTGAAAATGGACACGTTGACCCGAGTTCAAATCCTGGACCAGGCTATTTGAATTTCACATAGAATTAATACGCTTGTGAAAGGTGTGTATCCAATAATTCTCCATTTAGATATGGGCAGTGTATGCTCTTTCACCTATGTATGGCAACTGGTCTCGGAAAAGAAAAACCCTAAATTAAAAACTGTTAAATTCCATTTAAAATAATTCCTAAGATGGTATCCATTACACCACGATCGCTTCTCTCCCTCTGAAGTACATAACTATTTGAGCTGGCGTTATATATATATATATATATATATAATGTGTGTGAGTGCTTATACAGTGCGTTCGGGCTAAATCTAACAGTTTGTATAAAAGGAAAATTTTAAAAAAACTATATTCCATTCAAAAAAATTTCTTAAAAATTTTTTTAAATTTGGAAAATATATGAGCGTGATTCTAATTTTGAGATAACAGTTTACTCAAAATAGCCATCCTCAGTTTTCAACAGAGCATAGGGTTCCGGATCTAGACGAATACGTTTTTCACTATGTGTCTGGGAAGTTTTTCGAACACCTCCTGGATCTTGGTTCGATTTCTTTATTTAACCTCATATCAACCTTCGTGGGTTATTTTTGGACAAAGTCACCCTTGTAAAACAGCAACTAGGATACCATTTAACCCATAACTCCGGGGCAGGATTAGAAGATTTCACATCTTCTCCAAGGTTATTAGTTCGAGAGAGAATGCAATAGCGCAACTGGAATTCGAACTAGCTTATTAGGAGGTCGCAGACTAGCACGTTAGCCACTACGCCACAGGAGCACTCACTCCTTGATCTTTATCACCAGCTCGGCCTTTGACTCCAGACATAATGGGTAGCAATCTGGGGTAACAGATTGGTTTGGTTTCATTTTATGGTATATAAACCATTGTAGGTTATTTAATGCTAAATTCTCTTTTTAAATATATGTATTAAATATATGATGTGTAAACACGTTTCGGAGATACACACAGTTCAATAATCAAACAGTTCTATTTTGAACAATTTATTTTAGCGTAAGTCAAAGTTAAGTGGTTCCAAGTATTGAGGAGTAGAACTAACAATTCAATTAAACATCGGTCATTTGTTTACACAGTTAAATGATCAAACAGTTCGGTTTCAAAAATTCCATTTAGCATAAGTAATTTGTTTGCACTCCGCTGAGATATCAAACAGTTCTATTTAAACCATTGATAGAACCCTATTAGATGCTACTACTCCGGGCCTGAGTGGCTCTGGGATCGGTGGCAATTAAGGAGTAACTACGAATTCCTCAAAGCTCCCGCGTTACTGGAGCCTAAGTATCAGATTGTTTGGTGTTATATTCAGGACACTCATTAACGGGGTCTAACCCCTCTACAGAGATATAGTCGGTATATTCTACGGCCCTAACCGACTGGTTTCGGAGTGGCAGAGTACAGCTGGTTTTTTCGGGGTTCAATAAATGCACCATCAACATGGCCTTGTGTTACAACAAAGCAAATTATAGTAAGTAAAGTTGGCGATCATAGTCGAAGGTGACCCGAAGGCTCCCTTTTCGATAGCTACTACATCAAGGTGTAAGGCAAGGTGCGACTCCTTTCCCTGGATTTCTCCACTTTACCCTTGATCCGTACCTTATAATGCTGAGTGTTAAGCAAGGAGGCATCAAGTACCATTTTTAAAGTCTTTGGTATGGCTCGACCTGGGATTGAACCAACGTCTCCCGGGCCATTGGCACACTCTAACCATTATGCCAATGTCCGGTTCAAGTTATAGTAAATGGCTACAAACGAGACACATTCAATAAACAAGCCAAATTTGCAACCACTATTCTTTAAAACACATTTTCCTATCGAAAAAAATGCTTTAGTAGTTTTTCAGCATAGAAATTTTTGCCTTGAGTTTTTAGCTCTTTGTTCACTATGGTATTGACTTCATCATCGCTTAAAAATCTGGTTCCATGTTGTATATTGACCTTCAACCCGGCCAAACATGCCATTCCAAAGTGATGCATTGGAAAGAAATGACACATTCCGATGGCAGTTATGGGAAGAAATCACGTTGGCGGGCTTGGCTGACAATATGGGACAAGGTAAAATCCCATGGTACAGTCATAGACTGATGCACCGGAAGAGAGTGACCTGTGAACTGCATGACAGTTAATTCCGATTGATGACGATCAAACATGCCATTCCAAAGATATTAAGTGGGCGATTTAACTATTATATAACTCGGTGAAAACAGGAAGTCAGTGATTTGGAGTTTCAGACGAGCTAATGACAAGATGTAGTAGAGAAAGCCATCACCCGGCAGAAGGGGCCATCGGGACCCCCAGTGAGTTTGGAGACCAGTCCCGTTGGGGACAAGGTGCGGTAGAGAGAACAGCATCTAGCAGAGAGTGGGCCCTCGGGCCTCCGGTTGAGCAGTATCAGGAGAACAGGAAAGAAACACAGATAGCCATAAGAGTGGGGGTCAATATGTTGCCGTTCTGTTCAGTCTCCAACTCCCTTTCACACAAAAACCCTTTCAAATAAAGTGAGTGGTATATTTTTCTAAGAACTGTGTCGCTCGTCTTCATTCCATCAATATGTATTCTGCATGTTTATTATGGAATTATACAATAACCTCAAAAAAATTCTTTGAGGGAGCGAGACAAGTGGAAAATAAATATGAGACTGCTGGTCCGAACAAATATGGGAAATGCTGAAAGGACCAAGTATTTTTTAAAATAGCTATGCATGAGTCTCGATTTGTGTGTATGTCCCCCACAATAAGATAACCTTCTGTCGCATCCTGATTTAGTAAGAAATCAATTAAATACCCATTAACAAGATGGTCTTTCCGACCTTAGGATTTTTGGGGACCACCTGGTGTGACATGACGTGCGGTTAAATACTTAATTATGTAAAAATTAGAATTTATGAAATATCTGAAAATTGATATATATATACGTGGTGAATTCAATAAGTTTCCAGACTATTTTTGTGCAGGAATTAAAAATTTTCGTAGACTCTTGAAAATTCACTATGTTATTGCTATATCTCTTATGAGATGATTGACCAATGTTTATGATTTCAGGTTCAAATCAACAGCTACAGCAGCAATTGGAATACACCCTACTAAAGCTGGTGAATTTCAAAAATGCAATCTGAACGTGAGGACACTTTAGAAGAACGATATGCAATAAAACTGAGTTTTAAACTTGGAAAAAATGTCACAGAAACGTATGGAATGCTTCAGACTGCTTTTGGAGCATCTTGCACGAATCGAGCATCGGTTTTTGAGTGGCATAAGAGATTCAAAGAAGGAAGGCAGTCGGTGAGGGATGATGAGAGGTGTGAGAGGAGTAAGGAAGGCAATACATCAGAGCTGATTGGCCAAAGGGTTAGGGTTAGGGTTATTATGTTAAGATTTTAATGGAGTCCAGGAAGAGATTCCGTCGGAAGAGGCCAGCACTCTTCAAATCGGGTCAGTGGCATTTCCAGTGGGACAATGCACCAGTTCACAACTTCATCCTTGTCACAGACTATTTGACCAAGATGGGCATCGAGACAGTTCCTCACCTTCCCTATTGTCCAGACCTTGCTCCCAGTGACTTTTGGTTATTCCCTAAGCTCACAGGCTGTCGTTATGAGACAATTGAGGAGATGAAAGAGGCTGTGACGTAGGTCACTGACACGCTCACACAAGATGACTTCCATGAGGCCTTCCCGAAGTTGTTGGAACGGTACAAGTGCATTGCCACCGGAGGAGATTACTTCGAAGGGGACTAGATTTTCATGTGTGTACTATCAATAAAAGTGCCCATACGAAAAATCTGGAAATTTATTTAATGATTCTCTAATATATATATATATATATATATATATACATATAAAACAAAAAGATCCGTATGATAAGTATCATTTTATTTAAGGCTTAAATTGATCTAAAAAGCTGGTTGATTGTTCGTAAAAGTCAGTTAATTGCGAGACAATTGTTTTTTTATTTTAAAGGTCAGCGAATTTATTTAATTTTTCTGTTGTCAACTGACTTCAATGATCATAATGATGAAACTGGTCATTTCGTAAAACATATTTTTCTAGTCCTTATCTCAAAAGTCATTGTCAAAAAGGAGATTTAATTTTGCTCCACGTTAAATAAAGGTGAGCTGGGCAAGGATCATCCAGTCTGGTGAGGCTGAGAATTTTTGTTCAACCCCAACCTGTTCCCATTGGTTAAATCATTTAAAAAAGGGTTTTCCTTATAGCTGTAAGATATAATCCTGAACTAGGATTGGCTAACGAATGGGAATATGACTCCTAATTGTCTCTTATGGGAAAACCTAACAGAAAATTTTCCTAGTCCAGATATTGATCTATAAAAATGGGATGGAAAAACGAATCTTTTGGGAGGCTGAGAAAAGGGACCAAGAATAAACTCAAGACTGCCAAAAAAGCATCCCTTCCATTCTAAACCTGAGGCACTCCGAACAAGCTTCGGACTTTACAAAAATTCAAAGTCCCAGACTTTAGAGACGTTAGTATCATTCTAACCGCACCTCATCATCACTGTTCCTCTCTCGATATTCTTTCTTTTTCCTTTTGCAAGGAAAGTAAACATCGTTTGTTTCTTATTTATTGTCTCACAAATGTGTTTCAGTAAAGTGATTTTTCTATTGTTAAACAACGGGTTTTCTCTGTTCTTTGAGTTGCTAGACAATCTAGCCTCTCATATTACCTGACCGTCAGAAGAAGATTCGGCTAAATTGTGTCAACTCCCTTCCGTGGATCTTTCAAACACAGCATGTACACGGAAGGATTTGACAAAGCAAACAATCGGAAGCTAATGTGGTAGTCACGAACACAAAAGCCATAACAAGTACTGTGACTAGTAGTCACACTACTTTGGGCTCCATGACTAGCATAGGACTACAATGGCGTTCGTGTGTGGTGGGTGGTATTAAGCTGATGGCTTGCTCTCCAGGGTTTTTACCTCCAGACAAAGCCTCTTTGGCAGGGTTGAGTTAATCGCTTAGCGCCTGATGTGCCCTGATACGGAGAATATCAACAGAATCAAGCATTTTTTTTTTCGACAGCCATGCATGAGTCTAAATTCCTGGGTGGCCCCTCATAAAAAATGATCTTGAGTCAAATCTCGACTTAGTGGGAAGTCAGTTTAATACCAAAAAGGCGTAGTTTTTCTCCGCTCAGTATTTTTGGAGGGCAAACTGGTGTTCGAGCCAAGTGGGTTGTATTAAGCTAATCACCTTGTTTCAGAGGACTCTCCTCCAAAGCATAACTTCCAAGGCAGGGTTGAGGCACCACAAAAGGGAGATGCCGACGGGAGCAAGAATCTTTTGTAATAGTCACCTATGTGTATCAATTCATGAGAGTCTCCCCCATATAAAATGAGAGTCTCCCCCATATAAAATGAGAGTCTCCCCCATATAAAATGATCTTATGTTACATACTTGCTTGGCGGGAAACCTAACAGAAATCTTTCTTAGTCCAGATATTGATCTATAAAAATGGGATGGAAAAACGAATCTTCGGAGAGGCTGAGAAAAGGGACCAAGAACAAACTCAAGACTGCCAAAGAAGCATCCCTTCCAATCTAAACCAGAGGCACTCCGAACAACCTTCGGACTTGACAAAAATTCAAAGTCCCAGACGTTAGTATCATTCTAACCGCATTTATACTCCTGATACATTATTCGATGGGCTCTTTTGAGGAAAATTCTAATTCAACAAGGCTTTAATAGACACCGTAAATAAATAAGATGCTAATTAAGATTAAGTAATGACTATTTAATAATCATTGAGAATTTGGCAGGAATTCTGACGTAGTTCTGGTTACAGATACATAAATTCCATTATATATATATATATATATATATATATATATATATATATATATATATATATGCAATGCACCACCAACACTCTAACGAAACGCATGGAGAAAAGGCTAGATGCAAACAGCACAAGAATGTACTCTTTTTGAACAAATCCTGGAAGCAACAACCCACAAAAAGGCTGTTGTAAGACCACTTACTCCCATCTCACAAATCTTCATGTGAGATGAACAACACATGTCGGAGAATTAAGGATCAACTCATAAGCGATGTTCTCTTATGGACTCCTACACACGGACGAACCAGTCTTGACTGACCAGCAAGGACCCTCAGCTCTTTGTGAAGATTGTATGCAGTCTGGAGGACTTGCCAGGAGCGAAAAACGATAGGTGTGAATGGCTGCAGAGAGGCAAGGAATTTCCTGCTCTCCGCAACAGGATTATATATATATATATATATATATATATATATCATAAATAATCAAAAGACATCTCATTTTTTGTATATTTTATCCCGGATCAACCGAATATATAACCAACATTAAACTCTGCTGAGGAGTTGGTTTTCCTCAAATAGGACCACCTGAAAACGGGATCCTGGTGGCTGAGAGGTACTAAGAGGGTAGTAAGTAGCTAAGTGATCTGCAAGACTACACTAAGGCGCTTACTAGAACTAGACGGGCCGTCGTAGAGATCCGACCCGAGTATTCGGCTCCGAACATCAAGCCAATATAATAAAATTTCGGCCATGCCCAGCAAATATGCTTCTTCAAACAAACAGCTGACCCTTTAGATCTCAAAGGTGCTTGAAGGCTAAACAAAGCCTTCAAGTACCTAAAATCTTTTAAACACCTTTGAGCTTTCAAGCACCTTCGACCGTGTCGAAAAAAACAGTTCATAAAAATTATTTTTACCAATATATTGCTACACATGGAATAACACTTTTTACAAAAATCAAGATTTGGCATTAAATAGCCCAGGAGGGATGATATGCCATTAAAAAAATAACCAACCAACTTACTAACCGAATATTCAACGAATTTCCCGACCAAGTGATTTATACTCCTGATAGATTAATCAAGTGGCTGAACGAAAAAAAAGTTATCGACCGTTTCTTTTATCTTTTCCATTAGTAAAAGACATAGAAACCCAAATTTCTCTGACAGACAATCCATATTTTCATTGCCCAGTTGGCTGGGGCTGTAGAATACACCGATTGCTTCTCTGCAGAGAGGTAAGACCCGTCCCAAACGAGTATCCTGGATATGACACTAAACAATCTGATGGTCATGTTCCAATAATACTTGAGCCTCATTGTCATCACTCTTAGGTCTACTCTGGCCCGGAGTGGTGGCAACTGATAGGGTCCTATCTATGGGTCAAATAGAACTAAATAATGTCCTTATGGTAAACTGACTTGTTTGAAACAGAACAGTTTATATGTATAAACATGGAGTTGGCATTATATAACCTACAATGGTTGATATGCCATAAAAACAAACCAAATCAAACTAAACCATATTTCCAAAACTCTCAACAAGGAAACATTTCTCTGAGCTACGAAAAGGAGTACGTGTCACGTAATGTTTACCAGCTAGGAAAATGATGGTAGTGACCCGTGTTCGAATTCCACTCATGGAAAAGTTAGAAAAAGAAAATAGAATGAAAAAATTCGAAATGAGACTTTATTGAAACACTTTATTGAAACACTTTATTGAAATCGAGATATTAATTGTACAGATAAAAAAAGAAATTGGGCGAGAATAATGTAGTCTACCTTTTCAGCACATGTAAAAATGCCACTAATGAAATGAGACTTTATTGAAACACTTTATTGAAACACTTTATTGAAATCGAGATATTAATTGTACAGATAAAAAAAGAAATTGGACGAGAATAAACCAAATAATGTAGTCTACCTTTTCAGCACATATAAAAATGCCACTTATATGTATTATCCTGTTTTAGTTATCGGAGAGGAATGCTTCTTGCAAGCAGTGGCTGTATCAGTACTATTGCACTACATGAAGGCGAACGAAACGCATTGAGAAAAGGCTGGGTGGGAATGCTACGTGTTCTTTTGAATAAATATCTGCAAGTTACACCACACATCGCAGCGGTTGTATGGTCACTTACACTCGATCTCTGAAACAATTCAAGTTAGACGAACAACACTGGCTCAGTCGACTTGGGCTGTAAAATATATCGACTCCATCTTTACAGAATGGTAAAACTCCCCCAATGAGAGTTCTGGATATGATACCAAACAATCTGATGATGAGGCTTTAGTAATAATGGAGCTTTCAGGAATGCAGACTATCCCTTCATTGCCATTGCTCCAAGACCTACACTGATCCGAAGTGATAGCACCTGTTAGTGTCCTATCTATGGGTCAAATCAAACTGTTTGACATTTAAATTGTGTACTTTGTCATTAAAACTGAGTGCAACCAAATGACTAATGCGAAACTGAATTGCTTTAAATCAAACTGTTTGACATTTAAATTGTGTACTTTGTCATTAAAACTGAGTGCAACCAAATGACTAATGCGAAACTGAATTGCTTTAAATCAAACTGTTTGACATTTAAATTGTGTACTTTGTCATTAAAACTGAGTGCAACCAAATGACTAATGCGAAACTGAATTGCTTTAAATCAAACTGTTTGACATTTAAATTGTGTACTTTGTCATTAAAACTGAGTGCAATCAAATGACTAATGCGAAACTGAATTGCTTTAAATCAAACTGTTTGACATTTAAATTGTGTACTTTGTCATTAAAACTGAGTGCAACCAAATGACTAATGCGAAACTGAATTGCTTTAAATCAAACTGTTTGACATTTAAATTGTGTACTTTGTCATTAAAACCGAGTGCAACCAAATGACTAATGCGAAACTGAATTGCTTTAAATAGAACTGTTTGATCATTTAACTGTGTGTAAACAAATGACTGACTTTTAATTAAATTGTTAGTGATACGTAGCAGTAAGTGGAACCATTCAACGTTATTGACATGTTAAACTGAATTTTTTTAAAATAAAACTATTTGATCATTTAACCGTGTGTAAACAAATGACTGGTGTTTAATTGAATTGTTTATGTTTAATAGCAATACTTGAAACCATTTATATGTTTACAAAAAGAAAGCTCAAACTCTTTAAAAAATGTTATCAACCAAATGTTTTTACAAATCCTATATATTTAGCATATATGTATAAAAAGCATTTGGCATTAAATAACGTAAAATGGCACTGCTTGAGAAGCAAGTACGAACTCATAAGCGACGTTCCCTTACGTAAATCATACAGATTGACGGGCTAGTGTTGGCCGAGTCGCAAATAACTACATACATTAGCTCTGTGCGGACACCGAGTGCAACCTAGATTTTCTGTCCAGATCGATGGATGAGTGAAACGGATGCCTGGAAACATAAATGGAGAGAGAGAGACAGAGAGAGAAAGAGAGATAGAGTGTCAGGTAAGTCCGTAGTCTCGGCGTGACTTGATGATGAAGATGATGATATATCTAAATCTTTCGCATTGACTTTTGATTTGAAGATGTTTAGCTTAATACAGCTTAAGTCTCGATAATTTTTAAACACAGCTCGTATATTGAAGAAAATTAACGTTTCATTCATTGTTCATTTCTGTAATGGTAAATACAGCTTCAATCTCGATACTTTTTAAACACACCTCGTATTTTGAAGAAAATTAACGTTTCATTCATTGTTCATTTCTGTCTTGATAAATACAACTTCAATCTCGATACTTTTTAAACACACCTCGAATTTTGAAGAAAATTAACGTTTCAATTAATTTTTCATTTCTGTCTTGGTAAATACAGCTTCAATCTCGATACTTTTTTAAACACACCTCTTTTTTTGAAGAAAATTAACGTTTCATTCATTGTTCAGTTCTGTCTTGGTGAATATAGCTTCAGTCTCGATTCTTTTTGAACACATCCCGTATTTTGAAGAAAATTAACATTTTAATTCATTGTTCATTTCTGTCTTGGTAAATACAGCCTCAGTCACGATAATTTGTGAATTTACCTAGTAAATGTTTACTTGTTTCTTTCATATTTTCATTCGTTTCTCTCTTTCATTATTTATTGATTTATATATCTTTTTCCCCCAGTTATTTTCAAGTGATTTTTTACTACTTAGAATGTCGTAAATGTACAATTCTGAAGAGTTCCAGATTCGCTTTTAAATAACCTGTCGATAGCCAGATGCTTAACTTTATCTCTTCTTTATTTTTGAATATATATATATATATATATATATATATATATATATATATATATATATATATATATGTATAAAGCTGGTCTAGTATAATGCTAGGTTTATTAAGATAAGTATCGTAATTGAAGCGGTATTTTTTACTTCACTTTTCTATCTGATTGTTTTTTCCTTTCTGTTCTTTTTAAACAACTGTTTTTCTTCTTCAAAAGAGAAAGAAATTATCTTTTCTTTTCTTTCTTATTAAAAAAAAAATCCTTCCCTGTTTACACGTAACTTCGTTTCGTACCGCCTTTTTCATTCTGATTCTCGTTCTTTCTCCATTTTTTTTTTTTTTCATAAATTCCTCTTAACATATTTTATTAATTCTCTCTAGCTACTTTCCTTTCTCTTTTTTTTTCTGTTTTTATTCTCTACTTTTTCCATTGTTCTTTCTTTCTTTCTTTTCTTTCTTTCTTTCTTTTTTCTTTTATTTATTTATTTATTCATCGATTTACATTCATATATCTGTTTGTATCCAAGTCTTTCATTTCTTTTCTTCTTTATTTATATATCTATTCATTTGTTCATCTATTTACAGTCATACATCTGTTTGTATCTAAAAGTCTTCTTTCTTTCTTTCTTTCTTTCTTTCTTTCTCCATTTATTTATCTATCACTCTTCATTTATTTTTTTATTTGAATATTCAAGCCTTTCCGTCTTCTTTTTTTCTTTTTTCTTTCTTATTTTTTTTATCTATATATTCATTTATTTGTACAATAAAGCCTTTCTTTCTTTTTATTTCTTTTTTCCTTCTTCCTTTCTTTCTTTCTTTACTTATTCATATATCTATATCCATTTATTTATTTTATTTGTTTATTAAAGTTTTTCTTTCTTTTTTTCTTTCTTTCTTTCTTTCTTTCTTTCTTTATTTATTTATTTATTTACTTATTTATATATCTATCTTCATTTATATATATATATATATATATATATATATATATATATATCAAAGTCTTTCTTTCTTTCTTTCTTTCATTCTTCCATTCTAATTTTTCTTTCATTTTTTATTTTTTCTTTCTTTCTTTCTTTATTTATTCATTTACTTATTCATTCATCGATCTTCATTCATTTATTTATTTGTATATCAATGTCTTTCTTTCTTTCTTTCTTTCTTTCTTTCTTTCTTTTACTCGTAGATAAACTCCCATAATTCATTATTTCATTTATTTCTTTTCTTCCCTTTCGTTTTCTTGATGTTTTTTATTTTATTTTTTCTTTCTCTATTTTTCCTTTCTCTTAATTTCCATATTTTCTGCTTTCTTTCTTTCTTTTTCTTCTTCATTTTTTCCTTCTTTTTTTTTTCGTTTATGCCCTTTCATTTAATTTTACAATTTTCCTTCATTTATTTATTAATTTTACTTTTCTTTTCATTTTATTTCTTCGTTTTTTTTTAATAACTCTCTCTCTCTCTCTCTCTTTCACTATGTCTCTCTCTCTCTCTATCTATCTATCAATCTTTCCTTCCGTTCCTGTCCTTCACTCTCTGTCTCTCTCCCCCTATCTATCTATCTATCTATCTATCTATCACTTTAGTTCAGGTTTTCCCATTCTTTCTTTCTTTCTTTCTTTCTTTCTTTCCAAGTTACGACCTCCTACTCTTATATTTTCTTATTTCTTCTTCCTTACTTTCACCTGTCAATCTTTTGTCCTGACTTTTTCTTTTCATTCTTTCTCATTTACTCATCTTCGCTTTGCATTTTCACCTTCGTTTCTTTTCTTTCTTATTGCTTTTTCTTCTAGTTCTCTTTGCCAACCAATCTTTCTCTTTTTCTTTCTCTTTCTCTCTGTCTCTCTCTCTGTCTCTCTGTCTCTCTCTCTCTCTCTCCACTACTTTCTTTTTTCCTTTCCTTCTTCTCGGCGTTTTTTCTTATCTTCTTCTCATTAACTTTTCTTTCACAACTTATATTTTCCGTTTCACTGAATTCATTTTTTTTTTCATTTCTTTTTATCTCGTTCCCCATTCTCATTCTTTTTTAAATCACTACTTCATTCTATTCTTTTTTTTCTTCTTTTTTTCCTTTTTATTCTTCATTCTTTTTCCTTTATCCTCCGTCTTTTTTTTGTTTTTGTTTTTGTTTTCAACTGTTTTTTTTTTTTCTGCTAAAATCGTTCGAAATATTATCCAGTTATAATGTAAGGTTATTTATCGACTCATTTCAAATCCTCCTTCTTGAAATTTCCTTCATTTTCTAAAATTTTACTCATAATTTTCTTAGATTTTTTTTCTACCTTTCTGAACAGCTTTTTCGGTAATTTTTTTTTTCTCTCCTTCTCAAGTGGAAGATACGTCTATTTTCTATGTTTTCATTAATTTTGCTTTTACTGACTTCGTATGCTTTTAAATCCAATAGAAACGTTTACCTCTCATATGCCCCACCAACAAAGCAACTGCTTTTATATACATTATTACTGCTACTACTATAACTACTATTATTTTTATCATTATTATTATTCTCATCATGGTCGTCGTTGTTGTTGTTGCTTTCACGAATTTCAATGGTTGAAGAGGAATGGAAGATTGTATGCTGAATACGGTGTATTTGCTCATACCTCTTATGGAAAAAACATTTATTGCCCACTGTTTCATATCTTGTTACTTATATATTCATAGTTTGTTTTTTGCATTTTTCTTGTTTTTTTTTCTTTTCTTTTTATTGCTTTTATAAAGTAGTGTTTGTTTGTTTGTTTGTTTTTTCTTACCATACTTCACAGATAACGAAAGATTTTCATGAAAATTTTACCGTCATCTCTTCAAAATCTTCTTCTCTCAATGAGAGAGGCTGTTGTGCAGCGGTTCGCGTACCGGTTTTCGAAGTCATCGTTAGGGAGTTCTATGTTCACTGCCTATTCCGTCTAATAATGCCTTAACCACAATTTTAAGATTGCTTAGTATATATATATATATATATATATAGTTTGCTTAGTATATATATATATATATATATAGTTTGCTTAGTATGTATATATATATATATTGTTTGCTTAGTATATATACATATATATACATATATATATATATTGGACTATGACAACCGATCAGACCGGATTTCGTAAACAGAATATGCAGCAGTATCTTAAGGTAAACAAGGAAAAGATGATATGCAACGTGAATTGCGCCGGAAAGAAAAATGTGTAGGCGTCAGAAAAATGTATAATGACAGAAGTTTTCAACCCCAGGGGTTAGTCGCAGTATGCAGTTAGCAGAGTCGATACGTCACGTCGTTCTGGGTGTCTGCTGGATGCGGCGGCTCCCGGGTTAAAAAGCCCGTCCTGTATCAGCCTTCCGTGAAAGAAGCGGGGCTCTGAATATATATGTTGTGTCGTTGTAAGGAAGATATACACCATGAAATAGAGTTAACCATTTATTAACTGAAGTGGCCCAGTCCAAAAAATCTTATTAGTCTAGCGCTGTTGGTATTACGTCCGAAGTTGGTCTTACAACAAACAGTACTGACCGTGTTTAAAAAACACGTCTTTTATTCCTCCAAGATACCGGAAGTCACGTGGTACGAGCCATTATACAACAATATCTATCTCCACTTGGTGTAAACCCTAGTAGTTCCTGACCCACTCTCTCTCTCTCTATCCCTCTCTCTCTCTCTCACTCTCTCTCTCTCTATCATACAGCCATTTCATCACGACTTTCGTAAATAGAAAGAGGGTTTATATCTTTATAAACAAGTGGTATTGACTCCCTATCCCTGCTATACAACGTATATATATATATATATATATATATATATATATAAAGAGAGAGAGAGAGAGAGAAAAACAGATAGAAGAACTGACAATAAGAAAAGTGTTTTGGATAAAATGAGTACCCGATGCTATAATCGGACAACAGGAATTCAACAAATGAATCGAAGAATTATGAAGACTATCAGTTCGTTATTCAAAGTTTCATTTATTTTTACGCAAACGTAAATGTGAAAAAAAAAGTTCATAAAGCTTTTATATATCGTGAGGTATTATCACATGATAAGATGGTTGTACACGTTACATTTAAAGAGAAAAACAGTTAAAATTTATATTCTAATTTTTTTTTTTTTTCGTTTTCGTATGTAAATATCACATGTACTAACATCTTATCACGTGACATTTACCTCACGATATATAGAACCTTCATTGGCCTTATAATTTTTTACATCTTCATCTGAAGATTCTTTTACGTTATATATATATATATATATATATATCGTAAAAGACATATTTACCGTCATCTCTTCAAAAACCTCTTCCTTCTCAATGAGCACCGGCTAACTTGAAGTGGTTCGCGAGCCAGTTCTCAAGTCATAGCTAGGAAGTTCTATCTGCTGTCTTATATCGCCTTAACCATAATTTCAAGTTTGCTTATTATATATATATATATATATATGTGTGTGTGTGTGTGTGTGTGTGTGTGTGTGTGTGTGTGTGTGTGTGTTGCATATTGACCTTTGACAGCCGATTAGTGTGAATTTCGTATATATATATATATATATATATATATATATATATATAAATATATATAATAAGCTGGCCAACCATTGTCAAAGATAAACCAATGGCTCCCTTTTTAATAGCTTCTACATTAAGGCGCAGAGGAAGGTGTAACTCCTTTCCCTGAATAGATCCACTTACTCTTGATCTGTACCGTGAAATGCTGAGTGTTATGCAAGGACGCACCAACTACCATTTTTTAAGTCTTTGGCATGATTCGAAATGGGATTGAACACAGGCTTCCCAGACCATTGGCATACCCTCTAAATATTATGCCATATATATATATATATATATATATATATATATATATATATATATATATATATATATATATATTGTGTAAAAGACAATAAATCTCGTTTGGTCACGTTCTGTGAGAGTATTTTAGTCACCATAGTTTCTCTTGCGTTCTTCTCATTTTTCCCGTCGTGTTGCATTAGTGAGTAGAGTGTTTGCCAATGGTCCGGGAGACCGGGGTTCAATCCCAGGTTGCGTCATATCAAAGACTTTAAAAATGGTACTTGATACCTCCCTGCTTAACACTCAGCTATATAAGGTACGTATCAAGGGTAAAGTGGAACAATCCAGGGAAAGGAGTAGCGCTCCCTACACTTTGATGTTGTAGTTATTGAAAAGGAAACCTCTGTTCGCCCTCGAATATGGTCGCCAGCTTTACTTTACTTACATCCTGTTAATTAATAAAATAAACAGCAGATATGACGTCATCAAATGAATTTTTCAGCATTTCAGTTTTTTAGTGCACCCTCGTATCTATCTACCTCACAATTGATCATCTATCTATTTAGCTAGCTATCTCCTTTCTATCCATCCACGATGGTCATAAACCGTTTAAATACGGAGAATCAAAATCATTGAAAGATACACTTCGGAAACAAGAGCAAAAACTGCTCCTGGTTTTTCTAAGGCTGAACATGTTTGCAGTGGGTTCTTTTTGTCCAAAGCCTGAATTGCTAGTCCTGTGAAATCTCAAGACAACAAACAATGGCATGATATTTCACACTGGTCATTCCGCAGCAGCCTACATGTAATTCGTGTCAATTCTGTGACAAATTACGTAGGTAGATGACATATCACAATACTCGTGATTAATGTCAACGGCAAATACATTTCCACTGCTTATCATATACGCATCTGGTCTTGCAAAGATACAATTGGCCTAAGGGGTTGCATGTGTTCCAACGGATGGTTTTTGTGAGATGGTAAAGAGACGGCCGGAATTATATATATATATATGAGTGTGTGTGTTAGTAGGGCGCCACGAGTCTCATTGGGTGCTCTTTTGACCTTGTACCACATCTAAGCAAAAATCTTTGTAAATTACCACAATATATATCTATCTATCTATCTATCTATCTATATATATATATATATATATATATATATATATATATATATATATATATATATCTTTCAGTACAATCTTAAACTTAGTATCTCTCTCTCTCTCTCTCTATATATATATATATATATATATATGGTATGTGTGTCCGTGTGTGGACGTGTGTTTGTATGTGTGTATATAAATATCATCATCAGCACTAAGTACCCCGACTCTTTCTTTCTGTCTAGTATATATATGTGTATATATACTAGTTACACATATTAAGTTACATAGGAAAAATATTATATTTGTGTGAGATATTCGTTAGCGTACGGAAATTAATCAATATATATATATACATATATTCTTATAATCGTGAAAGATTTTTGAGTGTAGAATTCGATCAATATATATTTATATAATTTTATTTCCTTTAGATAATATATATATATACACACACACATATATATATATATATACATATATATATACATATATATATATACATATATATATACATACATATACATATACATATATATAAATATACATATATATACATATATATATATATATATATGCGTGTGTGTGGCCAGCCAATATATTACTTTCAATCGATCAATCTATGATGGTGGTAAATGAATACGGAGAATCGGACTCTCCATCTGGAAATAATCATTTCGAAATATATATATATATATATATATATATATATATATATATTGTCAACCACAGACAGACTGTTTCGTTATATTACAATTCTACTGTGTAGCTAGACATGCGAGATACTTCAAGCTAGAATTGAAACCCGGCTGACTTTACATCAGGAGGATATCCTACCCCAGACCCATCTTCTCATCATTAGCGAAGGAATTTTTACCGATATATATTTTTACATATATGCTATCGGCTACCAGAGTGCTCAATTCATAAGAAGAGCTTTGCATTTACGCGCGCGCGCACACACACACACACACACACACACACACACACATATATATATATATATATACATATATATATATATATATATATATATATATATGTAACAGGTTAATTCAAAAGTTTATCCATATTATGGGCTATTTCATATTTTGTATTTTTTCGTACATCAAACAATATGTATATATGTATATCAGCATGAGTAATCTTCTTCGTATTTCAAAGTAAATCAACGTCTATTCTCACGGTCGAGCTTATGGAAATGTCAATTGATGTTCCTTTGTGTTCTTACAACAAGCTTACGAATACTTGATCAACCATTTTATGCAAGGCTTCATCTATCACTGCCAAAGATTTCACGAGCCTAAGTTTCTTTACAAGGCTGGTATCAACTTTCTTGAAACGTATTAATTAGTTTTGCATGCATTCGTTGACAGTCCCCGGGCTTTCCATATCATTAATTTCTTTTGCCGTACTTTTTCCACAGATAACATATCATGCCTCTAATTCCAATTTTTTAACACTTGTCTTCAAAATTGATAAAGAATAAGTGATTAATGTTGGTAAGTTATATATGAAAATAAAGAATAAAATATTCAGTAATGATTGGATAACACGTTGTATCAAATTAATGACATAACATGGAGATACAATATGCTAAAAACCACCTCTGAAATTTCGAAAAACATTTGACTCAACCTGGTATGTATTATATAATTAAATCTTTGTGTCTGAAATAGAATTATTGAGAAAAAAGAACCTTTTCTGTGAGAAGAGATCCTAAGATTTGTTCGACGGTGAAAGTGAAATGCCAACATCCTAACTTAGAAAAATTATCAGATCTTACACAAACCCCTACAACTATCTTTCTTGTCTTCTATTCTTTTAAAATCAAATAAAGACAAAAAATATTTCTGCAAGCGAAAACACACACACACACACACACACACACACACACACACACACACACACACACGCATATATATATATATATATATATATATATATATATATATATATATATATATATATAGAGAGAGAGAGAGAGAGAGAGAGAGAGAGAGAGATAAAGATTCAGAATTTAAATTGAGAAAATTGATGTTCGGGGACAGTTACTGTTAGGGAAGGAAATTAAATCACCATCTCTGTATATATCGATGTTATTTGAATTCTGGTCTCAATCGTAAAAATTGCCCAGTCGGCTGGGGCTGTAGAATACACCGACTGCTTCTCTGCAGAGGGGTAAGACCCCCCCCCCCAACGAGTGTCCTAGATATGACACTAAACAATCTGATGGTGGGGTTCCAGCAATGCTGGAGCTTTGGGGAATGCAGAGTACCCCTTCATTGCCATCGCTCCCAGGTCCACTCTTACCCAGAGTGGTACCACCTGATAGGGTCCTATCTATGGGTTAAATAGAAATAACAGCATACTTATGCTAAAATGAATTGAGTAAACTGAATAGCTTGAAATAGAAACGTTTTTGACCATTGAACCGTACTTACACTTAAACTGCGTGCTTATGCTTAACTGAATTATTTCAAATAGATCTGTTTTTGACATTAAAACTGTATTTACACTTAACTGAATTATTACATATAACTGCTTGAATAGTTTGAAATGGAAATGTTTTTGACAATTAAACTGTGTACTTATGCTAAACTGAACTGTTTTCAATAGAACAGATTATTTACATAAAAATGGATTTGGCGTTAAAATAACCTACAAAGGTTGATATGCCATAAAACCAACCAAACCAATCAATCGTAAAATGAAAAATTTATTTAATCTAAGATAATTTTCTTTTACCATTTAGAAAATTTACTGTTTTTATTTCAGAAAAAAAATCTGCATTAAGTTTTCGGCATTACCCATATAGCGCTGAAATACTGCAAAACAGATTACCCAAACTATATATATTCGTTCTTCATGTATATATATATATATATATATATATAAGTGACAATAGTAGATCCTTCAACCAAATGTCTTATACGTTTGTTTTTTAGGGGCTGTTTTCCGATAAAATCATTTATGATCAATGCGTTTGCCACCGAAACATTTTTTTCAAGATTGGTGAATCTGTAATTGTTACAGGGAAAGATTTTCGAGTACATTTCATGTTACGTCAGAATTATGCTGTTCAGGATAGAATTTTTAGTTCTTACAAATATCGATTTTCAGGAATAGCAGTCTTTAAAAAAACGTAACAAAAACAAACACACGATGTGCACCGGTCCAGTTTATGATCGTAACTGATTCGCTCTGAAAAATTTGGTGAAACATTAACTAGATGAAGCAACCATTACCATTTCCCTAAATTCATTTTCAACATAGAAGTCACAGTTTAAAATTTAGGAGGTATTTCTACGTCACCCAATATATACTGCTTCGAACTATGAATTTAACCAGTATGCTGGGACTGTAGAATACACCGACTCCATCGCTGCAGAGGGGTAAGAACCTCACTCAGAGTGTCCTGTATATGACACTAAGCAATCTCATGGTGAGTTTCTAGTAATGCTGGATCTTTGGGGAATGCTGAGTACTCCTTCATTGCCATCGCTCCTGGGTCCAGTCTGGCTCGGAGTGGTAGCACTTGAAATCTATCTATGAGTCAAATAGAACTAAACTGTGTACTTATGCTAGACTGAATTGTTTGAAATAGAATTATCTTGACATTTAACTGAACTGTTTTAACATTTACTGTTTGTAAAAAAATCTATATTTTTACTAAACTGAATTGTTTGAAATTAAATCGGTGTTAAATGACCCAGGAAAGGTTGATACGCCGTAAAATAAATCAACCAACCAACCAACCAAACAACTATGAATTTAGCAAGTACATATCAACTCATACTAGTCTATACGTATCTATTCACGATAGGTAAATCTATAGTATGTATTTATTCAACCCCTCTGCTACGAGCGGGATGTGAGACAAGATCATTTTTGCGGAATTTAACTGGTTTAATTCAAAGTTTTTTTGTGTGTTTTTTTTTAGTCTGGTTGCCAGTTTTCGTATCGAGATTAAAGAACCAAGTCTTCTTTACAATTTACGCTTGGCTGGAAGGAAAATAGTCCATTTCTTTCCCAAAAGAAATGGACTATTTTTGTGAAACGCAAACAGTCCCAATCTAGATTTGAACTCGGATTACCGTGACCATTTCTTACAACTCAGAAAGTTTATAGGAAATCTATAGTAAGGCGAATTTAAAATGGAATAAATGGTTTAGGAAGATTATGCTGCTCTAAATGTAAAGGGGAGAAGAGTGTACTGGCCTTCAGCGCAACATTCAAACCGTTACCACTTCACTTGTGACCGATTTCCGATTACTAAAAACGCGCGTAAAGGAGTAACTTTCTTAACACTTAGGAGGAGGATGGGATTGTATCCACTATTCAGTTCTTATCGATTTATCTGCATAACTCTATTCGTATCTATCCCTCAGAATATATTAAATTTAACCTGTCTTGGATACAGAAGTTGGTGTTCCTCTCGATGTAAATCAAATAGGTAGATATATTGATAATCATGAAGATAGATAGATAGATAGATAGATAGATAGATAGATAGATAGATAGGTGCCCGTGGTGTAATGGTTATCGTCGTAGGAAATGGACACGGCGACACGAGTTCAAATCCTGGACTGCATTTCACATAGCACTAATACCCTTGGGAAAGGTATGAATCCAATTATTCTCCCTCCAGCTATGGGTAAATAGTAGGGCAGACTGGGTTCTTCAGCCTTGGTGAGGCAACTAGTCTAACAGAAGGAAAACTCTGAATTCAAACCTCTTAAACTCCGCTTAAAAATTGACCTTGTGTCATATCCTGCCCGAGCGGAGGGGTTGGTAAATATGATATGATAGATAGATCTCATAATTAATATAAACAGATAGATAGATAGATAGATAGATTTATCTCATAATTGATATAAACAGGCATAGATAGATAGATGGATAGATAGATAGATATGAACACACCGAGAAAATGGAAAATAAAAAAGTTATTTATAAAAGTAAGAGTTAAGTTAATTTAAGTTACTTTAATAACCACAATAAAAATATTCCATGACCATAGAATATTTGCAACTTCAATTCATCAAAAAACTTATATAATTCAATAAATGTATATAATTTCCATATAGCAATAAGGAACTTGAAAAAAAATTATAAAATTCCAATTAATCAATATATTTATTAACAATATCCTTTTCAAGAGTCTCGAACCTTTTTTTTACCAAACTTTTTCAAAATATTAAAAAAAGACATTAATGTTATACCGGAACTATACACTCGGTGACTCTTTTTCGTATGACACCGGTAAAGATAGAAATGGACGGATGTCTGACTACTTCAGGGGGAAACAGCGTTAATCGCTCTCTGATAGACTTGCCAACTCTTCGGCTTGTACCTGTGGAATACCTTTATTGAACCAACGATACCACAATAAAAAGTTCATATTGATTCATTTTTTGTCTTTATATTTCTGATGTTTTTAAGGCTTCTATGGGTAAAGTGTTCGCTAATGGTCCGGGAGTTATGGGTTCAATCCCAGGTCGCGTCAAAACAAAGACTTTAAAATGGTACTTGATTCCTCCTTGTTTATCACTCAGCAATATAAGGTACGTATCAAGAGTAAAGTGGAGCAATCCAGGGAAATGTGTAGCGCCCTCCCCTACACCTCGGGGTAGTAGCTATTGAAAAGGGGGCCTTCTTTCTGGTCACCCTCGACTAAGGTCGCCAACTTTACTTTTACTTACAGGTCGAAATAAACTTTAACATCATCAAACAATTTAAACCTTTATCAAACAAAATACAATTAAAGATGGTAAATTATTTCATAAGACATTTTTTTCTGCTTATTGAGTGATAACTTCTCCACATCAGGTGAAATATTGGTCGATGACAGGAGAAAAACATCATCCAGGTATTCGTCACGAAACCTTTTTCTTAAATGACTTTTTGGATATAAAACCGTTGAGAGGAAAGCCCCGAAACGGTGCTCATGACCCTAATTTGATTTTTCGGAAAAGAAAACGATTAAGTCTAAAACCTTCATTCAACGAAGAAAATTCCATTATGTAGAGTTACTCTGTGGAATGTCAATGCCATCTGTCTGTGTGCTCACTTTTTGGTGAGTTTCAATTACAAAGTAATTTCCTTCCTCATTTTGGAAAAAAAAAGTTGTTCACAAGCATATGTACTTTCAAATAAGGATATCATCAGTTTCGCATTAGTCAAGATGTTTTTATATTTTCTGCTTTGCAATATATATTTCTTGTAGAAGTCAGCTGTGAATTCGAACAGAAATTTCGATTTCAAAGATTCGTCGCACTGTAAGTCTATTGTAATGTAATGTCAATCCATTGTAAGTTGGCTGGCCAGAAAAAAATCACTAGCCCGCCGGGGGTTGCTGACCCCTCTACTAAACAGCCTTATTTCTTTTTTCTTTAATACAGGGATTAGAAAAGTTGTATTGTTCGTATTTCCTTCTGATTTTCTTTATATTCTTGTTGTTCAAAATATTCTTTAAGTTCATTATTTTTTACTATAAAAATATTTTTCATTACATAAAACATTAAAAATATAACAATTTATGTGAAAAATTTATAGTAAATATCAGTTTTTCAAATTACCTTTAATAAAATTATAATTGAATACACAATATGTGTGAAATATTTGTTAGAATAAAGTAAGTACTATTCGTATATTGCCCTGTGGGCTGGGGCTGTAGAATACACCCACCGATCTCTGTAGAGGGGTCAGGTTCTCGCAACCAGTGTTCTAAATATGACACTAAACAATCTGATGGTGAGGTTTCAGTAATGCTGGAGCTTCGGGAAATGCAGCGTCTCCCCTATTGTCTTCGTTCCCAGGCCATCTCTGGCCCGGAGTGGTAACATTGAATAGGATCCTATCTATGGGCCGAATAGAACTAAGCTGTGTACTTATACTAAACAGATTTATTTGACATAGAACTGCTTTTGACATTGAACATGTATAATTATGCTAAACTGAATTGTTTGAAATAGAACTGTTTTACTAAACTGTATTTTTTGACTAGAACTGTTTTTGACATTGAACCTATGTGCAAACAAAAACTATACTTTTACTAAACTAAATGGTTTGAAATAGAATTGTTTATATTTATAAAAATGGATTTGGCACTAAATAACCAACAAAGGTTGATATGCCATAAAAACCACACCAAACTAAACTGTTTGTAGATAGAATTCAAAATTAAATTGCTTTTCCCGCGGGGAATATCACATATGTTCAAGAGCCTTCCTGGCTTTAACATATCAAATAAGAATAAATTAGCCTCCCTCAGGTAGAATAGAATTCAAGAATTTAAAAAAAAAAACTGCTAGTCCTATGCAGATTTTTTTTGTTCAATCAATAACCTCTAGTTATCATTTTAAAATTTCAATAAATAGATCCATTTATATAGATGAAAAAAAAAGTTGTTTTCTTCAACAACCGATTGAAATAACACAGTTCAAAGATGAATATTCAATTCTAAATAACAAAATGCATTGAAATGATAATTTTCGCTAATTACAGCCATTGTAAGGAAAATAATCGACCTGGTCTTTTTCATAATATAACCAATTTTGCATGATAGTGACTTTTCACTATCACAGAGAGACACTAATTTTACCCATACTAACAACGCAAAGCGGAAATACGCTCCGTCTGTAAAATTGACAATATTTTTACAAGAAACAAGAAGGCAAATTTTCAGCCGTAATAAATAAAAGCTTCTTCAAAGGTTTGACAAATGAAAAAGCTAGAAAGTTTCCAAGGTAACAAAACAAGCTTTTAAACTTCCATGGTTACGACTCGTAACTAATGAACAAATGTACTCAATTTGAAAAAAAATCTGGAAACATTTCAATTTAAAACTGAGAATTGTAATTTTTCCTTTTTTTAATTTTATACATATTTCTAGATAATAATTTCTTAAAATTTTCTAAATAAATAAATAATAATAATTTTCTAAAATAATTTTTTACAATATATATATTGACAGACACACAGACACACAGACACACAGACAACAAACAGACAGACCGAGATAAATCGATAAAGAGATAAGAACACACTGGAATAGATAGATAGATAGATAGATCAGTATTCCAACTTCCTTCATGTAAAGTAGCCTCTAAAATCAGATATTAACTGTAACTTCATTTTTTTTTTCTGTCGCAACAAACAGTAGTGCGAAAATGTACTAATGAAATTTACAATACTTATAATAATAATCCCAGAGAAAAATCGCAATAAGATTTGGATTATTGTCCTGGACGAAGATCGCAGCAAGATTTTCTATACTTTTCCTGAAGAAAGATAGCTTCAAGATTCAGATAATTTTTCTGGAGAAAGATTGCCACAAGATTTTGATGAGAACCCAAAAGAAAGATCGCTGCAAGATTCGGATGGTTATCCTAGAGAAATATTGCAACAAGATTTGGATGATTATCTCGGAGAAAGATAGCAACAAGAATTGAATGTTTATCCCGGAGAAAGATCGCAGCATGATTCGGATGTTTATCCCAGAGAAAGATTGCAACAAAATTTGGATCATTATCCCAGAGAAAAAAAAAATGCGTTGCACTGACTAGTTGGTAAACGTCCAAGAAAAATAATAGATGCGTCTTTATATAATTTTACGTTTGGAAATTTTATCCTTCAATTTTTGTGTTAAAGACAGTAAAAGAAGTCATTGATATGATTGCCAAAGGGCTGTCGGATGTCATCGGAGAAAAATGTGGACCAAAAAGAAAATGTGACATCATGATGGTAATTTACGAAGCTCTTTCCTTCGATGTAGCACAAGGCCGAATGAATGGGGCACCAAATGAGACTCGAACTCACTCGTGTAGGTTTGCTAGTTCAAGCTTGCTAACCATTACACCACCAAAGATGCCCGCAAATGTGACATCATGATGGGAAGCCATGATAGGACCAGAGTGTGAGATTGTTTGTTTTGTTTGTTATTTTTTTAATTGCATATTTTAAACTAAACTCAACGGGACTATTCTTAGTGGGTATTCTCATGGTGTAATGGTTAAAGAACTGGACTACGGAATCGTAGTTGGCAAGTTCGAACTCCAGTCGCACTATTACGTTCACTTTCGGGCAAATACCCTTGGGAAAGATATGAACCCCCTTATCCTTAAATAGTACTACTACTGTTCTTCTAGGAGAAAGGCTTTGGTATTATATAACCTACAAAGGTTGATATACCAAGGAACTATTCTCTCCTTTCCTCTATTACAAGAAAACATTTATAGATGTATCAGATCGGGTCATTAAATAATCCACAAGAAGTTGACATGCCTTTAAACAAATAAACCAAACCCAAACAAAACTTTCTCTCTCATCTACTCTATTACAAGCAAGCATTTACAAATGAATCAAATTTAGACATTTCGTAACCCATAAGGAGTTCTGGCGGCAAGACACCAACTGTACGGCCACCTGCCTCCTATCACGAAAACTATCCAAGTTAGACGAACCAGACATGCAGGACACTGCTGGAGAAGCAGGGACGGGCTCATAAGTGATGTACTCCTATGGACCCCCACATATGGCCGAGCAAAAGCAGGACGACCAGCACGAACATACATTCAGCAGCTATGTGAGGATACGGGATGTAGCCCTGAAGACCTGCCAGGGGCGATGAACGATAGGGAAAAGTGGCGGGAGAGGGTCAGGAATATCCGTGCTAGCTGCACGACATCATGATGATAATGATGATGCCGTTGAATACATAAAGGCAAAAAATTGCCGTAATGTAGAGAACTATCTTTTTGTTGCCAGGTGTAGCATCCATAGCTACCGCTTGAGAGAAAATTCATGAAATAGAACGGGACTTCTTCCAAACTGTGGTTGTGTCATAACTAATATTTGGATGCACCACCCAGACTCTAACGCAACGCATGGTTAAAATGTTAGATGGAAACTATTAATGTTAGACATTACTGGAGAAGTAAAGACAAATTTATAAACAACGTTCAATTGTAAATTCATACACATTGACGCACTAGTGTTGGCCGACTATCAAGGACTTATATACATCAGATCATGGCGCGTCCAGGAGAGAACAACGCTCATGAGTTCAACCTTACTTCTCCAGCAGTTCCTCACATGTCTTCTTTATCATACTTAGATGGTTTATGAAATAAAAAATAGGTGGCTGAACAAATGTTGTCTTGGGGGTGTCCTCGTGGTGTAATGGTTAAAGCGATGGACTGCGAAATCGTAGTAAGCGAGTTCGTACTCCAGTTGCGCTATTACGTTCACTTTCAGGCAAATACCCTTGGGAAAGGTATGAACCCCCTTATCCTCCCAGCTATGGGTTAAATAGTACCACTACTGTTCTTCTAGGAGAATGGCTTTGGCATTAAATAACCTACAAAGGTTGATATGCCATTAAGCAAAAAGAACCGAACCAATTTTTTTGTTTTTGTTTTTTTGCTGTGTTAATTTACTTAGCTTTTTGCTTGGATATGGCACGAGGCTGCATGTGTAATATAATGGCCGAGGGATTTCGTTTTATATATCTTGCCTTTCGGTTTAGTTAGGCCGAGAACCTTTCATTTAGCGCATGGGTTAGTTTGGTGCAACATGAGCGCAGGTGTTTACTCGCGTGCGGGGAGGATGTGTCATTCAGAGATGTCAAAATAAAAATTCCCAGATTGGGATATAACCGGGGGATGTGAATGACGTCATGCACCGGAAGCGTGCGCAGAGGATTTTGGGGATTTGAGAAAGTTATTTGATTTCTAGCGTCCAAAGAAGACGGTTGACTTTCGGAGCTCGCCAAGGCCTTGTGACGGGTGCCGCACGTGGTTTGGGGCAGATGGAAAAGTCAGCATAGAAAGATGGTATCTCTCTTCTTTTTTCGAAAAGCTTTTAAAGGTACTATTTACCAACCCCTCCGCTCGGGCAGGATATGACACAAGGTCAATTTTTAAGCAGAGTTTAACAGGTTTGAATTCAGAGTTTTCCTTCTCCTAGACTAGTTGCTTAACCAAGGCTGAAGAACCTAGTCTGTCCTACTATTTACCCATAGCTGGAGGGAGAATATTTGGATTCATACCTTTCCCCAGGGTATTAGTGCTATGTGAAATGCAATCAGTCTCGTCCAGGATTTGAACTCGTATCGCCGTGTTCATTTCCTACGGCGATAAAGCTTTTAAAGGTAATAAAAAGTTTCGTACCTGAACTAAGAAGTCGTAAGTGTTTTTCGTGTTTCAGGATTCCTATGTTACCTATATATGAGTTTTGAACATTCTATGTATATTTCACATATTCATGTATGGGTATGTTACACATGAATGTAGCACTCAGTGAGACTCGAACTGATTTGTGACGTTTCACTTGTCTAACTTGTTAACCATTACACAACCCGAGGCGCCCAGGTTTAGTAATTTACTAAGCTTTTTGCTTAGATGTGGCTCGTGATCGCATGAATGGGACACCAAATGAAACGTAAAGGTTTGCTAGGCTAACTTGTTAACCATTACACCATCCGAGGCGTCCTGATTTGTGTTGCATTTCTTTCTAGATTTGTTGAAAACAGTGCGTATCATTCTTGTGTAGTTCTCATCTAGCTTTTTCTCCATGGGTGTTGCTGGCGTCCGTGTAGTGCATCCGTACTGTAGTAATGACACTGCCACTGTTTTATCTTATCAAAGAGATCAGAATTTTATATTTTCATGTGATCCATAACCTGTCAATAGTAGTACACGTCTTCGCTAAGCATATGTTGTCATCGCTTTCGGTTGATGAGATATTACTGCCGACGTATGTGTATTGGTCGACTAATTTTAGATTCTTGCCACCTAAAGAGGGAATAACTCCTTTTGGCTTAAAACTCATGAACTGTATTTTATTTGCCTTGGAGGTTCCTGTGGCGTAATGGTTATCGTCGTAGGAAATGTACACGGCGACAAGAGTTCAAATCCTGGACGAGGCTGACTGCATTTCACATAGCACTAATACCCTTGCGAAAGGTATGAATCCAGTTATTCTCCCTCCAATTATGGGTAAATAGCAGGGCAGACTGTATTCTTTAGCCTTGGTGAGGCAACTAGTCTAGAAGAAGGAAAACTCTGAAATCAAACCTGTTAAACTCCGCTTAGAAATTGACTTTGTGTCATATCCTGTCCGAGCGGAGGGGTTCGTAAATATGGTATTTTATTTGCCTTCACGTAGAGGCCAGTGCCTCCAACTACTCGTTTATGGTTATGCTGGTGTTTTTATGAGAAGCGCTAGATCATTTGCGTAGTCTATATCTGTCATAATTTCTGTGGGATATTGTCTGTTTTTTGATTTTTTAATGTGAAACCAGTTTCTTTTATTTGATCAATTGATGTTCGTTTGAGTTTGGTTTAGTTTTATGGCATATCAAACATAGTAGGTAATTTAATGCCAAATCCGGTTTATTCTTATATATACGATATATATGGTTTGTGAACATAAGTCAAAGTTGAATAGTTCCAATTATTGTTATGTATCACTAGCATCACTCATTTGTTTACGCATAGTTCAATGATAAAACATTTCTATTTCAAACAATTCAATTTAGTATAAGTCAACAAAGTTAAATGGTTCCAAGTATTGCAATGTATCAGTAACAATTCAATTAAACATCATTCATTTGTTTACACACAGTAAAATGACCAAACAGTTCTCTTTCAAGCAATTTAATTTTCCATACGTCATTTGTTTACATCTTGTTTAAATGTCAAACAGTTCTATTTGACCCATAGAAAGGACTTTATAAGAGTCGCAGTCAGAGTAGACCTGGGAGTGATGGCAATGAAGGGGTACCCAACATTTCCAAAAGCTCCAGCATGACTGGAACCTCACCATCAGATTGTATTGCGTCATATCTAGGACACTCTTTGGGGCGAAGGTTCTTACCCCTCTGCAGAGATGTAGTCGGTGTATTCTTTAATCCCTCCCCCGTACTATGAGAATCAATAGCGGCTGACCGGCTGACTGGGAGTGATGGCAATGAAGGGGTTCCCAACATTCCCAAAAGCTCCAGCATGACTGGAACCTCACCATCAGATTGTTTTGCGTCATATCTAGGACACTCTTTAGGGCGGAGGTTCTCACCCCTCTGCAGAGATGAAGTTGGTGTATTCTTTAACCCCTCCCCCGTACTATGAGAGTCAATTGCTGCTGACCGGGCTGCTATTGTATCTCGTAGTACGTAATCAAGGCAGATTTTTTATGTACATGGTGTTAATGTTTCTCTTTGTAAGACTCCAGTGATAATGTTGAAGAAATAGGTGTCACCATCAGGTGAGTGAACCATTGCTTTCGTGTTTTGTAAAGCATTATTATATCGGAAAAAAAATGGGGGGAGCAGACCCAATGCTAGTTGTATTTGCTATATCTTTCCTCTGTATATGGAATCAAGTTTGTTTGTTAGTTTCTTTTATTTTACGGCATATCAATGTCATCGGTCATATAATGCCGAATCAAATTAAGGAAAATAAGTCTGAAAAGAAATTCAAAGGAGAGGTCTTAGGAATTAATGATAAACTTTAGATGATTAATTGGTTATTTGTGTTTCTTTTTAATTAGGAGTTTATTTGTAGGGAATCATAATCATTAAAAAAAACATTTTTTTTAACATTTTGGGGAAAGTATCAGTTTGTTAGAATATATCTAGTAAAAAAAGGGTTTATAGAAGTAGTTTGGTCTTATTGTAAATTTCTTTAGATTTTTGTTTATAACTTCACTGTTTTTAGCAACGATATCAGAGTATTTATTTCAATTTTTTTAATAGTTCCTTCATATTGTTTGCAATATAGAAGGTTTTTCTTATATGGGCTGGGTCGGTACATTCGATGAGAAAGTGCTTAACGGTGTATTTAGTCCGGCATATTGGTTGTTGTTTTCCTTCGAGTAAATAAGAGTAAATCTACGAACAATAATGTTGGTTCAAGATTTTTTTAACGGGCTCCTTTGACAATTCTACGGATATGTTAATGCTGCAAATATATTTCTTCAAAAGCTGTTCTGATTTTTCGTTAGAATATAGGTAAATGTAGACATAAGAATAAATACTTTATAGGATATCAAATATTTTTATATTCAAATCATGTTTAAGCAATTTATAATAATTTTTACGATATAGAAAAAGTCGGTATATTTTAACTAAGATCATTATCTGTTTAATTCACTTACACTTTGGCTACATAATAAGTCCTTATAAAAATATAATAAAAAACTTCATTTCTTCAATAATAAAGTAGAAATAATTGAAATTAATAATTTATCAAAATAATTTTTGTTCACAGAACTAAAACAAATATTAAAAAACATTGAAGAGAGCCTCAATACCACTAAAATCTAAATATAAATATAGAGAGATTGTTATATTGTCATGTATATACATGCAGAATCATAACGACACAATAATTAAACAGACGAGCGAAGACTTATTTAGAATAATATGTACCTCTCACTTTATTGTAAGGGTTCAAAAAGGTATTTCAAGGTTTTATGGTTAGAGGGAGTTGGAGTGGAACAGAACTGCAATATATTGACCCCCAACTCTTATGGCAGTCAGCGTTGTGTCTTTCTCGTTCTCCAGGGCTGCTCAACCGGAGGCCCAGGGGCCAACTATACTGGGTAATGGCTTTCTTTACTGCATCAGCAACTTCTCTGGACCCCAACTCAATCAGGAACCCCAAGCCCCTTTGGCCTGGCGTGGCTTTCCCTAACACATCTCGTCTATAACTCCGTCTCCAACTGTCTGACTTCTGTCTTGACTGAGTTATATAATAGTTCAACGTCCACTCAATCGCCTACCCGATCTTTGGAATGGCATGTTTGATTGTCATCAAGCGGAAATAACTGTCATGCAGTTCACAGGTTACTCTCTTCCGGTGCATCAGTCTATGAGTGTACCATGGAATTTTTTTTTACCTTGACCCATTTCATCAGCCAAATCCCGCCTCCGTGATTTCTTTCAATTACTGGCCATTGGGATGTGTCACTTCCTTCCGGTGCATCACTGTGGAATGGCATATTTTGGCCGGGTCGAAGGTCAAAATACAACAAGATGAATAGTTCTTTGAAACAAGTGAACAATTAAATGCGTTTGAAAAATTACTCATATATTTCGAAAAAAAATTTTGTTCGAAATTTTAAAAAATGTTTTCCAATTAGACTTAAGTTATAAAAACCCTATAAGGGTCAATCCTAAGAAAATTATAAAAACCCTATTAGGATCAATCCTAAGAAAATAATTACTTCCATTTTGACTGACTAGGGAGTGATCCCCCCCAGGGTTTAGGAGGTCGGCCATCACACTTTTGGTGAAGATCACGGAGTGGCAGAACAGGAGAGTTAACATCGCACATCCAGAGGTTCATTCCTAAGCATAACTTAAATAAATCAGTGAAACGTTTCACTTGGTTCTAGTGTCATTTTTACGGGAATATTCATAGAACCACCACCTTAAAAACCATGAAACTTTCAAATAATACTCATGAATCAGAAATCAAGTTACTAATATGAAATAAACAAAATTGATATTTACAACAACCGTATAAAAAAATTCCGTAGCAGTTAATTTTTTTAAGTAAAGTACATCACAACGCGATAGAACGTGAAATATATCGCCGGCGTTTAACGGAAAAAAAGAAAAAAGTAACCCAACTCGATTTGAATTCCATCTGATGAGCTTGAATGCAAATGAAATACTATTTGTAAATTTCTTGTTCTTTATATATATATATATATATATGTATATATATACAGGATTAGTAGGCTACAGTAAAATTTAAGTAATGGACATTTTAAAAGTTTATAATCAAGATATTTTAGGTTTTGATAACAATTCTTACATAGTAGCATCCATGATTTTACACACATATATATATATATATATATACAAAGTTATCAGAATATATCCTGAAGGTCCGCTACGTAAAACGTGGGTAGGTTGTTTCAAGTTAAGGTATTGTATATATATATATATCATCATCATCATATCGTGCTGGCAGCACGGATATCCCTGACCCTCTCTCGCCACTCCTCCCTATCGTTCATCGCCCTAGGTAGGTCTTCCGGACAACAACCTGTATCCTCACATAGCTGCTGAATGTACGTTCGAGCTGGTCGTCCTGCTTTTGCGCGGCCATGTGTGGGGATCCATAAGAGTACATCTCTTATGAGTTCATCTCTGCTTCTCCAGCAATGTCCTGCATGTTTGGTTCGCCTAACTTGAATAGTTTTCGTGATAGGGGGCAGGTGGCCGTACAGTTGGTGTCTTGTGGGGTGTTGCTGCCAGGACTTGTTCAGGATTGCACGCAGCATTCTTGTGTAATTGCCATCTAGTTTCTTCTCCAGCAGTTTTGTTAGCGTCCATGTAGTGCATCCATATAGCAGTATCGATGTGACCGCTGCCTGGAAGAAACTGCGTTTCATTTTATCGGTTAGGTCTGATTTCCATATAGTCGATAGCCTATTGATAGCTGTCCATGCTTTCGTTAACCTCGTTTCGATGTCCTTTTCGGTTGATTCGACGCTGCTTCCTAGGTACGTGAATTTGTCAACTAGTTTAAGAGGGGTTCCTTCTAGAGTGGAGATGTCCCCCGTTTGGTTATAGCACATATATTCCGTTTTGTGTGCATTAACATGGAGGCCTATGCTTGCTGCTGCTCGTTCCAAACTATGCAGAAGTGTTTCGGCTTGGTCAGGTGTATTTGCCAGTATCGCTCTGTCATCGGCGTAGTCGGCGTCGGTAATTGTTGTTGCGGGGTATCTTCTGCTTCTTTTCTTCGTCAGTTCGAAGTCATTCTCTTTGATTTTGTCAATCGATGTTCTAAGTACGTAGTCTAGACAAATGATAAAGAGATACGGAGCCAGCGTGTCCCCTTGTAGTACTCCTGCTACAATGTCGAAGTATTCTGTGTCTCCATCTGGTGATCGTACTTTTACTTTAGTGTTTCTATAGAGAATCGTTATTGCCGCTACGGTTTCTTTAGGTATGCCGTACGCTAGTAGGATTTGTTCCATCTTTCCTCTGTGAATGGAGTCGAAAGCCTTGGTAAAGTCGACAAATATTAATGTCGCTTGTAGGTTCTTTGCCCGTACACCTTCAAGGATTCTGCGGATGGTCAATATTTGTGAGGTCGTAGATCTATTTCTTCGGAAGCAGTTTTCTCATTTAGTGAGGCAATCAACCGGTAAAAGTGGTTAGTGTGAAAGAAGGATAGAAAGTTTAAGTTAGCGCACCATCGTTTTTAATACTGACATCTCAGAGAAGTAAATTTTTCCATTTTAGAATGACGCTCGTTCAATAAGAACGCTTTTGTAATACGGAAGCTTACTTGATCTAGCGATGCCATTATCAATTGACAGCGGGACGAGCCGTTGTAAGATGCATTCGTCAATGAAGGAATGCTATTGTGAAAGAATTTTATTCCTTAGATATAAATTGTTTCTGGCACGTACTTTGTTCTTATTGTATCGACAACAGAAGTATATGAAAATCCTATGCTATTTATAGAATTTTTAATAGCTTTAGATAGAGCATACATTGTGAGTGTTGGTTGGATTTTATGGCATATCAACCTTCGTAGGTTAGTTTATGCCAAATCTATTTTCGTACGAATTATCAGTTCTATTTCAATCAGTTAGGTTTAACGTGAGTGCATAGTTTAATTGTCAAAGTCATTTCTATTTCAAGCAATTCAGTTTAGTCAAACAGTTCTAATTCAGGCAATTCACTTTAGTATAAGTATAGATTTTGTTCACACGAAGATAAATATCAAAGCAGTTCTACATTCAAACTATTTAGTTCCAATTCAAACTATTTAGTTTAGCGTTAGTTCGCAGTTGAAATGTAAATATACAGTTTAATCCTATTTACCCAACCTCTCCGCTCGGGCAGGATATGACACAAGGTCAATTTTTTAAGCGGAGTTTAACAGGTTTGAATTCAGAGTTTTCCTTCTCCTAGACTAGTAGCCTTACCAAGGCTGAAGAACCCAGTCTGACCTACTATTTACTCATATCTGGAGGGAGAATAACTGGATTCATACCTTTCCCAAGGGTATTAGTGCTATGTGAAATGCAATCATTCTCGTCCAGGATTTGAACTCGAGTCACCGTATCCATTTCCTACGACGATAACCATTACACCACAGGCACCTCCATCATTTTTAGATATACAGTTTAATTGTCAAAAACATTTCAAGCTATCCAGGTAAGTCAAACAGTTCTAATTCAAACAATTCAGTTTAGAATAAATATAGTTTTTGCTCACACGCAGCTAAATGTAAAACTAATTTCCTTTCAGATAATTCAGCTTAGCATGAGTAAACTGTTTAGATTTCAAAACAGTTCTATTTCAAACAATTCAGTTTAGCATAAGTACGCAGTTTAGTTCTATTTGACCCATAGATAGGATCCTACCAGGTGCTACCACTCCAGGTCACAGTGGACCTGGGAGCGAAGGCAGTGCCCCAAAGCTCCAGCATTACTGGAACCTCAACATCAGATTGTTTAATGCCATATCCTGGACACTCGCTGTAGGGGGGTTAACCCTTCTGCAGTCGGTGCAGTCAGTGTATTGTACAACCCTAGGGGACTGAGTAAATTGTGAATTGTATATATATATATATATATATATATATATAAAATTAACTTAAATCGCGAGTCGGGAATCTTCTACTAAAGTTTTACCTTATCGGATTATCAGGAAGCCTAACTCCAACTAATGCTAAAGGACAAAGCATTAGCATTAGTTGGAGTTAGGCTTCCTGATGATCCGATAAGGTGAAACTTTAGTAGAAGATTCCCGACTCGCGATTTAAGTTAATTTTATAATTGGCTCCACTTGTGTTGAGCACCTTTGTAACTGTAGCATTGCAGGATTCGCGGAAGTTTTTTAGTTTTCTTTTGACCAACTGACTGCGTATACCTCGATTTTTTTTTCAAGGGGTCGGACGCGGTTGGCCTTTTCTTTCTTTTTGACCTATAATTTTTTCTTTTTCCCCGGGCGGTGATTCGGGATACTTTTATCTCTTGTTCCTAGCGGGTTTTTTTTCGTTTTTTTTTTTCTGGTACCGTGAATGCTGGTAGATATTAGATTAGTATATATATATACATATATATATATATATATATATTGGCAGCATTTCTTCATTAATACTTATTTGATTGAACATAATAGACATTTTTTGTCTATATATTTTTTTGTTAATCCTCTCGAATTGCCGTATAAATATTATGATATCCGGCGGGGATTGGTTGATAAATCTTGGATAATTAGTTATTTCTCAAGCACTTTCTGCTCAACTTTGGGCCATCATCAGAGGAGATCGTATTACAAAAGTGATGTAACTTTTCTATGTACATTACTACTGTGTACATACGCTCATTCTTACAAAGTAGTCATATACATACAAAAGTTACATCACTTTTGTGATACATCCTCCTCTGATGATGGCCCATGAGATCAATACGGCAATTCGAAGGGATTAATAAAAAAAAGTATGTAGACAAAAGATCTGGATTATGTTTCTATCATATATATATATATATATATATATATATATATATATATGCGTGTGTGTGTGAGAGAGTAGAGAGATACATACATACATACGTACAAATGACACCAGTTAAAATTATGGCTTCAATGAAGATATTCGCGAAGTTTTGGCATCAGATTATGACTTCATAACTTCTTTCTTGATACGATTAGTTTCTAACTACTAATCTAGTAACAAGAGAGAAGACTATGATAGAAATTGAATATCTTTTGCGTTAGCAGTTTATTTTTTTCATCTCTTGAAGACGGAATTTCTTATACAACAATATGTGTACCATATCTATACATTTGTGTGTGTGTGTGTGTGTGTGTGTGTGTGTGTGTGTGTGTGTGTGTGTGTGTGTGTGTGTGTGTGTATTTTGCTTTTCTCGTCTTACTCTCTCAACTCTAATGTCCGGTGGATTTCTCCACCCTCACTATATTTTTTTCAGATGTCTCGATGATTCTCTAAATTGGTTGACAAGACGAACTGATTTGCTATCAGGCTGTTCAGTTTTTCCACTTTATGGCGAGGTCAAGCAGAAACATTTTGCTTGGATGCACTTTTTTTAAAAAACTGAAATGGTTTGCTTAATACAAGAAGTAAAGTGTAAACTATTTTGATACGTTTGCCGATTGAACAACTTCGCTTGCCTCGCGTTGCTCAGTCGAAAATAATTTCAAAATCTATCAATTACTAAGATTTCTCAAATGTCTCATTGGCTGGTAGGTTAATTCGTCGTTCGTATTCATCGTTGCTCAGTAATCTCATACCAAAGTTGGTTTAACAAATATAGTCTCCAATTATATACGGGACAAAAATCTATCTTCACAATCATTTTAAACAGATGAACTCTTCATTATACTAAACATATCTATTCTACCCACTGACAAGACCCTAGTACGTACAACCAATTCGGTTCAGGGTGGATCTGCGAGTAATGGCGGTGGAGGGATGACTTCAATCATCTCAAATCACCAGAACCTGATCATAACAACCGGTATCATACGCAAGAAACATTTTGTGTGTCTTTTTCAGTCAATGTATTCTCGACCATTAAGATAACATGATAATTTGGTTTAGTTTCGTTTGGTTTTAGGGCATATAAACCATTGTAGATTATGTTATGCCGAATCTATGTTTATACATATAAACAATTCTATTTCATATAATCCAGTTTAGCATAAGTACACTGTTTAAATCTCAAAACAGATATGTTTCAAAGATTCAGTTTAGTATAAGTAGTTTTTTTTGTTTTGTTTTTTTTTTTTTTGCTTACACACAGTTAAATGTCAAAACATTTCTATTCTACACAATTCAATTTAGTATAAGTACATAGTTTCAATGTCAAAAACAGTTCTGTTTCAAACAATTCAGTTTAGCCTAAGTACACAGTTTAGTTCTATTTGCCCCATAGATAGGACTCTATCAGGTGCTACCACTACAAGCCTAAGTGGATCTGGGAGGAATAGCAATGAAGCTCCAGCATTTCTAGAACCTCACTATCAGATTGTTTAATGTCATATCAGGATACTCGTTGTTGGGTCTTACCCCTCTGCAGAGAAGCAATCGATGTATTCTACAGCCCTAACCGACTGGTCAATTGGATAACATGTGTTCATGACACTCAAAAGTGGTAGGGGACAAATTTGAGGATAGAATGTCTCATATTGTTGATATATATCTATATATGTATTAAGAATAGTGACTTGATTCTATAATCGTTTACAAAGATTTTTTTCTAGTTAGTGATTTGAAACCATGTTATGACTTGAAACTCTTGAAACCCTATAAATGTAGAAATTATTAGCTTTATATAAGAATATTTCAAATCATATGATTATGTACAAATTGTTAGTATTAGACAATAATAAATGAAACAATATAATTCTTTGAAAAAGGACTGACTTCGGCATTAAATGACCCAAAAAGATTTACATGCCATAAAATTGACCAACCAACCAACTAAATCGTGGGGCATTGTTGTGTTTTATTATTTATGATCAATTGATTTTAAGGATGTGTCAAGCTATCTAGGGTTATTTAATGCCTAGTGGTTAGGGAATTCCGTACGTTTACATTTACGGTTTGTGTACTTCAGATTATTTTGCACACGATTATCCGATCGGTTTGGCCTGGTTTGGTTTTAAGGCACCAACCATTGTTGGTTATTTAATGCCAAATCCTCCTTATACATATATATTAACTATATATGATTTGGATTGGTGCGGGCTTTTGGCATATATTGCTGGTTATTTAATGATAAATCCGGAGATGCCCGTAGTGTAATGGTTATCGTCGTAGGAAATGGACACGGCGACACAAGTTCAAATCCTGGATGAGACTGATTGCATTTCACATAGCACTAATACCCTTGGGAAAGGTATGAATCCAATTATTCTCCCTCCAGCTATGGGTAAATAGTAGGGCAGACTGGTTACTTGGTTAGGCAAATAGTCTAGAAGGAAAACTCTGAATTCAAACCTGTTAAACTCTGCTTAAAAATTGACCTTGTGTCATATCCTGCCCGAGGAGAGGGGTTGGTAAATATGATGAATCCTGTTTTTACATAAATAGTAAATATTGGATTTGTAAACACATTTTGTTGATGCACATACTTAAATGATTCCACAGTTCTATTTCTGAAAAATTCAATTCAGCATAAGTCAACAATGATAATCATACCAAGTATTGCTATGTATCACTAACAATTCAATTAAACATCAGTCATTTATTTACACACAGCAAATGATCAAATGGTTCTATTAGAAACAATTCAATCTAGCATAAGTCAACAAAATTAAATGGTTCCAAGTATTGCTCTGTATAACTAACAATTCAAATAATTAAAAATTTGATGATTTAAAGTTATTCAGTTTAGCATAAGTCATTTATTTGCTCTCAGTTTAGATGTTAAACAGTTCTATTTAATTCATAGATAGGACACCAGCAGATGCTACCACTCCGGGTCAGAGTGGACCAGGAAGTGATGACAATGAATGGGTACTCCGCAATCCTCAAAGCTCCAGCATTACTGGATCCTGGCCATCAGAATGTTTAATATCATATGCAGGATACTCCTTGGAGGGACCTTACCCCACTGTAGAAACGCAGTTAATGTATTCTACAGCATCAACCGACAGGGCTAACGATAATCTGATACCAGGCATTTATATCTAATATAAATTACTTGCAAAAAGATCTTTTTAACCCTTAGATGGACCCCTAACAAGTAATTCCACTTCGATTCAGAGTCGACCTGGGAGTAATGGCAATGAAAGAGTACGATACGGCTCCAGAACCGAAGCCTCACCACTACATGCAGTTGGGTATCATATTCAGGATATCCCTTGGGTGGGTGTGTGTTGGATCTTACCCTTCTGTGGGGGATACTGTCAGCTTATTCTCAGTCTTACCAACAGGGCGCTAAACCTTTGCAAGTGAGTTTGATTGTTACGTGCTAACACATACTTCTGGCCTTGTGCCAAACTGAGGTAACGTTTGTAAATTCTAACAAGATTCTTTTGGAAATAAATTGTGCCTGATACCAAGAGTTAGCGACCTAAGTCGATGGTGACCCTAAAGCTCCCTTTTCAATAGCTACTACACCTAGATGTAGGGGAGGGCGCTTCTCCTTTCCCTGGATTGCTCCACTTTACACTTAATCCTTACCTTATTATGCAAGGCGGCATCAAGTACCATTTTTTAAGTCTTTGGTATAACTTGACCTGGGATTGAACCCCAGATTTTCTTTCTGCCCTTCTGATATAATCATGAACCGTAATACTTCCCTGTTTGCTGAATAGAAGGATTAGTACCAGCATGGACCGCCCTTTAAAAAGCTAACCTGACGTTTTCACAACTTCTGTTATAATAATCAACCTTTTTTATTTTTTTCAACACACAGCAGACAGATAAGACGTTTTCTGAATAGAAAAGTAAAAATAAAGTAGAATTAAAAATAAAACAGTCAATTCGATTTGATGGATGACTTTACGTCGATTGATTTCTCTTTAAATTCGGATTGAGAAAACATTGCTTTTGTTTTATTAAGTCTGACGAGCTTGGTCCGAAAATGGCGAAACAAAAGAATCATTTTTATCATTAAGGGTTTTCGGATTATTGTCTTCATCTTTATTGTTATTTCCACAACGTTTCAGGCGATATGTCCTCCGGCCTTCTTCAGGAGAATATCGAACTCGGGAACCTATACGGAACTTCGAACTTTGAACCTGCAACCTCCAGGTTCAATCCTGACTGCAGGCGAGTAACAATACAGGAATACTTAACACTTGTACCCGGTTATGGCTAACGGAATCAGAACAGGCGTCCCCGCCCCATGGATTCAATAAAGGACGGAGTTTGAAGTTCCGTGTAGGCTCCCGGGTTCGACAAACACCTGAAGAAGGCCGGAGGACATATCGGCCGAAACGTTGTGGAAATAACAATAAAGATGAAGACAATAGTCCGATAACCCTTAATGATAAAAATCATCAAGCTTCGTCTCAGAAATTTTGACGACAAACAAAAGAATCATGTTTTAGCGGTAAATCATAACAAATATTTTTTCATAAATTCTATTAACAGTTCTTGAAGATATATATATATATATATATATATATATATATATATATATATATCTTCAAGAACTATAATATATATATATATATATATATATAGATAGTACCCTATCAGGAGCTACCTATCCAAGCCAGAGCGCACCTCTCTGTTCTCTTTAAACAACAAAGCGTTCTAAAGTGTATATTTAACCAAGGCTTCCGCATGAACAGGGCACCTCTGGTGGTGTAACGGTTAACAAGCTAGACTAGCCAACCTACACGAGTGAGGTCGAGTCTCATTGAGTGCCCCATTCATTCGGCCTTGTGCCACATCGAAGCAAAGAGCTTTGTAAATTACCTTCCGCATGAACAGGATGCAACTCAAGGTCATATTTTTTCTCTGTGTTTAACAGGTTTGAATTTAGAGTTTTTCTTCTCCTACACCGGTTGCCATACCAAGGTTAAAAAGCCTTATCTGCCCTACTTTTTAGCAGTAGGGAGAAGAGTAATAGCTGTATACGTACCTTTCTCAACGTTATTTGCACTATATGAAATGCAGACATTTTTATAGAAAAATAATTTCGAATGAATTTTTATATAAAAATCATTTCCAATGCTTTTTTATAGTAAAAATCATTTCCAATGCATTTTTAGAGTAAAATCATTTCCAATGCATTTTTAGAGTAAAAATCATTTCTAATGCATTTTTATAGTAAAAATCATTTCCTATGCATTTTTAGAGTAAAATCATTTCCAATGCATTTTTAGAGTAAAAATCATTTCCAATGCATTTTTAGAGTAAAATCATTTCCAATGCATTTTTATAGTAAAAATTATTTCTAATGCATTTTTATAGTAAAAATCATTTCCAATGCATTTTTAGAGTAAAATCATTTCTAATGCATTTTTATAGTAAAAATCATTTCCAATGCATTTTTAGAGTAAAATCATTTCCAATGCATTTTTATAGTAAAAATTATTTCTAATGCATTTTTATAGAAAAAATCATTTCCAATGCATTTTTATAGTAAAAATCATTTCTAATGCATTTTTATAGTAAAAATCATTTCCAATGCATTTTTAGAGTAAAATCATTTCCAATGCATTTTTAGAGTAAAATCATTTCCAATGCCGTGTCCATTTTCTACGACGATAACCATTACAATTCGAGCGCCTCAAAATGATTTCTTGTAGATTCTATGTAAAACCCAAAATCATTTCACAAAAGTAATTAGTCTAGGAGACTAACGTGATTATCAGTATACACCAACCTGGTGCCCAAAAATATTTTGGTAATCTCTGTGCTAAATATGATGTTTGTTTGATTTTTTTTTAGGCATGAGCCGATTGACAGTGTGCTATGTCTTATGAGGCTCAGTACAAAATATATTACACGTTGTTGTACCAACATTTGCTGATTTTGACACCGTGACTAAATTTTAATGCATTAGAAGAGGTACGAACTCACAGCTTGTGTTTGTTACCGTAGTCTCATGACAATCGATCGATTAAAAGCCGGGGCTTTCCAATATTTACCAGAAATCAGTTTTACTTGGCCCAGGGCCAGAATCGTGGGACACTAAGAGGGATTCGATTGGTTTGATTTCGTTTGGTTCAGTTTTATGGCGTATCAACCATTGTAGGTTATTTAATGCCAAATCTATTTTATACAAATAAACAGTTCTATTTCAAACTATTCAGTACGCAGATTAAATGTTAAAACAATTCTATTTCAAACAATCTAGTTTAGCATAAGTAAGTTTTTTACTTACACAGAATCAAATGTCAAAACAGTTCTATTTCAGGCAATTCAGTTTAACATAAGTACACGGTTTAAATGACAAAAACAGATCAATTTCAAACAATTCAATTTAGTTTCAGTTTAGATGTCAAAATAGTTCTATTTCAAACAATTCAGTTCGGTATAAGTATAATTTTTTTGTTTACACACATTTAAATGTAAAAAGAGGTAATTTCAAACAATTCAGTTTAGCATGATTACACAGTTTTGTTCTATTTGACCCATAGATAGGACCCTATCAGGTACTTACCAATCTGGGTCAGAATGAACCTGGGAGTGATGGCAATGAAGGAGTACTCCGCATTCTCAAAAGCTTCAGCATTACTGGAGCTTCACTATCGCTTTGTTAAGTGTCATATCCAGGACACTCGTTGAGGGAGTCGTATCTCTCAGCTGATATGCGGTCGGTGTATTTTACAGCCCCAGCCGATTAGACCAGAGGGATTCGAACCTGCAGCTATTAGCAATGGAATGGAGGCCCTCGTGATGTAACGCTAATCATCGTAGAAAATGGAACAGTGCCACGAGATCAAATCTTAGACAAGGTTGTTTGTATTTCGCTTAGGGTTTATTATCTTGGGAAAGGTAGGCATCCAATTATTCCCCTTCCAGGCAGACTTGGTTCTTAAACCTTTGGGAAACAACTGGCGTAGGAGAAGGAAAACTTTGAATATGGGTTAAACTCCGCTTGAAACTGGCCCTGTATCACACCTTGCTCGTTGCGGAGGTGTTGGTTACATACATATACTAGCAATGAAATGGCAGCCCTGCGTAGTGAAATGGTTAACAAGCTATGTTAAAATTGCTCAAGGCATTGTAAAAGTAAAGCGACAAAGTACACGACAAAATAAAACGACAAAATAAAACGACAAAGGGATTGGTGATTGTCTTATGGAAGGGGGATAGAGAACGAGAGACATAGACGCCCTGTCAAAAGTTAATCTGACTTAATTTCTATTTCGAGATCCGTGAGAGACATATGACCCTGTGACTGCGTGCTTTTCGTTAAATTGTGAAATCTGGTTGGCCCGTACAAATCTCAACCCCGAATCCAGTCTTAGTTCTACCTTTAGAGCATGTGAGGAATATGATGTTGATACTTCGCTGTCTTTTTCTTAACTCTCTTGAGACTCGTTGCGCATGGCCCGGCATAGTTTTCAATCACATACCAATCTTTCCCTCCTATACTTTCCTCTCACGGTCAAACCGATATACAGTTCGATGAATACATAAATGTAAATATACTGGCGCTTACGGTAAAGTACCGGTTATCTAGATTGTGCGAGCATTGGTTTCATTTGGATTTAAGACAACTACGAGCTCAACACCTGCAGTATGAAGGATATTTGGTGTGATATGTGAATAGTAGGGGCTCAGTTTCTTTCCAAGTGAAAAGATATGAAAATTAAAACCCAAAAGAGTTCATGATTCTGATTTGTAAACACCTACAAAACAAAGAAGGTTGATTTTGTAGATAGATTTCAATATTTGGCTTCCAAATAGGGTGTTTAAATATACATGGGACCCGTGTAACAGGGTCCCATGTAACAGGGTCTCAACTAATGATAATATGTCCCGTTTTGTTTCAGATTTGGAAATAGAAAACTATAACAACTATTAATCCTTGATCACAATGTTTTGAACAAGAGAGGAAAATATCTTGCGTCACTACTTATATGGAGCCAAAATCATTCAAAACTGTCTCGAAATAGATGCCGCCTAATAATATGATAATGATTTATTACGTAGACCAGAATCTCAAAAAAAGATTGCATGTCCTGAAAGCTGATATAATACCAAAAAGAAAAAAAACATTGATTTGACCTCTTTTGCTCAAAGGATGCATTTTTACAGGACGTGTTCCAAATGACCGCCATTGCGCTTGTCTCAATGATAAATCATTATTATATTCATGTGTTGCATCTATTTTGAGACACCATGTATAACTTTTAAAACCAGAGTTATCGTCTTAACTTAGATTAGAAATAAATCCCCTAAAATCAACAATTCAACCTCAAAGAATTTTTAATTCCTCATTAGAGATACAAGTGTGTTTCATGAATTCTTAATTGTGTTTAAACCAAATATTGGACTCCATACGTGTCACTCATGTATGAGAAAGTTTGTTTTTTTTTTAATTCAGTTTTTTATCTTCTGCGGGTCGGAGTTTTAAAGTCTCTGGTGAAAGTTCATACTCTTTTCATCAAGTCAATTAACCTATTCTCATGTATATTCAGAGGCTTTACAAAGTATACAAAAGATCACAGTTAGAAGTCGCCTTTGTCTCTAAGGAAATATCTATTGATGTTTCTTCTGGGATAATATACAGTCATAAAAAAACACGACCAAAAAACAGGTATGATTGATTTATATTGAGAGAATTATTGAATAAACTCGAAAAGCACTGAATGGCTACTCAGACAAAATAATGATATCGATTTTACGAGACTTTGGCGGGAGGAAGCGAGAGTATATTTCAACTCACGCGTGTTGCTATGAGAAATATATTCATGGGAAATAGGTTTTGCGATTTGGGGGTTTGGAGGCATGGTATCCGTTCGAAGGAAAATATCATTCAATGTCTGTGCTCACGAAAAATTTTTAAAAAAAAGCTAGTTCATAAAAAAGAAAAAAAAAATGATTCAGGAGTAAAACAAAAATAACCTAAAAAAAACATAAGGATAAAATACTGAGCAATTTACATCCTAAATATTAAAAACCACACAAAAAAAATAACAATCAAATTTGCTGAAAATAAAGAAATACTATGGATTAATAAGAAAAGACTGCTAGTCGAGGAAAGAGCACCTGGTATGGTGCATAGGCGATAAAGCTAGACAAGCAAACCATTACTAGAGGGTTCAATTATCACTGAACAACTTTTTTTCCCGATGTTATTGACAACTTACAAATGTAGGTAGAGTAAACAATTTAATACCAGTGTTCCAGACTAAGCTAGGCTTCGCAAATAATTACATTAGGTACTGTAAGCAACCTAAAGCCTATGCGACTGATATGTCCAAACTTATCAAATAATAATTCTAATTAGCGCAAGCAAATTGAGGCCGGTATGTCTAAGAGTCACTTCGCAGATAATTACATTAGGTATTGTAAGCAACCTAAAGCCTGTGTGACAGATAAGTCCAAGCTTATTAAATAACAACACCAAGGACCAAGAGCAAATCGAGGCCTGTATGTCTAACTAAGAATCGCTTAGGAAATAATTACATAAGGTACTGTAAGCAACCTGAAACCTGTGTGACAGATAAGTCCAAACTTATTAAATAACAACACCAAGGACCAAAAGCAGATCGAGACCGGTATGTCTGACTAAGCAAAGCTTAGGAAATGATTACATCAGGTACTGTAAGCGATCTGAAACCTATGTGACAGACAAAGTAAAAATTTGTGAATGACAACACCAGGTACCGTAAGCAAATCCATGCTAGTGCTTCTGACCAAGCATGGTTAAATAAATAACAACACCAGCAATTGTAAATACCATGAGGCCCGTTTAACAAACTAAAGAAACTAATAAATCACATTTATGTTGTTGGTTTGTTGGGTTTTATGGCATATCAACCTTTGTAGGTTATTTAACGCCAAATCCATTTTTATGTAAATAATCAGTTCTATTTCAAACAATTCAGTTTAGCATAAGTAAACAGTTTAAATGTCAAAAACATTTTATTTCAAACTATTCAAGCAGTTATATGTAACAATTCAGTTAAATGTAAATACAGTTTTAATGTCGAAAAACAGTTCTATTTGAAATAATTCAGTTAAGCATAAGCCCGCAGTTTAAATGTAAGTACGGTTTAATTGTCAAAAGCATTTCTATTTCAAGCTATTCAGTTTACTCAAATAATTCAGTTTAGCATAAGTATGCTGTTAGTTCTATCTAACCCATAAACAGGGCCCTATCAGGTGCTACCACTCCGGGCCAGAGTGGACCTGGGAGCGATGGCAGTTAAGGGATACTCTGCATTCCCCAAATCTCCAGCACTATTGGAACCTCACCATCAGATTGTTTCGTGTCATGTCTAGGACACTCGTTAGGAGTCAGTGTATTCTACAGCCCTGGCCGACTGGGCAATACACAGTTAAATGTCAAATAGTTTTATTTCAGATAATTCGGTTCAGCATAAGTACACAGTTTAGACTTCAAAACAGTTCTATTTTGAACAATTCAGTTCAGCACCAGTACGCAGTTCCAATGTGAAAACAATTCTATTTTAAACAGTTCAGTTTAGCATCAATACGCAGTTTAAATGCAAAAAACAGTATAGTGAAAGAAGCACGGTTTTGTTCTATTTAACCCATAAATAGGACCCTTATCAGGTGCTACCACTCTGGGCCAGAGTGGACCTGGGAGCGACGTCAGTGAAGGGATACTCCGCTTTCCCTAAAGCTCCAGCGTTGCTGGAACGTCACTATCAGATTGTTTAGTGTCATATCCAGGACACTCGTTGGGGAGGTCTTACCCCTCTGCAGAGAAGCTGTCGGTATATTCTACAGCCCCAAAAATCACATTTACTGAAACATATAATTAAGACAAAATATTATGCTTTATATTGAAATATAAAGCCCTATTACTGAGAGTCAATATTATTTACTAAGAGCACTGCATATGGTATGAATGGAACTAGCAAGTCTAACAGGCAATTGCTAGTGAGACTGATACTCGCTGATTGCTTTTATTTCTGATCTTGTACCAAAGAAAAGCATTGCAAATGACAACCTACCACGGAGTTACACTCTCTAGATCACAGATGTTAAGCAGCGATGACCCTTTTCAATCCATACATGGGTGACAACTTAGAAACAACAGATACTTTATGCAATCATTGTGACAAAGTAGGCAAAATACGTCAGTATAAAGTCTTATTTTCAATTACAAATTGTATAATGGTTTACAAGTGAGATAAAATAATTAAGGATTTCAATTAATCATTTTAGAAACCAAACCTAATGGAGGGGGGAACTTTTCGTTTCAAATCCAAATTTCTTTTTTTAAGCACCAAAATGAGGTAAAGATTCGTGCTGAATGAGAAAAGCAAATCGAGGATTCAGTTTGGAGCTTGGAGGCTAAGGAAAGGATATTGCATTCTCGAATGGACAAGCTAGCACAGACAAGTGGAAGTCCCCGTGGCCTATTGGCAAAAGCACTGAACTTCGCTCTCGAAATAAGTGAGTTCAAACTCTGGTCATGCTATTACGTTCACTTTCGGACTAATACCCTCGGGAAAGTTATTGAACCCACCTATTCCCTCTACACCAATTCAACTCACAAACAACTGCAACAAATGCGTTAGTTAATTTCAAGGGGAGATACAAGTTCACAGTTTCAAAAGAAAAAAATTATTGCTCTGGAGAGTGTGAACTCATCATTTCATTGCCATTACTCCCAGTTCCACTATAACCTGGCGTGGTAGTACCTGTTAAAACACCCACGACTGTTGATACGCCAATTAACTTAGAAACCAGACCAAATCAAATACCCTAGTCCGGTGGGGCTGTAGAATACACTGACTTCATCAGTACAGTTGAGTAAGACTCAACCCCCAAAGAAAGTCCTGATATGACACTAAAACATCTGAAGTTGAATCTCCGGTCCTATAGCTCTGGGAAATGAGGAGTAGCCCTTCATTGTTATTACTCCAAGGTTCACTCTGACCCGGAGTGTTAGAACCTGTTCAGGTCCTATTTATGGGTCAAATAGAATCGTTTAACCATTTAAGTGAGTGCAAAAAAACAACTGATGTTGAATTAAATAAGTAGTGTCAAATAGCTATTGTTGAAACTATTCAGTTGTCTACAAATAAATGACCTCTAACTCGTTTAAACATTGTTAACTACAAAGTATTCATTTACAAATCATATATATTTATAGATATAACTTAAATAACCAACAAGGATTGATGCCATAAAATCCAACCAACCAATCCAAACCAACATTAATTAATATTTTCAAAAGTATTATTACTATATATGAATATTTGATGGAAGGGGAAAATGTTTGTATTTATAATACATGCATTTGGATACGGTAAAAATGAATAACTTAGGTGTTTCCGAAAAAATATAGTTAATACTGTAAGATATTTGTTTACAGATTGAACTATGAAAGTAAGAATTGGTAACAATTATTCTGAAAGGCAAAATATACTCTCCGATTACCTTTGTTGTTTTCAATATTCATAAATGATTTATCTGATGATATAAAATAAGAATTAAAATTATTTGTTGACATACAACTTGCAAGACGATTATCAAAATTAATAAAACAGATGGATTTAAATAAATTCTCATATTGGGAAGATATTTGAAAATTACATTTTAATATACTGTTTAATATATTCTTTAGAATAGTATGAACAACATTATCCCCTGTCGGTTAAATAATCCAGGGTGGAACGATAAAATTGTCACCGTAGAAAAGACGACATGATTCCATTTCCGTTTAATGAAAACCGATTTTCTTTTTTTATTTCAGACCATCTGCTAGTTGGCCAGTTGTGTACAAATCCCAAGAGCGATAGGAGCCTTCTATCATGTCTGAAAGTGACACAATCTTAAACGGGCGAGATCGGAGATGCGCCGCTGTACAACTCATGCTCTCTACCGATCCAAGTTATGACAACAGGACCATTGCCATCACCCTCTAAATACAAATCTGGATTGCCACGAATAACAGGGACGTGCCCAGGGTGATGAAAACAAACTTTCCAGCTACGGTTATGGTCTTTGGTGTGGTTTCAAAGGAGGGCCACATCATGCCATCTCACATCTTCGAAGTTGGCTTGAAAGTCAACACTAAAGTGTACCTGGATGTGTTGAAGAGTGTGGTGATCCCCTAGTGCAATCAGGTGGCCGTTGGCAGACCCTGGGTGTGGCAGCAGGACTCGGCGCCGGCCCACAAGTCCAAAGAGACCCAGGCTTGGCTTCAGAAGGAGTGCTACAACTTTATACCCTTTTCTCACTGGCCCCACTCCTCCCCCGACCTGAACATGCTGGACTACTTTGTTTAGTCATACGTCGAGAACATCACCAACATGACCTCAGACAACACCAAATCAGCCTGATCGCCGCCATTACCGAACTCCTGCGGGCGCTTGCGGAAAAGGTATGCTCTCAGTTCCGGATCCGTATCGAGGCGGTGATTGAGGCTGAAGGCGGCTATATTGAATAGATGTCAGCTCTACTACATAATCAAGTTAGCTGAATTGATTTTTTCAATAAAAGTTTTAAAATAAAGCTGTAGTGTTGTTTTCTTTAGGACGACAATTTTATCGTTCCACCCTGTACCACTTCTGTTCTTCTACAACGATGGATTTGGTATTAAATAACCCATGAAAGATGATATGCCATTTAATAAAGAAACCAGACCAATGTTATTTCAATGAAACGATTTACTGATGAAGTTAAAATTCTTGTTTGACCATTATCAAAAGAAATAACACAAATGGATCTAAATAAATTGTCATATTGGGAGGATATTTCGAAATTATCATTTAGTATAGAAAAATGTTCTTTATATTGGATTCTAAAACACTGAAGTTGATTATAAATTAAGCAATAAAGAAACCAAAAAGTAACTGAGGAATTAAATCTAGGAGTTGGCTGTGATGATACATTTAAAACTGACAGCTATATTTTGTCTATTGTATCAAGGACAAATTGAATGATTGATTGGATGGTAAATTTTTTTATTTCAAGCCAAATCTTGTTTTAAAAGTATATAAAACCCTAATAAGACTTTATTTAGAATATTTTATTCTTTTCTGAGTTCCAGTGTCGAGACATGGAAATTGGAATGTAATATAAAGATTGAGATTGGATTTGCAGTAGAAAGAAGAGTAAAAAAAATAATGAAAAGAGAAAACGTTTCAGATATAGATTAGAGAAATTAGGGTTCACTACTTTATTAGAAAGAAGAATTAGAGGGGATATAATTGAAACTTTCAAGATAATTAATGAGACTTCTAATCAAAATGAACATTTTTCAATATTCCTCCTCGATCTGGAAATTTACTGTCTAGGTACATTTCGAAAACTTAGTCTACTGACCATTTAGATTTTTTTTACTAAAAGAGTATGTTTTGCTTTTTGTTGTTTTTTGTTGTTTTTTTGTTTTTTTGGTGAGGAGGATTTTTTTGTTTTTAACAAATTGACTAATCAAATCAAAAACAGTAATTGCGTAAAAAATCTTTAAAAGTCAATTGGGTGGTTTCAGAAAAAATGGTAAGAAAAAGAATTTAAGAACGAATTTTGGGAGATTCTCCGATGAATTGTATTGATAGTGTATATGTTCTCTGCAAAAAAAAAAAAAACAACAACCAATTTATTGATGTGAGAAGATAGTAAAGATGATATGCCCATGGAGACATAACAAATAATAATATTAATGCCAAAGCCATCCTCAGAGCAGAATAGTTGTGCTATTTAACCGATAACTAAACGTATAAAGTGGTTCATACTTTCCCCAACAGTATTGACGAGTGGGAACATAATAGCCCGACTGGAGTTCAAACTCATCTACTATGACCTCACAATCCAACACGTCAGCCTCTACACCACAGGGACTCACTGTTCCCAAGTTTATGGTGAGGGGGAAGAGAAGACATGGATCCATGTTTTCCCTAGAGCACGTGAGCGCCAAGTGAAACGCAAACAGCCACGTCTAAGGGGCGAACTTAGTTCGCCGAATCCACTTCCATCGCCAATATCAATTACGCAACCAACGCCTCCGTGAGCAAAGCATTGCATTAGCTATAAAAAATAATCCTAAAAAAATACATGATTTGTTATAGCAGAAAGCAATGCTACTGACTTAAGCAAAACTATTAAAAATTATGGAAACAATCCAACGCTATTTCAACGGACAATAGGTCAGCTATGTGTAGAAATCGATGAGCATTTATGGAATCCAGTCACATTTCATATTTCTGACCCAGGGTCAAAAACCACCTTCTCGATCCAGGATGCCAGCTGTGAACTTATTAAAAATCGGCGGAAAAGGTTCAAACGGAGAGAATCCAGCTATATGGGCTGACTGACAATGGAAATTGATAAAATGGTGGATCGAGGCAAGCTAAGAAATTCTATTGATGAAAATCTGGGGTCTTTTAGTCCTCGGTTAAATGCCGATAGCAAGAGAAATTACAAAATGAACAGCTCAATTTAACTACAGAGAGCTGACAATGTTAATTGGGTTTTGCTTTCAAGTCGTTTGTTTGGGACGGAACTGACGATCCAGGAGTGGTTGCTTTCGTTTAATCTTGCTTTTTTTTTTTTTTGTCGGGAAGGGTAGCAATAAACATAATGACTGGCTATTTGAATATTATTACTTGGGCAAGTCTAAACTTGCCCAAGTAATAATATTCAAATAGCCAGTCATTATGTCATATTCAAATAGCCAGTCAGTCTGGTTATATTTTATTAACGTGTGGTACAATGAGACAGTTCGAGGTTCTTTTGCCAAGGTTGTGAGGGTAACGAATCACATGGGACCTTGAGATGCCGGGCTCGCCTGATACTCTCCGAAGGCTTGTTGGTGGATTTAACTTTGGCTGTTTTCGGCTGGTTTGGGTTGGTTTATAGCATATAAACCATTGTTAGTTATTTAAAGTCAAATCCAGTTTTTACACATATATTAAATATATATGGGTTCTAGTTCAAACAATTCAATTTAACATAAGTCAACAAAGTTGAATGGTTCTAAGTATTTCCGCGTATGACAAACAATTCATTTAAACATCAGTCATTTGTATACACATAGTTAAATGATCAAGTAGTTTTATTTCAAACAATTCAATTTAACGTGCCATTTGTTTGCACTCAGTTTAAATGTCAAACAGTTCTACTTGACACATTCAGGTGCTACCATTCCTGGCCAGAGTGGACCAGGGAGCGATTGCAATGAAGCAGTACCATACATTCCAGAATTGTTAAAGGGACTGGAAAACTTAAATATCATAGGATACCACTCAATCTACAGCATTGTCAAGATCGGCCCGAATACTGAGTCGAGTCCTGGAGATTTGAGGAGACTTGCAGTCACTCAAGATCAATAAAACTATTGAAGTTTTATTAGTATAGTGCTCATACTTTACTGAATGACGCGGCTCAGCTTAACAAATCAGTAGTTTACCCTTTCGCCAATAGATAGCGCAAATACCGATATCTCGTAATTTGTGTTCATATTACCGCTGTGCTGTATTTTACTCAGACGGCTGGAGCTGTTGAATACACTGACTGCTTTTCTGCAACAAGGTGAGATCTCCCCAAGTAGTGTCCTGTTTATGACTGTAAGCAACCTGATAGTGAGGCTCTAATAATGCTGGATCTTTGGGGAATGCAGAGTACCTTTATTGCCATTGCTCCCAGGCCCGGAGTGGTAACCTGAAGTGGTAACGCCTGATAGTTCAAATAGAACTAAACTGTGTACTTATGCTAAACTGAATTGTTTGAAATACAACTGTTTTGACATTTAACTATGTGTAAACAACAAACTAGACTTGAATTGTTTATATGCAAACAAATGGAAACTGGTATTAATAACCTACAATGATTGAAGTGCCATTAAACCAAACCAAAACCAAATTGAAAAAATATGGAAACCCAAGAAAGTTGAAGAGAAAATGGAACTTCCATAATTGACAGGAAGATACTTATCTCTATGTGACAGAAGACGTGATTGTAGACATTTTTATGCAATAAAAAAATGGCTGTGGAGGTAATTAGATGACTGTGGAAGTAATTGTCACAGAAAAATGATTCTCAAGCTTTTTTTTTTTTAAATTAGAAAAGATCACCAATTGTGTAAATGAAAACTTTGCAAATTATACCTAATTTCTCTTCGTGAATTCTTAGCCATAAAATTAAAAGAAAATATTTTTAGCGTTACAACCGGTGTATTTTCGTTTACAAGATGAGAAAAAATGTTTTTGCGCCTCTGTTAGAAATAAAAATCAGTTATTGATTATTTTATAAAAAAAATCTAAAATAATTTCTTAACTCATCTACCATGTCATATCCAGAAGATCCCTTTTTGGGTCTACTGGGGATATAGTCAGGGTTATAGTCTTCCCGCCGAAGACCGGGTTTCATGTTCGGGTTGTGAAAAGAAGTTGAAACTATGTTATGTTTTGAATTTCTACGTTTATACTGCATAGGTTAAAACAAACTGACCCTTTCATTTTGGGGTGTTTAAATTACATTTCATTTTGAGGACTAATCTAACTCATTTCACCATACGCCTTTTTTGGAGGGTGGGTTCTAATTTCTAAACCTCACAAGCAACCTCTTTGCTTCTCCTCTGGCTCCGGACTGACTCTCATAGTCTAGCAAAATTTCAAACATGTCTCTCTTAACAAGTGATATCACCCTTAACACGTGATATCTCTCGTCCAATCAGAGTTTATTTTCTCAGAAAATCTTTTTTTCAACCTTGGCTCATAGATTCACTCATTGGAATTATTCACCTACGAAATCTTATCTGCAAAATATCATTTCCTCGGGTATTGACCTCTGGGTGACAAACTCGTTCTAAACCTTTGTACTAGTGCCTGGATATGTTACAATTAAACATCACCATTATTATCCTATGAAGTACATAGACGAGTATCTCCTGCTTTGTTGTTTTAATCACTAACTTTCAGAGGGTCGGCATAATAAGATTATTCTTATTGTTTGAATTTCTGAGATTAACTACTCTCCTAATTCTATTGTAATTTGACGAGTATCCTTGTTGTTTCAATCACGACATTTTAATAGATATGGAGTCGCGCATAGCGTAACGATTATCGTTTTTTTAAATGGACTCGGCCAACCGAGTTCAAATCTTGGACGAGGCTTTTTATGTTTCACTTCGCGTAAAAGGATCTTAAAAAAACCAAAAATCCATTTCTTCCCCCCCCCCCATTTCTAGCTATAGGCAAATATCCGGAGAGAATGGGCTTTATAGCCTTGCTTAAGCAATTAATAAATGTGAAGGGAAACAGAATTCAAACGATCTATACTCCGCTTAAAAATGTACCTTGTCTGCCATGACAGAGAAGTTGGAAAAATTTAAGTCGTTAAAATCATTTTTTTCTGGTACGTTATTTACACACTTTCTGTCAAATACTTATCAATTATTTCTGCTACAAAATAGACCCTGAATTTTTCTTGTTTATTTAGAGTTTTAGATTTTCATTCTCCATTTGACGACTTCGAATGATCATTTTATAGAGCCTGTCTGTTAAGCGGATGTCTGGCGAATCTTCATGGCAAAAATCACGTCAGTAGGTTATTTCTTTTTAACTTTTCATGCCCATTAACAGACACAAATATATAAATATTTATGGAGAATTGGTAGATTTGGTAAATCCGAAAAGATGAGAAAGAATAAATGAAAAAGTAAAAGAACCAAAACACTGACAACGGATTCAAAAATGATATTTCGTTTTTATTTCAGAAAGACTTCATCAAAAGGAGGAGGTTTTTCTGAAGTTCAGCATAGGAGGAAGTAGATAATTAAAAATAAAATTAGGGAGAGAAACAGAAAAAAAAAAGAAGGGAGAGATAGAGATATATATCAGAGGTCATTTTTGTGATTCATTTTTGAAATTTCTGGGCCATCCACAGCCAATAAACCCAGGTGCCACCACTCTGATATATATATATATATATATATATATATATATATATATATATATATATATATATATATATATATCTTCATTTCTTTCTTTTCAATAAAATCAGTTCTAATCATGGATGACGCTATCGGCGCTTCACTTCATGCAAATCCCTTTAAGAAAAGCTTGGGTCCATCGGTATCTATCCAGCTATGGGTAAATAGTAGGTAGACCGAATTCTTTAGCATGGGTTAGCCGAAAGAAAACTGAATTAAAACCAGCTTTACTCCGCTTAAAAAGAATATACATATACATCCATATAAACATCTGACAGATCAAGAATTTATACAACAAAATATGTATTTAACCAACTCCTCCGTCAGTCTGCCCAACTATTTAACTGTAGTTTAGGGAGAGAAAGTATAGGTTCATGCCTTTACCAAGGGTATAAGTATGTAGTTAAAAGCAAACAGCCTCGTCCAGGTATTTAATCCCATGCGTTGATTCACTTTCCTACGACAATAACAACTGCAATAAGCACGTTTCCTTCTATAACAAAGTAAAATTAGTAAAGTTGATGACTAATTGAGGGCGACCCGAACGCTCCTACTGAGGGGTAGGGGAGCGCGCTACTTCTTTCCCTGTGTTGTATTGTCATTTGCCGTATCATAACGGCACAATAATAATAACAGACACACGCATGAAGGATAAAGACGCATGAAGGATAACGCATGAAGACTTCTTTAGAAAAATATTTACCTCTCACTTTATTTCAAGGGTTCGAAAAGGTTGTGTGGGGTTTTACTGTGAGAGGGAGCTGGAGATCGAACATAAACTGCAACATTTTGACCCCACTGTTATGACCATCACGTTGTGTCTTTCTTGTTCTTTAGATGCTCAACCGAGGCTGTGGGGTCCACTCTGCTTGATGCTGGCTTTCTTTATTGCATCTTATCAGCATCTTCTCTGGACCTCAAACTCCATCAGGGTTTCCGAGAGCCCCCTCGGCCGGGTGTGGATTTCTCTACCACATCTGGTCTCTAGCTGTCTGGAATTCTACTGGCAACTGCTTCTTGGACTCGAACTCAACTGAGTTAAATAATAATTCAACGCCCACACGATCGCACACTGGATCTTTCAAATCGAATGTTTAATCGTCATCAAGCGGAAATAAGTCATGCAGTTCACAGGTCACTTTCTTCCGGTGCATCAGTCTGTATTTGCACAGTTGGACCTTCACCTTGTCTCATATTATTAGCCTTAATCCCCCCACGTGATCTCTTTCGATTACTGGCCATCGGAATGTGTCACTTCCTTCCGGTGCATCACCTTGGAATAGCATTTTTGGCCGGGTCAAAACATAACACCTGAATTGCTTCACCTTACCCTTTATCCCTACCTTATAAAGCTTAAAGTGAAGCAAGGAGGCAATAAATACCATTTTTGAGTCTTTTGTATGATTCGACCTGGAATTGAACCCGGGTCTCCTAGGCCACTGTTAAACACTCTACCAACTAAACCAATGGATTGGTACCGTATAACAAAGTAATCATTTCAAAATTTTAAGACGAAATCAATACAAGTCAATGCCACTCCTACATACTTTACGATCAGCTGATTTGGCACTTTCTGAAAGAAATATTTTTGGTTTTGTTTGGTTTAGTTTGGTTTTATGACATATCAACCATTGTTGGTTTTTTAATTCCAAATCATGTTTTTACATATATCTTAAATATGTGATTTGTAAACACATTTTGTAGATACACACAATTAAATGATAGAACATTTCTATTTCTAACAATTCAATCTAGCACGAGTCAACAAAGTTAAATGTTTCCAAGTATTGCTATTTATCACAAACAATTGAATTAAACATGAGCCATTTGTTTATATACAGTTAAATGATCAAACAGTTCTCTTCCTAACTATTCAATTTCGCATGTCATTTGTTTGCACACAGTTTAAATTTCAAACAGTTCTACTTGACCCATAGATAGGATCCTTTCAGGTGCTACCACTTCGGCCCAAAGTGGACCTGGGAGCGACATTAATGAAGGGGAACTCCGCATTCCCCAAAGCTCCAGTATTACAGAAGTCACACATCAGATTGTTTAGTGTCTTATCCAGGATATTGGGGAAGGTCTTACCCATCAGCTGAGATACAGCCGACTTGGCTGAATATTTTCGGTGAAACACCAGATTACACTAGTGCAACAATCTTCATACAAAGCGGTGGTATCCTCCTGCTACTTTTTATTTTTTTTCAAAATTCATCTCATGTTTAGAATTTGAGGAGGTGGAGAAAATGAAATGAATACAACAGCATAACTTTACGCCTTTCCAAAAAAGAAGTGTGAAAGGTGCTTCGACTAATAGAAAACTCACTGGAATGATTATGCTAATACTAAGGGGTTTGTTTTGAAGAAACCCAATATTTCTTCGACTGTTCCTTTCTGTCTTGCTTTAATCACTTAACATTTTGAACGCACCTCATATATATTTGCCAACCCCTCCGCTCGGGCAAGATATGACACAAGGTTAATATTTAAGAGAAGTTTAACAGGTTTGAATTCAGAGTTTTCCTTCTCCTAGACTAGTTGCCTCACCAAGGCTGAAGAACCTAGTCTACCCTACTATCTGATGGTGAGGCTCCATTACGACAGCTTTTGGGAATGCTGACTACTAATTCATTGCCATTACCCCTAGGTCCTCTCTGATACGAATTGATAATACCTGTTTAGGTCATATCTATTGTCCTGGATATGACACTAAACTACATCTGTTGATTAGGGTCCTGTCCTGAAATATTTGAGAATTTAGAGTGCCCTTTTATTGCCATTACTCTCAGGTCCACTCTGATACGAACTGGTAATACTTGTTAAGATCCGATTTATAAGTCAAACAGAATTAGTGTCCTGGGTATGACACTGAACGGCATCAAATGGTGAGGCTCGAGTCCTGTTTCTTTTAAGAATGTGAAGTGCCTATTCCCTAGCATTAATCATAGATTCACTCTGACACGAATTGGTAATACCAATTTAGGTCACATTTATAGGTTAAACACAATTAGTGTCCTGGGTGTGACACTAAACTATATCTGATAGTGACGCTCTCATCCAAGAACTTTGAGGAATGTTAAGTACTCCTTCATTGCTATTACTCCCGGCTGCACTTTAACACGGATTGGAAATACCTGCTAAAGTCTCATCAATGGCTCAAATAGAACTGTTCAATTATTTACTATATTTGAAACCATGCGTGTGTTGTATGGACATAAGATCTCAATGACAACAGTAATACAAATACATATATAAACACAGGCGAAACGCTGTCGTTTCAGATACGAACGCGTTTATTAATTTCTGGCTTCGGTCCTTGGCGACACGAGGAGAGAGACACAATTCTTAAAAGCCTATGCTAACCATACTGTTGACCCCACCCCCAATGCACGGCGCATCTTGCGGGGTTTAAGATCTCTACCGGTAGAGATCCGAAAAACTCAACCGCACGCCTCAACGGCAGAAATCTCAACTACTCATTCAAAATCCTCAAATTCTCTGGACCATCTCTCCTGGGCATGACATCATCCACACTCCAGCCCTATTTTCTTCCTGGGGGTTTATTATGACATATGATGATTGTCGTATTGTTTCCGCACGGTCGTAAGACTGCACCATCTGACTACACAACTGGACTAAGAGACCCGAGCAGTTCAAAGCCTTAACAAACTAAATAATAAAATATAATTATGATTAAAATGATTAATAAAAAATGATTGATAAAAAATCATTATTTTAATTATATAACACGTGCAAACAAATGATTAATATTAAACTGGATAATTAATGTTTGATAGGAATACTTAGAACCCTAAAGCTGTGTGCCAAAGAAAAAATAACGTTGAATAACATTATTAGTGTTGGATTATTTGTGTTAGATTATTAGTGTTAAATTATTAGAGTTAGATTATTTGTGTTAGATTATTAGTGTTATATTCTTTGTGTTAGATTATTAGTCTTATATTATTTGTGTTAGATTATTAGTGTTAGATGATTTGTGTTAAACTATTAATGTTAGATTATTTGTGATAGATTATTAGTGTTAGATAGCAATACTTGAGAACATTTAGTATCCTGGATATGACATTAAACTGCATCTGATGGCAAGGCTCTTGTCCTGGAGCTTTTGAGAATGTGGTTTACTCCTTCGTTACCATTACTCCCAGGCCCACTCTGACTCTGAATGGTAGTACCTGTCAGGTTTCTATATATCGGTCAAATAGAACTGTTCAATCATTTACAACAGGTTATCATCATTAGTTATTTAAAGCCATACGGCTGTGAGCATTTTTCATATTACATAGGAATATTTGATTGATAAAATTATTAATGTTAAATAGCAATACTTGAAATAATTCAACTCTATGCAAACTAATAATTGATATTAAATTGAATTATTGTATGATAGGAATACTTGAGAGAATCTATTGTCTGCAGAAAAATTGAGCTATTGGTATTACATAGCATAACATGGAACCATTTGATTTGGCCAACGAATAAATAATGTTAAATAGAATTATCAGTGTTAAATAGAAATACACGAAACCATTTAACTTTGTGCAAATAAAAACATTTGTATGATCACTCCCTCCATTCAAAATTATATATATAAATAAACAATATAGACATCCTTTGTCTACACATTTTTGTATTTATCCTTTCGAGTCACCGCATCGATGTTCTAGTATCCGGCAGGAATTGGTTAATAAACCTCCCGTAATTAATTGGTTTCTTAGTATATTTTAACCGATCTTGGGTCATCATCAGGGGTGAGTATACTGCGAAAACGATATGACCTTTGCATGTACATTACTACTTTATAAGTGTCGAGTGCTTATTATTTATACTGATGTGTTGTTAGAGCTTTTATTTTTAAATTTGGTTCTCTAAGTAGCAGCAGTATCTAAAATCATTTAAGTACATTAGTACTGGATTCGAAATTGATAATATTGAGTTTAGCTAGTCTCTTTCTAGGGGGTTTCTCAACCAATTCCCGCCGGATACCATGAAATCGATTCAGCAACTTAAAAGGATAAATATAAAAATGTATCGACTTAGGATGTCTATATTGTTTACTCAAATATATATTAACGAAAAAAAGCTGCCCGAATACAAACACACACACACACACACACATATATATATATATATATATATATCGGATTAGTGCATTGAGTGTTCGCCATTAGCTCGGTCAATCCCTGGTGTTCGCCATTAGCTCGGTCAATCCCAAAGACTCAAAAATTGTACTTGATACCTTCCTGGTTAATATTCAGCTTTATACGGTACGTATCAAGGTTAAAATTGAGCAATCAAGGGAAAGGAGTAACTCTCTTCCCTGCACTTCAGTGTAGTAATTATTAAAAAGGGAGCTTTTGGGCCGCCCTCGATTTACAGTCTCCATCTTTACTCACTATATACATATATGCATGAGATGTTGTTTGGTTGGTTGGTTGGTTGGTTTTTTTGGCATATCAACCTTTGTAGGTCATTAAACGCCAAATTCTGTCTCTCTATATATATATATATATTCAACCAAAGATTTCAAAACGAATATTAAGGTAGGTAGAATATTCTATTTGCAGGATTTCATTTGTTTGCACAAGATTAATCAGTTTTAAGTTGTCATATTTTTTGGTACAACTCTGTCTCTCTCAAGAAGGACAGAATGTCATCTATTTTGACATTCTCGAACAGATCGGTTAAGCTATTCACTTTGAAAAATCCCTTTCTGATAACAGTGAAAGCTCTGCATTCTATAAGAATGTGTTTAACCGTGCAAGTTTTTTAGCAGGTTAAACAATATATGAGATGAATAAAAGTGATAACACAAATCTGAGTATTGCTATTTTGTTAAATATATGTACATGCTTGGTTAAATTGGACAGACTCTTCACTTCTACCTATTCTATCTCTACATGTATTATCTTATTTTGAGATGGATGAATTTAGAAAGGCGCCGTGAATTTCCCAAGAACTTTCGGCCACAACAAGAGCCATCTTGAGGGCAGCGAATAATCAAATGACAAAAATAGCGACGAGTCAAATATATTTATGTAGAAGTAGGAGGAAGAAAAGTAGAAGGGAAATTTAAGAAAGATAGGAATTTTTACTTGGAGTTTGCAAAATTCAACACAACTAACCTTTTCATCTACAATACCTTCTCTTCTTCGACTTGTCACTTCAGGACGACTAATGTTGTGTACTAATTCAAATGTCCATAAGGAGAATCCTTTTCCTATAAAATAAGACGTTTCACACTTCACCATTCCGATACCATTTTCGTCTCTCAACACCTTAAAACACATTCACGCACCCCTCTAAATACAAAAAAAAAAATGTAACAGAAAACAGCACTAAATTCTCTCAGCTCTCAATATAAAGACTGAAAAAATTTCTTTAAGTAAAATCAACTTGGAATATAACGGCCACGCTCAAAATGTCTGTAACACATTTTCCGCTAATTCTTTGATGCACTACATGGACTCTAACAAAAAAGCTGGAGAAGAAGCTAGACAGTAATTACACAAGAATGCTGCGAGCAATCTTGAACAAGTCCTAGCGGCAACACCCCACAAGGCACCAACTGTACGACCACCTGCCTCCTATCACGAAAACTATCCAAGTTAGACGAACCAGACATGCAGGACACTGCTGGAGAAGCAGGGACGAACTCATAAGTGATGTACTCTTATAGACCCCCATATATGGCCGAGCAAAAGCAGGAGGACCAGCACGAACATAACTTCAGCAACTATGTGAGGATACGGGATGTAGCCCAGAAGACCTACCAGAGGCGATGAACGATAGGGAAAAGTGGTGAGCGAGGGTCAGGGATATCCGTGCTACCAGCACGACATGATGATATATATATATATATATATTGAAAGAGAGAGAGGAGGAGGGAGAGAGAGAGGAGAGAAATTTCATACTAACATTTATGCCTCTATTAATTTATTTCTAACACACACACACACACACACACATATACATATATATATATATATATATATACATGAACTCCCGCAAAAAAAGCAGCTTTGCTTTCAATAAAGCCTTCATCAGATGACGACCCTGGGTTCAGGCATGGTTTCGGAGCCGAAGCATCATTACCACTAACCCAGGTAGCCCCAGCAGTATCTCACAATACTATCAGACTTTATTGGATGATGCTTGATCTATACGAATGCCATATCCGTTCAGATGCAGTTACAGTCTTGTTTTGGATCTTTTTTATATATCCACTCTTCTCTGCTGGTGAAAGTCCGAGTTTGGTTAAAGATGTAGAGATTGAGTTCGAAAAAAAACCTCGACATCCAATCTCAAGAGGAAATATGTCTGTTGACTAACCATTCTTAATACACTGTTCACGTAGGTCTTCGTACTTTTCCAATTCCCACTGATGCGCCCAGTCGATGTTGGCCTCGAAAGGGATCGTTAATTCAGCAATGACAAATTTCTTTGAATTAACTGACAAATGACGAGATCTGGACGCTGGCGAGTTTTCTATGTGGAGTTTTCGAAATGTTTCCTCCTTTAACAAATTGTATACTTGTTTTTATACATGAAATTCTATTGGCAGTTTCACAACACATTTTTGCTATCTCAGCAATAATCCCCAAGATTTCATTACGTCTCCACGTGTAACTCCTTAGGGAATACTGACATCCAGTTAGAACGTCTTTCAGATTAGCAATATTCCCACATGCTTTGCAAAGGTTAGATGTACTTAATCCCCAGAGTTTTAAATTTGCTGGTGTAGGTAATATGTCATAAACTGCCTTAATGAGGAAACCTAATTGTTTAGGCTCCGTTTGCTTGATGGCGCTCCATGTAATCGTCCTGTCCTTATTGTTTTCCTACCTAGTCCATACACCTTCTTTGGGTTGCTCCACAGATATAGCGAGACGTTTGCTTTCCTCAAAATGATGAATCTCTTCCAAAACCATTCTTCGTTTATTCTTTGTCGTCTCTTTTGACCACTACCGTTTTGGGTGAAAACCAAATCTGGCTCTCCGAGTTGCCACAGAGTCGATTACTTCTTTCATTTTTAAGGAAGATTCTGCTATCTCAACTGCATATTTTGCGTTCCATTTTCGACCTTTTATTATGTCAGGTGGTGCACTTTTCACAAGTGGGTCAACAGAGTCACGTAACATTTGGAGCAGTCATGTTTTACCTAATCTAAATTCCTCAACAAGTGACTTTGTTGGTAACTTCAGCTTCGTTGATGAACTGTATAACGCCATATATACGTGGTGCATTCAATAAGTTCCCAGACATTTTGAATAGGCAGGGTTAGGGTTAGGGTTTTATGATTTCACGTTCAAATGAACAGCTACAAAAGGAATCCGAATACATCCTACTAAAGCCTGATTGTCACAGCTGGTGAATTTCTACCAATCCACAACTCCATCCTTGTCACAGACTATGTGACTTTTGGTCATTCCCTAAGCTCAGAGGCTGTCGTTATGAGACAATTGAGGAGATTAAAGAGACGGTGACGAAGATCATTGATACGCTCACACAAGAGGACTTCCACGGGGCCTTCCAGAAGTTGTTGAAACGGTACAACGAGTTCATTGCAGCCGGAGGAGATTACTTCGAAGGGGACTTGAGTTTTATGTGTGCACTATCAATAAAAGTGCCCATACGAAAAAGTCTGGAAACTTATCTAATGATCCTCGTGTGTGTGTGTGTGTGTGTGTGTGTGTGTGTGTGTGTGTGTGTGTGTGTGTGTGTGTGTGTGTGTGTGTGTGTGTGTGTAATTTAAGCTTGTTTCGTCCATTAAAAAGAGTTAGTTAAGTTATCACCGAAAAGACGATCAAACAGATATTTTTAAATGATGAGAAAAAACTATTGTTTAAGAACGTTTGATAAAATAAAGTGTTCTCATGCTGGCCAGCAAAGAAATATAAATACTGAAATAATTATCATCTCACCTTCCTTAGGAGGTGCCCGTGGTGTAATGGTTATCGTCGTAGGAAATGGACACGGCGACAAGAGTTCAAATCCTGGACGAGACTGATTGCATTTCACATAGCACTAATACCCTTGGGAAAGGTATGAATCCAATTAATTTCCCTCCAGCTATGGGTAAATAGTAGGGCAGACTGAGTTCTTCAGCCTTGGTGAGGCTACTAGTGTAGGAGAAGGAAAACTCTGTAATCAAACTTGTTAAACTCCGCTGAAAAACTGACCTGCCCGAACAGAGGGGTTTGGTAAATAGGATCATCTCACATTCCATAGCTCATCTGTCACAATAAGTTGCATGCATTTCCTTTTCCTATTTTTAAACGAAAAGTCCCAATCATCAGACATAAGTATTTAGGAAGCAATTATATTTTCTTTCAAAAACTATTGGCTGCAGATTGTGTATGTATGTTTTTATTAGATTTAGTTTGTTCGAGATTTTTTTATTTTTCTTCTTTTTTACGTTTTTGCTGGATCTTTTTTAGTTTTGCTTTTTTGTGATTTGTTGAGTTTTTTCTACGTGTTGTTTTTCTTCTTTTTTTTTAAATAAAAGTTTTTTTTAAAAAGCATAAACCTCATTGTCAAAGATGAGCATGGGAAGGCGAGATAACATTTATTTTAGTTTTTCTAATGCTCTGCTTTCCGTCATACGAGCACTTTATTCTATCCAACTTTTTTAAACTACTGTTTATTTCTTTTGTTTTGTTTTTTCACAAATCGATTTTTCCTGAGTTGTCATATATATATATATATATACCTAAACATATAAACACACACACACACACATACACACACATACATACACACACACACACACACACATATATATATATATATATATATATATATATTAGAGAAAAATAAAAAAATGGATTGTATGTAAATATAAGATTTGACAAAAAAATCAATGAAATAAAACATGCAAAAACAAATCATTCAAAGGATATATTTATCATTTATAAAAAATACATCCTCTAAATAGTTTTGTTTTTGATATCATCTTTCTCTCTCTCTCTATATATATATATATATAGTTAAGAAATAACTATATATATATATATATATATATATATATATATATATATATATATATATTTCTTAACAATGTTTTTTGAGCATTAGATATCAGCGTTACCACGAGAGAGATGCAGCTTTAATTTCAGTAGCAATGAGATTTGACGATGTTAAGTTGCTCGCCAAATACAGAACTTATTAATTATTTACCTTGAACTGGAAAAATGGTAAATTCATGTCCTTCCCAAGGGCATTTAAAAAAGATGGAATTGACAGGTGTTTAAGTAATTGCCCTCAGCCGAGTTTAACAAATTGTGTTTCATATCTTTCATACATTCTCACAGACACACGAAGCATATATCCATCTAGCTAGTGATAGATAGATAGATAGATAGATAGATCTCTTTGTGTGGGTTAATATATACCAGTGAAAAATATACTACGGTAAGCAAATAAAAATATTATTATATTACAAGTGGGATTAAAGTTATTTATCATTAATTAAAGATTAAATAAAATGGATTTGTTTGCTTTGGTTTGGTTTATTTTACAGCTTATCGCTTGGATATTCTCAGTGATAGCTCCCAGAGGAACCCTCAGAAGCAAAAAAACGTCCTTTTTTTATGAGTGTTCGCACAAAAGATCTACCTCATCGTCCAGGGTATGATGTCACAATATATAGTTAAAAATATCAAAATATCAATGATTTTCTCGCAATAATCTGAAGAGATAGATAGATAGATAGATAGATAGAGAGAGAGAGAGAGAGAGAGAGAGAGAGAGAGAGAATAAGGTCAACGGGGAAGCTGTGGGAGACCGTTGCTTTGTTTCAATTATGGTAAAACACCCTGGATTTAGAATTAACTTCCGAACGAAACTTTTAAAACAAAATTAAATAATTTTAAAACAAAATTTCACAAATTCAAGGCAAAATTTAACAAATAATAAAATGTTTATACTATCGAATTATGAAAATTTCTTCTTGTCTTATTCTATATAAATGACATCATTTGAAAATTATGATAGTGAATGAATTCAACTGAAACAGACTTTTGAAATATTCATATTTTTACTTCGGGAAAAAAATAACTAAATAAGCTATAAGTAATAGCTCACTTTCTCGTTAGTTATTTAAATCATTTGTTGTTACTGATTATGGACGCTATACGTAATTTCTTATATCCTCTCTTCGTCGAGTATCCAAAATCATTGCTGCGTTAATCAATTAGAAGTCTCACACCTTTGGCCATTGTTTACATTCTTTGTAGCTATAAGGATATATTGGCTATTGATATGTTGTGGGTTGCCATTTACAGTGTCGGTAAATTTGTTGTATAATGCTCCTGGGGTTCTTCCTACTGAGTTACACTCTGCAGATGGACTAGATAACAAAAAAAAAATACGAGCACTTGTATATGAAAAATAAGACTTATTTTCTTTAATTGTCCGACTTGTAACGACAAAGAGTCGAAGAGGTTATGCGTGCATATGTGATTGACGAGAGATCTCTTCACTTTGTCCGTAAGCTGGGATTCTTACAAGATATCTGAACATGGCTGCTTTTATAAACACATCTACTCTAGATTGAAAACTCACATCTGGTCAGCCACCAAAGTATTTTCCTTCCAGGTGGTGACACCGGTACTTTTTGCTTCTGGTCCGCTATTTCCGTAGCCTTATCTCTAGGTTATCTCATTTCTCATTTCAATGTTTCACGACCACTTGGTTAATTTACCTGTCAACTTGTCACTCATTTCCTATTTCCGCAAGCCTGTATCATCTTTATCCATTAAGCTTTTAGCCACTAGGGTGTCTTTCCCTTTAAGAAAAAAATCCATTTGTCACATTCCAGTCAACTGATAATGCAACACAATTATACGAGTTATTTTGTTAACGCATGATGTCAAATACCTAATCTTGCTAAAATGCATTATGAGTTTCCTTGAGTATCGAACTCACTTTAAACGGTCTGTGAGATAGGATTTCTACTTAATAAAAGCGATCTCAAATCCATTTTTTGATAATGAACATTTTACAGTCCATATTCATATTCTTTGGATTGCTCTATTTTACCCTTGATCCATAAGCAAAGCAGAATTAAGTACTATATTTTGAGTTTTTGATATGACTTGACCAGGGATTGAATCCCGGTCTCCGAGGCCAATGATGAACATTCTACTCACTAGGCCAATGGACACGTATTGACAGGTTATTAATCATATGAAAATCTGATCCCTCTGATAGAATAAAAGGACAAGTCTTCCAAGCTGTAGTTGTTTCAATACAATTGTATCATTGCATCACCTGGACTCTAACCAAACGCTTGAAGAAAAAAAACTAGATGGAAACTACACAAAGATGCTGGTATACTTTTTAAAATAAATCCTTAAAGCAGAACTCCACACGGTAGCAGCTGTATAGCCTCTTACCTCTCATCTCACAAACTATTTAAGTAAAACAAACAAGACATGCTGATTACTGCTGAGGCGAACTCACATTTGTCGGTCCTGTTTGGTGGTACACGTGCCGGCTCACGTAGTCTCGTTCGCTTGGTCTTACACGTGAAACGAGGTTTGCATTGCTTCGAAGGACCAAATTTATTGCTTGGTACGTGAGGATTCCTATTAGGAGAATGCCGACGAGGCAATGAATTTCTGGCTCTGCTTGTCTTATGCGCTTCGACCCGAGTCCGGCACCTACGCAAAAAAGGCCAAGTGCTTATATACTTCATCTTGACGGGTAAATGAGCAAATACCACCCTGACCACGATGAAGGCGGATAAGCAAGAGAGAGACATGAGAAACTTTATGCTATGAACACGACTTGATGATGATGACGAAGATGATGATTGATCACTAAACGAATACATAGACAATTTTTTTGATTTATTTTTCCCAAAATCTTCACAAATTACAAGGATTGTTTATTTTGATAAATATCTTTAATTTTTTTTTTAATATACGTGATACATCCCACTATTCATTCTCTTTTATCTTTTTTCTCTTTGCCTCTCCGTACTGGCAAATAACATAATGTTTCTTGTTTATTTGTTGTGCTTTTTTTGTTCTTTTCCTTTTGTTATTGTTTGTTGTTGGTTTTTTTTTTCTTTTTTTTTCTTTAATTTGATAATCATAAAAAACCAGCCATCGAAAACTCGTAACTGATGTCGCTGTGGTATAAACAAAATAAGCAGCATTTTTTTTTACAAATTATCATTATTATTATTTATTACTCATTAGAGTTTTTCACATCAGCGTAAGCTGATCGTCTTTCACTGAAGATTGAGTGACAGCAAGTCTCCTCTAGTCTCCAGGACTCTTCTCAGTATTCTGGCCGTTTTCAATAATGCTGTTGTTTGGATGGTCTCCACTCGGCCGCCAACTTCTAAATCTTCCAGGCCCTTCAATAATCCTTTAGTTACCGTGCCAAAAGCACCAATGACAATTGGTATAATTGTTACCTTCATGTTCCATAGTTTTTTCAATTCTCTAGAAAGGTCGGGATACTTATCTCTCTTTTCACATCCTTTCAGTTTTATTCTGAGGTCAGCCGGGACAGCAAAGTCAACAATTTTGCAGATTTTCTTTTTTTTTGTTGATTATTATTATTATTATTATTATTATTATTATTATTATTATTCATCTACGTTTTATTTACATCAACAACAATGATACTGTATAAACATGCAACTGGTGTCGCTATACTGCATAAACCCACTCCCCGGTCTTTACGCACTGCTTTTCATGAGGCCTATTTATCTATTTTTGAAGTAAAATCATCAGCCATAACAAATGTCACGTTGTGTAAACTCAACGGTGACAGTGTTGTACTTTTTATCTTAAGCAATTATCAACTAAGTTTTCTCGTCAACATCAGTTCTTAAATGAACCACCTTAGGGAAAAGAGTAGCGTCCTCTTCTACACCACGTTGTAGTAGCTATTGAAAACGGAGCCTTCGAGTCATCATCGACTACGGTCGTCCAACTTAATACGTATATATACCATGACTAAAGTTTAAATCGTAATATCTCTACCATAAAGTAGATAAAACGGTACGGATTTTGTAGATTCATTCACGTTGAATCTAAGAGCTGCTTGCCCAGTCAACTGGAGCTGTAGAATACATCGACTGCACCTCTGCAGAGGGGTAAGACCCCCCCTCCCAACTAATGTTCTGTTTATGACACTAAACACTCTGATGGTGAGGTTCCAGTGATGCTGGTGCTTTGGGAAATGCGAAGTACCCCTTTATTGCCTTCGCTCCCAGGTCCACTCTGGCCCAGCGTGGTAGCACTTGATAGGGCCCTATCTATGGTTTAAATAGAACTAACGGCATACTGAACTGTTTGACTAAACTGAATAGCTTAAAAGAGAAATTTTTTTGACAATGAAACCGTAATTACAGTTAAATTGTGTGCTTATGCTTAACTGAATTATTTGAAATAGAACTTTTCTTTACATTGAAACGGTATTTACACTAAACTGAATTGTTTAACATAGAACTGTTTTGACATTTAACTGTATGTAAACAAAATCTGTACTTACGCTAAACTGAATTAGCTGAATTAGAACTGTTTAAACAAACTGAATTGTTTGAAATAGAAATGTTTTTGACAATTAAACTGTGTACTCATGCTAAACTGAATTGTTTGAAATATACCTGATTATTTACATAAAAATGGATTTGGCATTAAATAACCTCCAGTGGTTGATATGCTATAAAAAACAACCAACCAACCAACCAACCAACGAAGAGCTGCAAGCATTTGTTTGATGAATAGATCCTATAAACTCTCATTAAACCCTATATATAGCTTTCAAGGTTTTATGTAGACTTTCTACCAGACCGTTATCCTGGGGGTGGTAAAAAGAAGTGGTCACATAAAGTACGATTAAGTTTTCGAGGGTTTTCTTCTTACTTTTATTGATGTTCTTTGTTATAATAAGATTCTATCTGGAGTGGGGAACCAAATATAGGAAATATCTCAATAATTCGTGAGCGGCGGTCTCCGCTTTTAAATCCCTATCGGGGAAGTTTAATATACTCTGACTATATACACTGAGGAGAATTAAAAAAAGGAGCGTCCTGCATAAGGCACTCAACTACATCAGCTAGTGAGGCTCTAGTTCTGGAGATAAGGGCAGTATGGAATATGTCTTAATTGCCATTACTCCCAGGTCCACTATGAAACACAGTGATAGTGCTTGTTAGGGTATCATCTAGGAGTCAAATAGATATATGTTTAAGAATTATTCGTATTCGATTGGATCGTGTGAATAAGATCAAATCTCTTGAGAAACAACTACACAGAGAATGTAAGTATGAACGCAATTCCCTAACCTCTCGGTAGACAATAACCCTAGACAAGGTGATATGCCGTTAAGATCATGGATCGATCAAACAAATTTTTTTGTTGGTTCACCTCTTGTAACCAATTTTAATTTCCTATTCCCCTCCTTGCCCATTTGACAGGGGCATTAGAATACACCGACTGCATCTCTGCACAGGGGTAAGAATCTCTCCCTCAAAGAGTCCCCGGGATATGACTCTAAACAATCTCATGGGGAATGCAGAGTAGCCCTTCATTGCCATGACTCCCAGGTCCACTCTGGCCCGGAGTGGTAGCACCTGATAGGGTCCTATCTATGGGTCAAGAAGAACTAAACTGCGTATTTATGCTAAACTGAAAGTCTTGAAATAGTATTGTTTTAACATTTAGTTCTCACATAGCTGCTGAATGTATGTTCGTGCTGGTCGTCCTGCTTTTTCCCGACCATATGTGGGTGACCATAGGAGTACATCTCTTATGAGTTCGTCCCTGCTTCTCCAGCAGTGTCCTGCATGTCTGGTTCGTCTAAGATACGGGATGTAGCCCTGAAGACCTGCCAGAGGCGATGAACGATAAGGAAAAGTGGCGATAGAGGGTCAGGAATATCCATGCTAGTAGCACATGATGATGATGATGATGATGAACATTTAGTTGAACTATTTTGACATTTAACTGTGAATAAACAGAAAAACTATACCTATATTAAACTGAATTTTTTACGGCGTTAAATAACTCGCAAAGGGTTGATACGCCATAAAACAAAACAACCAACCAACCAACCATTTACCGCCAAACTAATTATTTGAATAATACTGACATTTTTCTTAGTTTCTGTAGGTGTCATTATCAGCGGGTTTGACTTTTTTAAATGACTTTCATTTCAAGATTAACTTTATTGAAAAATATAAAAAAAATTATTGAATGTATCTACCATTTCCTCTGCACTGGCAGGATGTGACACAAGGTCAGTTTTTAAGGGGAGTTTAATAGCTTTGAATTTAGAGTTTTCCTTCTCTTTGGCTGGTTGCTAACTCAAGCTAAAGATTCCAGTCTGCCTTACTATTAACCCATAGTTGAAGAGAAAATAATTGGATGCAAACCTTTGCTCAAGGGTATTAGTGCTATGTGAAATGCAATCAGTCCAGGATTTGAACCTGAGTTGGCATCTCTATTTCCTCCGATGATAAACACTACACCTCGGGCATTATTGTAAATTGACAGCATCTCAGCCTATCTGGGGATATTCTATGCCTAGTGGTTACGGAATCGCGTTCATTGTTTCTTATGATTTTCTTCACATACTTATAAATCAAACACTCTTATTCTATACAAATATGTACATATCTATAATTTCAAATATTTCTAATTCAAATAATTTTGAAACTGATCAACTTGACCCCAAAAGGAGACCCTAAGAGATATTACCACACCGAGTCTGAGCGAAACCCAGAAAAATATACAAGAAAAAGGTACCCCACATTCCCCAAATCACCAGAACTGGACTCTCACCACTGGATGTCCTTTAGTATCCTACCGAGGACACACCGTTGAAGGTTTTTAAGAACTGCTATATAATACAAATAATTCAATTTAACATCAGTCATTTGTTTGTATACAGTTAACTGGTTTCAGGTATGGTAAATGAATAGATTGTTCTATTTGACCCATTAAAATGACACTCTCAGATACTTCCACTCCTGGACAGAGTTGAGCTGGGAGTAAACCTATTTACCCAACTCCTCCGCTCGGACAGGATATGACACAAGGTCAATTTTTTAAGCAGAGTTTAACAGGTTTGAATTCAGAGTTTTCCTTCTCCTACACTAGTTGCCTCACCAAGGCTGAAGATCCCAGTCTGTCCTACTATTTACCCATAGCTGGATGGAGAATAATTGGATTCATACCTTTCCCAAGGGTATTAGTGCTATGTGAAATGCAATTAGTGTCGTCCAGGATTTGAATTTGTGTCGCCGTGTCCATTTCCTACGACGATAACCATTACACCACGGGCACCTGGGAGTTATACCAATGAACTGTAACTCATCTGCCGTCTCAACTCCCTCTCAACTGACTAATTTTCAAATTCACTCATTGTATATATTCTGAAATTAAGTATATCATTGGTGTGACGTCCTCACACTAAATCCTTACCTCAGATCATCATGATCATCATACGTGTCCCTAACTTGGATTATGCCTTTATTTGATTCCCATCAAACTTATGACACGAAATGAATTCATTTTATTTTCATTTGACCTTCCTCTCTTCCCTGATGTTATTTTGATGTGAGGTGTTAAACCTGGGCACCCCCCCCCCAAGTATCCGTTTGACCTTTACAATTTGACTTAAATTTCCACTCAGAGATTTTAGCAAACTTACAATTAAACCAAACTAAATAATGAAATAATTAATATAATCAATTATTAATAAAATAATTGATATAATTAATTACCACGCTAATTATTTTACGGAGAGGAGATTCAGTCCTCTTTGGTCTGAGATGGATACTTCGTTAATAATTAATTAATTTTGATTTTAATAATTAGAAATATGTTACTATGGATAAGAATTAAAATTTCCGGGATCGTATCTTAATTTTATTGTTTCTTTAATTTTCTTTCTTTTTAAATTTAAATTAGATTTAAATCTATGATTTTATGTTTATTATTTATTTATTCCTTTATTTTTCAAAAGACATCTGATCACCTCTAATGAAAAAGGAATATTCCAGTATTTGATATTTTTATGAAATAATTTGTTTAAAGAGTAATTATCTTTAAATGTTTTCTTTGAATGTGAAAATATGATTATACGCTTCGTTAGTGACGCTGTAGAGAACCAGGATAATTTTTGTCAGTGCCAGATTGTTCGTTCATTCGAATTTTATTATAAAATCAGAATTGTTGTAAGTGACCCTAGTCGAGGGTGACAAGAAGGCTTCTGTTTCAATAGCTACTTCGCCGAGGTGTAGGGGAGGGGGCTACTCCTTTCCCTGGAGAGTCCCATTTTACCCTTGATACGTACCTTATATTGATGAGTGTTAAGCAAGGAGGTATCAAGTACCATTTTTAAAGTCATTGGTATGACGCGACCTGAGATTGAATCCCGGTCTCCTGGACCATTAGCGAACACTAGGCCAATTATCTGGTCCAAACTAGAAGTCCTTTACTTTAAGTTTTTTGAAATGGGGATGATTATCATACTGGATTCCGAATTTTTCGTTGATAAGGTCACATATTAATATAGATGTGCACGTGATACAAACACATGGGAGAAAATACACACACATACGCGCATATATATATATATATATATATATATATATATATATTAAAATAAGAAGGTCGACGAAGAGATTTGTATTTTTTGAATTTATTTATTTTGTTTTTACATACGTGTTATATACATGTATGTTTTCAGCTTGTTGTTTTCGTCAGAGAACATATGTGATACAAAGCCTTTTTAATATGGTACACAACGAGACTTTAACCCACTCTTATTTCCACTATAAAAGACCCTTGGTTGGTCAAACTGGTTTATATAGGGATCGTTGTTCCTCTTTCCTGGAGTGTGTTTACTTTGGTCTGCTTTACCCGTCTTTGATATTTGATATGTTTATAGTTGAGCGTGGGGGGGTTGCGTTGGAGTGGTTTTGGGTTTCATAAACATTTTTTTTGTGTGTGTGTGTGTGTGTGTGTGTGTGTGTGTGTGTGTATAAGTGTGTATCTTGAACCTACAACAATCATCTTTATATATATGTATATATGTAAATATCATCATCATGTCGCGCTGGTAGCGCGGATATCCATGACCATCTTACGCCACTCCTCCCTATCGTTCATCGCCCTAGGCAGGTCTTCAGGACAACATCCCGTATCCTCACGTAGCTGCTGAATGTATGTTCGTGCTGGTCGTCCTGCTTTTGCACGGCCATGTGTGGGGGTCCATAAGAGTACATCACATGAGTTCGTCCTTGCTTCTCCAGCAGTGTCCGGCATGTCTGGTTGCAAATATATATATATATAGTATTCTTAGTCCAGTTAAACCGGAGTTGGGAGTAATTCCATCAGGACAAGAAATTATTCATGAATGAATATTTAAATTTTCCTGGTAAAGAGCTCAATGTACCAATAATACAGAGCAATAAATTCTTTAAGAAAAATAACGAAACCGGTCACATAGGATTATAAATTTATTTCCATCCTGTTACGCATTTTTGAAATTTCCAAAAACACGAAAAAAAATTAACAGGACTTCTTCAGATCTTTTTGATAAAAAAAATAGAATAGACACATAAGAGTGGGAGGGGATAGAGAAGTGGGACTTTAAAACGAAAGTGGGCTTAATGAAGAGGTAACTCTTCACCCCTCTTCTATCCCCTCCCACTCTTATGTGTCTATTCTAGTTTTTTTTTTATCAAAAAGATCTGAAGAAGTCCTGTTAATTTTTTTTTGTGTTTTTGGAAATTTCAAAAATCCGTAACAGGATGGAAATAAATTTATAATCCTATGTGACCGGTTTCGTTGTTTTTCTTAAAGTATATATATATATATATATATGCATGATGACGGCCACAATTTGACAGATGATAGCCGTCTTTACTACTTATATTATAACTTAAACATCCTGATCAATAGCTTACTCTACTTGTGAAGAATGTGCAAGATACGTAAGATAAGGCAGTAAGATATCCGTTCGTCGTTTAATTATAGTGTCATACGCTTGTACGACACTTATGTCACTCTCTTATTCTACATCGCTACAGCCTAGTGAGAGGTACACCTAGATAATTGGTGACGATGCAAAGTGCCGTTTTTATTTCAGAAAAAAAACTTTTGTTAGACTTTTCCTTTCCAAAGATACCTACAAGTCAATAGAGATATAATGCTGGGGCTTGCTTCTCCAGTTTTAATTGGTTTGACTGTTTAACGGCATATCAACCTTTGTAGGTTATTTAATGTCAAAGCCATTCTTCTAAAATAACA